>CM053160.1:36605000-37102109 GCA_028571685.1 Heterohyrax brucei | reverse complement strand
ACAAGGAGAATTCCACGTATAAGTACAAGAAAATAAGAGAGATTTAGAAAACTAGTAAAACCTACATTGTTGATAGAGTTGGGAGTACTTAGCACTGTGAAAACAGCACTTTCACAGAAAGAAATCTACTTGTCTAAGACCGGAAAACAGTGAACAGAGAACGTATGGGTTTCTCAAGATTGGTAACAGATAGAAACAAGAGAAAGTACACAGTGATTCATCTACCTGGAGAAGTTAGAGAGGTTTACACAGAGAATTCCATGTATAAGTACAAGAAAATAAGAGAGATTTAAAAAACTAGTAAATCCTACATTGTTGATAGAGTTCGGAGTACTTAGCACTGTGAAAACAGCACTTTCGCAGAAAGAAATCTACTTGTCTAACACCGGGAAACAGTGAACAGAGAATGTATGAGTTTCTCAAGATTGGTCACAGATAGAAACAAGAGAAAGTACACAGTCATTCGTCTACCTAGAGAACTTACAGAGGTTTACACAGAGAATTCCAAGTATATGTGGAAGAAAATAAGAGAGGTTTTAAAAACTGGTAAAACCTACATTATTGATAAAGTTGGGAGTACTTAGCACTCTGAAAACAGCACTTTCGCGGAAAGAAATCTACTTGTCTAAGACCGGGAAACAGTGAACAGAGGATGTATGAGTTTCTCAAGATTGGTAACAGATAGAAACAAGAGAAAGTACACAGTGATTTATCTTCCTAGAGAAGTTACAGAGGTTTACAGAGAGAATTCCATGTATAAGTACAAGAAAATAAGAGAGATTTAGAAGACTAGTAAAACCTACATTGTTGATAGAGTTGGGAGTACTTAGCACTGTGAAAACAGCACTTTCGCAGAAAGAAATCTACTTGTCTAAGCCCGGGAAACAGTGAACAGAGAATGTATGAGTTTCTTCAGATTGGTAACAGATAGAAAAAAGAGAAAGTATACAGTGATTCATCTACCTAGGGAAGTTACAGAGGTTTACACAGAAAATTGCAAGTATAAGTACAAGACAAAAAGAGAGACTTAGAAAACTGGTAAAATCTACATTGCTGATAGAGTTGGGAGTGCTTAGCACTGTGAAAACAGCACTTTCGCAGAAAGAAATCTACTTGTCTAAGATCGGGAAACAGTTGAAAGAGAATGTATGAGTTTCCCAAGATTTGTAACTGATAGAAACAAGAGAAAGTACACAGTGATTCATCTACTTAGAGAAGTTACAGAGGTTTAAACAGAGAATTCCAAGTATAAGTACAAGAAAATAAGAGAGACTTAGAAAACTGGTAAAACCTACATGGTTGATAGAGTTGGGAGTACTTAGCACTGTGAAAACAGCACTTTCACAGAAAGAAATCTACTTGTCTAAGACCGGGAAACAGTGAACAGAGAATGTATGAGTTTCTCAAGATTGGTAACAGATAGAAACAAGAGAAAGTACACAGTGATTCATTTACCTAGAGAAGTTACAGAGGTTTACACAGAGAATTCCAAGTATAAGTACAAGAAAGTAAGAGAGACTTAGAAAACCAGTAAAACCTACATTGTTGATAGAGTTGGGAGTATTTAGCACTGTGAAAACAGCAATTTTGCACAAAGAAATCTACTTGTCTAAGACCGGGAAACAGTGAACAGAGAATGTATGAGTTTCTCAAGATTGGCAACAGATAGAAATGAGAGAAAGTACACAGTGATTCGTCTACCTAGAGAAGTTACATTCGTTTACACAGAGAATTCCAAGTATAAGTACAAGGAAATGAGAGAGATTTAGAAAACTAATAAAACCTACATTGGTGATAGAGATGGGAGTACTTAGCACTGTGAAAACAGCACTTTCACAGAAAGAAATCTACTTGTCTAAGACCGGGAAACAGTGAACAGAGAATGTATGAGTTTCTCAAGATTGGTAACAGATAGAAACAAGAGAAAGTACATAGTGATTCATCTATCTAGAGAAGTTACAGAGGTTTACACAGAGAATTCCAAGTGTAAGTACAAGAAAATAAGAGAGATTTAGAAAAGTAGTAAAACCTACATTGTTGATAGAGTTGGGAGTACTTAGCACTGTGAAAACAGCACTTTCGCAGAAAGAAATCTAATTGTCTAAGATCGGGAAACAGTTGAAAGAGAATGTATGAGTTTCCCAAGATTTGTAACTGATAGAAACAAGAGAAAGTACACAGTGATTCATCTACCTAGAGAAGTTACAGAGGTTTACACAGAGAATTCCAAGTGTAAGTACAAGAAAATAAGAGAGACTTAGAAAACTGCTAAAACCTACATTGTTGATAGAGTTGGGAGTACTTAGCACTATGAAAACAGCACTTTTCCCAGAATGAACTCTACTTGTCTAAGACCGGGAAACAGTGAACAGAGAATATATGAGTTTCTCAAGATTGATAACAGATACAAACAAGAGAAAGTACACAGTGATTCATCTACTTAGAGAAGTTACAGAGGTTTAAACAGAGAATTCCAAGTATAAGTACAAGAAAATAAGAGATACTTAGAAAACTGGTAAAACCTACATTGTTGATAGAGTTGGGAGTACTTAGCACTGTGAAAACAGCACTTACGCAGAAAGAAATCTAGTTGTCTAAGACCAGGAAACAGTGAACATAGAATGTATGAGTTTCTCAAGATTGGTAACAGATAGAAACAAGAGAAAGTACACAGTGATTCATCTACCTAGAGAAGTTACAGAGGTTTACACACAGAATTCCAAGTATAAGTACAAGAAAATAAGAGGGACTTAGAAAACTGGTAAAACCTACATTGTTGATAGAGTTGGGAGTAGTTAGCACTATGAAAACAGCACTTTCGCAGAAAGAAATCTACTTGTCTAAGACTGGGAAACAGTGAACAGAGAATGTATGAGTTTCTCAAGATTGGAAACAGATAGAAACAAGAGAAAGTACACAGTGATTCATCTACCTAGAGAAGTTACAGAGGTTTAAACAGAGAATTCCAAGTATAAGTACAAGAAAATAAGAGAGATTTAGAGAACTGGTAAAACCTACATTGTTGATGGAGTTGAGAGTACTTAGCACTGTGAAAACAGCACTTTCGCAGAAAGAAATCTACTTGTCTAAGACCGGGAAACAGTGAACAGAGAATGTATGAGTTTCTCAAGATTGGTAACAGATAGAAACAAGAGAAAGTACACAGTGATTCATCTACCTAGAAAAGTTACACAGGTTTACACAGAGAATTCCAAGTATAAGTACAAGAAAATAAAAGAGACTTAGAAAAGTGGTAAAACCTACACTGTTGATAGAGTTGGGAGTACTTAGCACTGTGTAAACAGCACTTTCGCAGAAAGAAATCTACTTGTCTAAGACCGGGAAACAGTGAACAGAGAATGTATGAGTTTCTCAAGATTGGTAACAGATAGAAACAAGAGAAAGTACACAGTGATTCATCTACCTAGAGAAGTTACAGAGGTTTACAAAGACAATTTCAAGTATAAGTACAAGAAAATAAGAGAGGTTTAGAAAACTAGTAAAACCTACATTGTTGATAGAGTTGGGAGTACTTAGCACTGTGAAAACAGCACTTTCGCAGAAAGAAATCTACTTGTCTAAGACTGGGAAACAGTGAACAGAGAATGTATGAGTTTCTCAAGATTGGTAACAGATAGAAACAAGAGAAATTACACAGTGATTCATCTACCTAGAGAAGTTACAGAGGTTTACACAGAGAATTCCAAGTATAAGTACAAGAAAATAAGAGAGGTTTAGAAAACTGGTAAAACCTACATTGTTGATAGAGTTGGGAGTACTTAGCACTGTGAAAACAGCACTTTCGCAGAAAGAAATCTACTTGTCTAAGACCGGGACACAGTGAACAGAGAATGTATGAGTTTCTCAAGATTGGTAACAGATAGAAACAAGAGAAAGTAGACAGTGATTCATCTACCTAGCGAAGTTACAGAGGTTTACACAGAGAATTCCAAGTATAAGTACAAGAAAATAAGAGAGACTTAGAAAACTGGTAAAACCTACATGGTTGATAGAGTTGGGTGTACTTAGCACTATGAAAACAGCACTTACCCAGAAAGAAATCTACATCTATAAGACTGGGAAACGGTGAACAGAGAATGTATGAGTTTATCAAGATTGGTAACAGATAGAAATGAGAGAAAGTAAAAATTGATTCATCTACCCAGAGAAGTTACAGAGGTTTACACAGAGAATTCAAAGTATAAGTACAAGAAAATAAGAGAGACTTAGAAAACTGGTATAACCTACATTGTTGATAGAGTTGGGAGTACGTAGCACTGAGAAAACAGCACTTTCACCGAAAGAAATTTAGTTCTCTAAGTCCCTGAAACAGTGAACAGAGAATGTATGAGTTTCTCAAGATTGGAAACAGATAGAAACAAGAGAAAGTACACAGTGATTCATCTACCTAGAAAAGTTACAGAGGTTTACACAGAGAATTCCAAGTGTAAGTACAAGAAAATAAGAGAGACTTAGAAAACTGGCAAAACTACATTGTTTATAGAGTTGGGAATACTTAGCACTGTGAAAACAGCACTTTCGCCGAAAGAAATTTAGTTCTCTAAGTCCCTGAAACAGTGAACAGAGAATGTATGAGTTTCTCAAGATTGGTAACAGATACAAACAAGAGAAAGTACACAGTGATTCACCTACCTAGAAAAGTTACAGAGGTTTACACAGAGAATTCCAAGTATAAGTACAAGAAAAAAAGAGAGAATTAGAAAACTGGTAAAACCTACATCGTTGATAGAGTTGGGAGTACTTAGCACTGTGAAAACAGCACTTTCCCAGAAAGAAATCTACTTCTCTAACATTGGGAAACAGTGAACAGAGAATGTATGGGTTTCTCAAGATTGGTAACAGATAGAAACAAGAGAAAGTATACAGTGATTCATCTACCTAGAGAAGTGACAGAAGTTTACTCAGAGAATTCCATGTATAAGTACAAGAAAATAAGAGAGGTTTAGAAAACTGGTAAAACCTACATTGTTGATAGAGTTGGGAGTACTTAGCACTGTGAAAACAGCACTTTCCGCGAAAGAGATTTAGTTTTCTAAGTCCGTGAAACAGTGAAAAGAGAATGTATCCGTTTTTCCAGATTGGTAACAGATAGAAACAAGAGAAAGTACACAGTGATTCGTCTACCTAGGAAGTTACAGAGGTTTACACAGAGAATTCCAAGTATAAGTACAAGAAAATAAGAGAGACTTAGAAAACTGGTAAAACCTACATGGTTGATAGAGTTGGGAGTACTTAGCACTGTGAAAACAGCACTTTCCCAGAAAGAAATCTACTTCTCTAACACTGGGAAACAGCGAACAGAGAATGTATGAGTTTCTCAAGATTGGTAACAGATAGAAACAAGAGAAAGTACACAGTGATTCATCTACCTAGAGAAGTTACAGAAGTTTACACAAAGAATTCCAAGTATAAGTACAAGAAAATAAGAGAGACTTAGAAAACTGGTAAAACGTACATTGTGGATAGAGTTGGGAGTACTTAGCACTGTGAAAACAGCACTTTCGCCGAAAGAAATTTAGTTCTCTAAGTCCCTGAAACAGTGAACAGAGAATGTATGAGTTTCTCAAGATTGATAACAGATAGAAACAAGAGAAAGTACACAGTGATTCATCTACCTAGAAAAGTTACAGAGGTTTACACAGAGAATTCCAAGTGTAAGTACAAGAAAATAAGAAAGAATTAGAAAACTGACAAAACCTACATTGTTGATAGAGTTGGGAGTACTTAGCACTGTGAAAACAGCACTTTCGCCGAAAGAAATTTAGTTCTCTAAGTCCCTGAAACAGTGAAGAGAGAATGTATGAGTTTCTCAAGATTGATAACAGATAGAAACAAGAGAAAGTACACAGTGATTCATCTACCTAGAAAAGTTACAGAGGTTTACACAGAGAATTCCAAGTATAAGTACAAGAAAATAAGAGAGACTTAGAAAACTGGTAAAACCTACATTGTGGATAGAGTTGGGAGTACTTAGCAGTGTGATAACAGCGCTTTCGCAGAAAGAAATCTAGTTCTCTAAGACTGGGAAACAGTGAACAGAGAATGTATGAGTTTCTCAAGATTGGTAACAGATAGAAACAAGAGAAAGTACACAGTGATTCATATACCTAGAGAAGTTACAGAAGTTGACACAGAGAAGTGCATGTATAAGTACAAGAAAATAAGAGAGACTTACAAAACTGGTAAAAACTACATTGTGGATAAAGTTGGGAGTACTTAGCACTGTGAAAACAGCACTTTCGGCGAAAGAAATTTAGTTCTCTAAGTCCGTGAAACAGTGAACAGAGAATGTATGAGTTTCTCAAGATTGATAACAGATAGAAACAAGAGAAAGTACACAGTGATTCATCTACCTAGAAAAGTTACAGAGGTTTACACAGAGAAAACCAAGTATAAAGACAAGAAAATAAGAGTGACTTAGAAAACTGGTAAAACCTACATTGTTGAAAGAGTTGGGAGTACGTAGCACTGTGAAAACAGCACTTTCGCCAAAAGAAATTTAGTTCTCTAAGTCCGTGAAACAGTGAACAGAGAATGTATGAGTTTCTCAAGATTGGTAACAGATAGAAACAAGAGAAAGTACACAGTGATTCATCTACCTAGAAAAGTTACAGAGGTTTACACAGAGAATTCCAAGTATAAGTACAAGAAAAAAAGAGAGACTTAGAAAACTGGTAAAACCTACATCGTTGATAGAGTTGGGAGTACTTAGCACTGTGAAAACAGCACTTTCCCAGAAAGAAATCTACTTCTCTAACATTGGGAAACAGTGAACAGAGAATGTATGGGTTTCTCAAGATTGGTAACAGATAGAAACAAGAGAAAGTATACAGTGATTCATCTACCTAGAGAAGTGACAGAAGTTTACTCAGAGAATTCCATGTATAAGTACAAGAAAATAAGAGAGACTTAGAAAACTGGTAAAACCTACATGGTTGATAGAGTTGGGAGTACTTAGCACTGTGAAAACAGCACTTTCCGCGAAAGAAATTTAGTTTTCTAAGTCCGTGAAACAGTGAAAAGAGAATGTATCCGTTTTTCCAGATTGGTAACAGATAGAAACAAGAGAAAGTACACAGTGATTCATCTACCTAGGAAGTTACAGAGGTTTACACAGAGAATTCCAAGTATAAGTACAAGAAAAAAAGAGAGACTTAGAAAACTGGTAAAACCTACATCGTTGATAGAGTTGGGAGTACTTACCACTGTGAAAACAGCACTTTCCCAGAAAGAAATCTACTTCTCTAACACTGGGAAACAGTGAACAGAGAATGTATGAGTTTCTCAAGATTGGTAACAGATAGAAACAACAGAAAGTACACAGTGATTCATCTACCTAGAGAAGTGACAGAAGTTTACTCAGAGAATTCTACGTATAAGTACAAGAAAATAAGAGAGACTTAGAAAACTGGTAAAATCTACATTGCGGATAGACTTGGGTGTACTTAGCACTATGAAAACAGCACTTACCCAGAAAGAAATCTACATCTATAAGACTGGGAAATGGTGAACAGAGAATGTATGAGTTTATCAAGATTGGTAACAGATAGAAATGAGAGAAAGTAAAAATTGATTCATCTACCCAGAGAAGTTACAGAGGTTTACACAGAGAATTCAAAGTATAAGTACAAGAAAATAAGAGAGACTTAGAAAACTGGTAAAACCTACATTGTTGATAGAGTTGGGAGTACTTAGCACTGAGAAAACAGCACTTTCACCGAAAGAAATTTAGTTCTCTAAGTCCCTGAAACAGTGAACAGAGAATGTATGAGTTTCTCAAGATTGATAACAGATAGAAACAAGAGAAAGTACACAGTGATTCATCTACCTAGAAAAGTTACAGAGGTTTACACAGAGAATTCCAAATATAAGTACAAGAAAATAAGAGAGACTTAGAAAACTGGTAAAACCTACATTGTTGATAGAGTTGGGAGTACTTAGCACTGTGAAAACAGCACTTTTGCAGAAAGACATCTACTTGTCTAAGACTGGGAAACAGTGAACAGAGAATGTATGAGTTTCTCAAGTTTGGTAACAGATAGAAACAAGAGAAAGTACACAGTATTTCATTTTCTTGGAGAAGTTACAGAGCTTTACACAGAGAATTACATGTATAAGTACAAGAAAATAAGAGAGATTTAGAAAAATAGTAAAACCTACATTGTTGATAGAGTTGGGAGTACTTAGCACTGTGAAAACAGCACTTTCGCGGAAAGAAATCTACTTGTCTAAGACGGGGAAACAGTGAACAGAGAATATATGAGTTTCTCAACATTGGTAACAGATAAAAACAAGAGAAAGTACACAGTGATTCATCTTCCTAGAGAAGTTACAGAGGTTTTCAAGGAGAATTCCACTTATAAGTACAAGAAAATAAGAGAGATTTAGAAAACTAGTAAAACCTCCATTGTTGATAGAGTTGGGAGTACTTAGCACTGTGAAAACAGCACTTTCGCAGAAAGAAACCTACTTGTCTAAGACCGGGAAACAGTGAACAGAGAATGTATGAGTTTCTCAAGATTGGTAATGATAGAAACAAGAGAAGGTACACAGTCATTCGTCTACCTAGAGAAGTTACAGAGGTATACACAGAGAATTCCAAGTATAAGTACAAGAAAATAAGAGAGACTTAGAAAACTGGTAAAACCTACATTGTTGATAGAGTTGGGAGTACTTAGCACTGTGAAAACAGCACTTTCGCAGAAAGAAATCTACTTGTCTAAGACCGGGAAACAGTGAACAAGAATGTATGAGTTTCTCAAGATTGGTAACAGATAGAAACAAGAGAAAGTACACAGTGATTCGTCTCCCTAGAGAAGTTACAGAGGTTTACACAGAGAATTCCAAGTATTAGTACAAGAAAGTAACAGAGGTTTGGAATACTGGTAAAACCTACATTGGTGATAGAGTTGGTAGTACTTAGCACTGTGAAAACAGCACTTTCGCGGAAAGAAATCTACTTGTCTAAGACCGGGAAACAGTGAACAGAGAATGTATGAGTTTCTCAAGATTGGTAACAGATAGAAACAAGAGAAAGTACACAGTGATTCATCTACCTAGAGAAGTTATAGAGATTTACACAGAGAATTCCAAGTATAAGTACAAGAAAATAAGAGAGACTTAGAAAACTGGTAAAACCTACATTGTTGATAGAGCTGGGAGTACTTAGCACTGTGAAAACAGCACTTTCGCAGAAAGAAATCTACTTGTCTAAGACCGGGAAACAGTGAACAGAGAATGTATGGGTTTCTCAAGATTGGTAACAGATAGAAACAAGAGAAAGTACACAGTGATTCATCTACCTAGAGAAGTTACAGAGGTTTACACAGAGAATTCCATGTATAAGTACAAGAAAATAAGAGAGATTTAGAAAACTAGTAAATCCTACATTGTTGATAGAGTTCGGAGTACTTAGCACTGTGAAAACAGCACTTTCGCAGAAAGAAATCTACTTGTCTCAGTCCGGGAAACAGTGATCAGAGAATGTATGAGTTTCTCAAGATTGGTAACAGATAGAAACAAGAGAAAGTACACAGTGATTCATCTACCTAGACAAGTTACAGAGGTTTACACAGAGAATTCCAAGTATAAGTACAAGAAAATAAGAGAGACTTAGAAAACTGGTAAAACCTACATTGCTAATAGAGTTGGGAGTACTTAGCACTGTGAAAACAGCACTTTTGCAGAAAGAAATCTACTTCTCTAAGACCGGGAAACAGTGAACAGAGAATGTATGAGTTTCTCAAGTTTGGTAACAGATAGAAACAAGAGAAAGTACACAGTATTTCATTTTCCTGGAGAAGTTACAGAGCTTTACACAGAGAATTACATGTATAAGTACAAGAAAATAAGAGAGATTTAGAAAACTAGTAAATCCTACATTGTTGATAGAGTTCGGAGTACTTAGCACTGTGAAAACAGCACTTTCGCAGAAAGAAATCTACTTGTCTAAGTCCGGGAAACAGTGAACAGAGTATGTATGAGTTTCTTAAGATTGGTAACAGATAAAAACAAGAGAAAGTACACAGTGATTCATCTACCTAGAGAAGTTACAGAGGTTTACACAGAGAATTCCAAGAATAAGTACAAGAAAATAAGAGAGACTTAGAAAACTGGGAAAACGTACATTGTTGATAGAGTTGGGAGTACTTAGCACTGTGAAAACAGCACTTTCGCAGAAAGAAATCTACTTGTCTAAGACCGGGAAACAGTGAACAGAGAATGTATGAGTTTCTCAAGATAGGTAACAGATAGAAACAAGAGAAAGTACACAGTATTTCATTTTCCTGGAGAAGTTACAGAGCTTTACACAGAGAATTACATGTATAAGTACAAGAAAATAAGAGAGATTTAGAAAAATAGTAAAACCTACATTGTTGATAGAGTTGGGAGTACTTAGCACTGTGAAAACAGCACTTTCGCGGAAAGAAATCTACTTCTCTAAGACCGGGAAACAGTGAACAGAGAATGTATGAGTTTCTCAACATTGGTAACAGATAAAAACAAGAGAAAGTACACAGTGATTCATCTTCCTAGAGAAGTTACAGAGGTTTACAAGGAGAATTCCACATATAAGTACAGGAAAATAAGAGAGATTTAGAAAACTAGTAAAACCTACATTGTTGATAGAGTTGGGAGTACTTAGCACTGTGAAAACAGCACTTTCACAGAAAGAAATTTACTTGTCTAAGACCGGGAAACAGTGAACAGAGAATGTATGAGTTTCTCAAGATTGGTAACAGATAGAAGCAAGAGAAAGTACACAGTGATTCATCTAGCTAGAGAAGTTACAGAGGTTTACACAGAGAATTCCATGTATAAGTACAAGAAAATAAGAGAGATTTAGAAAACTAGTAAATCCTACATTGTTGATAGAGTTCGGAGTACTTAGCACTGTGAAAACAGCACTTTCGCAGAAAGAAATCTACTTGTCTCAGTCCGGGAAACAGTGAACAGAGAATGTATGACTTTCTCAAGTTTGGTAACAGATAGAAACAAGAGAAAGTACACAGTGATTCATCTACCTAGAGAAGTTACAGAGGTTTACACAGAGAATTCCATGTATAAGTACAAGAAAATAAGAGAGATTTAGAAAACTACTAAAACCTACATTGTTGATAGAGTTGGGAGTACTTAGCACTGTGAAAACAGCACTTTCGCAGAAAGAAATCTACTTGTCAAAGTCCGGGAAAGAGTGAATAGAGAATGTATGAGTTTCTCAAGATTGGTAACAGATAGAAACAAGAGAAAGTACACAGTGATTCATCTACCTAGAGAAGTTACAGAGGTTTACACAGAGAATTCCATGTATAAGTACAAGAAAATAAGAGAGATTTAGAAAACTAGTAAAACCTACATTGTTGATAAAGTTGGAAGTACTTAGCACTGTGAAAACAGCACTTTCGCGGAAAGAAATCTACTTTTCTAAGACCAGGAAACAGTGAACAGAGAATGTATGAGTTTCTCAAGATTGTTAACAGATAGAAACAAGAGAAAGTACACAGTGATTCATCTTCCTAGACAAGTTACTGAGGTTTACACAGAGAATTCCATGTATAAGTACAAGACAACAAGAGAGACTTAGAAAACTGGTGAAACCTACATTGTTGATAGAGTTGGGAGTACTTAGCACTGTGAAAACAGCACTTTCGCAGAAAGAAATTCACTTGTCTAAGTCCGGGAAACAGTGAACAGAGAATGTATGAGTTCTTCAAGATTGGTAACAGATAGAAACAAGAGAAAGTACACAGTGGTTCATTTTCCTAGAGGAGTTACAGAGGTTTACACAGAGAATTCCTAGTATAAGTACAAGAAAATAAGAGAGACTTAGAAAACTGGTAAAAACTACATTGTTGATAGAGTTGGGAGTACTTAGCACTGTGAAAACAGCACTTTCGCAGAAAGAAATCTACTTGTCTAAGACCGGGAAACAGTGAACAGAGAATGTATGAGTTTCTCAAGATTGGTAACAGATAGAAACAAGAGAAAGTACACAGTGATTCATCTTCCTAGAGAAGTTACAGAGATTTACACAGAGAATTCCATGTAGAAGTACAAGAAAATAAGAGAGACTTAGAAAACTGGTAAAACCTACATTGTTGATAGAGTTGGGAGTACTTAGCACTGTGAAAACAGCACTTTCGCAGAAAGAAACCTACTTGTCTAAGACCGGGAAACAGTGAACAGAGAATGTATGAGTTTCTCAAGATTGGTAATGATAGAAACAAGAGAAAGTACACAGTCATTCGTCTACCTAGAGAAGTTACAGAGGTATACACAGAGAATTCCAAGTATAAGTACAAGAAAATAAGAGAGACTTAGAAAACTGGTAAAACCTACATTGTTGATAGAGTTGGGAGTACTTAGCACTGTGAAAACAGCACTTTCGCAGAAAGAAATCTACTTGTCTAAGACCGGGAAACAGTGAACAGAGAATGTATGAGTTTCTCAAGATTGGTAACAGATAGAAATAAGAGAAAGTACACAGTGATTCGTCTACCTAGAGAAGTTACAGAGGTTTACACAGAGAATTCCAAGTATAAGTACAAGAAAGTAACAGAGGTTTGGAATACTGGTAAAACCTACATTGGTGATAGAGTTGGGAGTACTTAACACTGTGAAAACAGCACTATCGCGGAAAGAAATCTACTTGTCTAAGACCGGGAAACAGTGAACAGAGAATATATGAGTTTCTCAAGATTGGTAACAGGTAGAAACAAGAGAAAGTACACAGTGATTCATCTACCTAGAGAAGTTATAGAGGTTTACACAGAGAATTCCAAGTATAAGTACAAGACAATAAGGGAGACTTAGAAAACTGGTAAAACCTACATTGTTCATAGAGTTGGGAGTACTTAGCACTGTGAAAACAGCACTTTCGCAGTAAGAAATCAACTTGTCTAAGACCGGGAAACAGTCAAGAGAGAATGTATGAGTTTCTCAAGATTGGTAACAGATAGAAACCAGAATAAGTACACAGTGATTCATCTAACAAGAGAAGTTAGAGAGGTTTACACAGAGAATTCCATGTATAAGTACAAGACAATAAGAGAGACTTAGAAAACAGGTAAAACCTACATTGTTGATAGAGTTGGGAGTACTTAGCACTGTGAAAACTGCACTTTCGCAGAAAGAAATCTACTGTCTAAGACCGGGAAACAGTGAACAGAGAATGTATGGGTTTCTCAAGATTGGTAACAGATAGAAACAAGAGAAAGTACACAGTGATTCATCTACCTAGAGAAGTTACAGAGGTTTACACAGAGAATTCCATGTATAAGTACAAGAAAATAAGAGAGATTTAGAAAACTAGTAAATCCTACATTGTTGATAGAGTTCGGAGTACTTAGCACTGTGAAAACAGCACTTTCGCAGAAAGAAATCTACTTGTCTCAGTTCGGGAAACAGTGAACAGAGAATGTATGAGTTTCTCAAGATTGGTAACAGATAGGAACAAGAGAAAGTACACATTGATTCATCTACCTAGAGAAGTTACAGAGGTTTACACAGAGAATTCCAAGAATAAGTACAAGAAAATAAGAGAGACTTAGAAAACTGGTAAAACATACATTGTTGATAGAGTTGGGAGTACTTAGCACTGTGAAAACTGCACTTTCGCAGAAAGAAATCTACTTGTCTAAGACCGGGAAACAGTGAACAGAGAATGTATGAGTTTCTCAAGATTGGTAACAGATAGAAACAAGAGAAAGTACACAGTGATTCATCTTCCTAGAGAAGTTACAGAGGTTTACACAAAGAATTCCATGTAGAAGTACAAGAAAATAAGAGAGAATTAGAAAACTAGTAAAACCTACATTGTTGATAGAGTTGGGAGTACTTAGCACTGTGAAAACATCACTTTCGCAGAAAGAAATCTACTTGTCTCAGACCGGGAAACAGTGAACAGAGAATGTATGAGTTTCTCAAGATTGGTAACACATAAAAACAAGAGAAAGTACACAGTGATTCATCTACTTAGAGAAGTTACAGAGGTTTACACAGAGAATTCCAATTATAAGTACAAGAAAATAAGAGAGACTTAGAAAACTGGTAAAACTTACATTGTTGATAGAGTTGGGAGTACTTAGCACTGTGAAAACAGCACTTTCGCACAAAGAAATCTACTTGTCTAAGACCGGCAAACAGTGAACAGAGAATGTATTAGTTTCTCAAGATTGGTTACATGTAGAAACAAGAGAAAGTACACAGTGATTCGTCTACCTAGAGAAGTTACAGAGGTTTACACAGAGAATTCCAAGTATAAGTGCAAGAAAATAAGAGAGACTTAGAAAACTGGTAAAACCTACATTGTTGATAGAGTTGGGAGTACTTAGCACTGTGAAAACAGCACTTTCGCAGAAAGAAATCTACTTGTCTAAGACCGGGAAACAGTGAACAGAGAATGTATGAGATTCTCAAGATTGGTAACAGATAGAAACAAGAGAAAGTACACAGTATTTCATTTTCCTGGAGAAGTTACAGAGCTTTACACAGAGAATTACATGTATAAGTACAAGAAAATAAGAGAGATATAGAAAACTAGTAAATCCTACATTGTTGATAGAGTTGGGAGTACTTAGCACTGTGAAAACAGCACTTTCGCAGAAAGAAATCTACTTGTCTAAGTCCGGGAAACAGTGAACAGAGTATGTATGAGTTTCTCAAGATTGGTAACAGATAGAAACAAGAGAAAGTACACAGTGATTCATCTACCTAGAGAAGTTACAGAGGTTTACACAGAGAATTCCAAGAATAAGTACAAGAAAATAAGAGAGACTTAGAAAACTGGTAAAACCTACATTGTTGATAGAGTTGGGAGTACTTAGCACTGTGAAAACAGCACTTTCGCAGAAAGAAATCTACTTGTCTAAGACCGGGAAACAGTGAACAGAGAATGTATGAGTTTCTCAAGATTGGTAACAGATAGAAACAAGAGAAAGTACACAGTATTTCATTTTCCTGGAGAAGTTACAGAGCTTTACACAGAGAATTACATGTATAAGTACAAGAAAATAAGAGAGATTTAGAAATATAGTAAAACCTACATTGTTGATAGAGTTGGGAGTACTTAGCACTGTGAAAACAGCACTTTCGCGGAAAGAAATCTACTTGTCTAAGACCGGGAAACAGTGAACAGAGAATGTATGAGTTTCTCAACATTGGTAACAGATAAAAACAAGAGAAAGTACACAGTGATTCATCTTCCTAGAGAAGTTACAGAGGTTTACAAGGAGAATTCCACGTATAAGTACAAGAAAATAAGTGAGATTTAGAAAACTAGTAAAACCTACATTGTTGATAGAGTTGGGAGTACTTAGCACTGTGAAAACAGCACTTTCACAGAAAGAAATTTACTTGTCTAAGACCGGGAAACAGTGAACAGAGAATGTATGAGTTTCTCAAGATTGGTAACAGATAGAAACAAGAGAAAGTACACAGTGATTCGTCTACCTAGAGAAGTTACAGAGGTTTACACAGAGAATTCCAAGTATAAGTACAAGAAAGTAACAGAGGTTTGGAATACTGGTAAAACCTACATTGGTGATAGAGTTGGGAGTACTTAGCACTGTGAAAACAGCACGTTCGCGGAAAGAAATCTACTTGTCTAAGACCGGGAAACAGTGAACAGAGAATATATGAGTTTCTCAAGATTGGTAACAGATAGAAACAAGAGAAAGTACACAGTGATTCATCTACCTAGAGAAGTTATAGAGGTTTACACCGAGAATTCCAAGTATAAGTACAAGAAAATAAGAGAGACTTAGAAAACTGGTAAAACCTACATTGTTCATAGAGTTGGGAGTACTTAGCACTGTGAAAACAGCACTTTCGCAGTAAGAAATCAACTTGTCTAAGACCGGGAAACAGTCAAGAGAGAATGTATGAGTTTCTCAAGATTGGTAACAGATAGAAACCAGAATACGTACACAGTGATTCATCTAACTAGAGAAGTTACAGAGGTTTACACAGAGAATTCCATGTATAAGTACAAGACAATAAGAGAGACTTAGAAAACAGGTAAAACCTACATTGTTGATAGAGTTGGGAGTACTTAGCACTGTGAAAACAGCACTTTCACAGAAAGAAAATTACTTGTCTAAGACCGGGAAACAGTGAACAGAGAATGTATGAGTTTCTCAAGATTGGTAACAGATAGAATCAAGAGAAAGTACACAGTGATTCATCTAGCTAGAGAAGTTACAGAGGTTTACACAGAGAATTCCATGTATAAGTACAAGAAAATAAGAGAGATTTAGAAAACTAGTAAATCCTACATTGTTGATAGAGTTCGGAGTACTTAGCACTGTGAAAACAGCACTTTCGCAGAAAGAAATCTACTTGTCTCAGTCCGGGAAACAGTGAACAGAGAATGTATGAGTTTCTCAAGTTTGGTAACAGATAGAAACAAGAGAAAGTACACAGTGATTCATCTACCTAGAGAAGTTACAGAGGTTTACACAGAGAATTCCATGTATAAGTACAAGAAAATAAGAGAGATTTAGAAAACTACTAAAACCTACATTGTTGATAGAGTTGGGAGTACTTAGCACTCTGAAAACAGCACTTTCGCAGAAAGAAATCTATTTGTCTCAGTCCGGGAAAGAGTGAATAGAGAATGTATGAGTTTCTCAAGATTGGTAACAGATAGAAACAAGAGAAAGTACACAGTGATTCATCTACCTAGAGAAGTTACAGAGGTTTACACAGAGAATTCCATGTATAAGTACAAGAAAATAAGAGAGATTTAGAAAACTAGTAAAACCTACATTGTTGATAAAGTTGGAAGTACTTAGCACTGTGAAAACAGCACTTTCGCGGAAAGAAATCTACTTGTCTAAGACCAGGAAACAGTGAACACAGAATGTATGAGTTTCTCAAGATTGGTAACAGATAGAAACAAGAGAAAGTACACAGTGATTCATCTTCCTAGAGAAGTTACTGAGGTTTACACAGAGAATTCCATGTATAAGTACAAGAAAATAAGAGAGACTTAGAAAACTGGTTAAACATACATTGTTGATAGAGTTGGGAGTACTTAGCACTGTGAAAACAGCACTTTCGCAGAAAGAAATCTACTTTTCTAAGACCGGGAAACAGTGAACAGAGAATGTATGAGTTTCTCAAGATTGGTTACAGATAGAAACAAGAGAAAGTACACAGTGATTCGTCTACCTAGAGAAGTTACAGAGGTTTACACAGAGAATTCCAAGTATTAGTACAAGAAAATAAGAGAGACTTAGAAAACTGGTAAAACCTACATTGTTGATAGAGTTGGGAGTACTTAGCTCTGTGAAAACAGCACTTTCGCAGAAAGAAATCTACTTGTCTAAGACCGGGAAACAGTGAACAGAGAATGTATGAGATTCTCAAGATTGGTAACAGATAGAAACAAGAGAAAGTACACAGTATTTCATTTTCCTGGAGAAGTTACAGAGCTTTACACAGAGAATTACATGTATAAATACAAGAAAATAAGAGAGATATAGAAAACTAGTAAATCCTACATTGTTGATAGAGTTGGGAGTACTTAGCACTGTGAAAACAGCACTTTCGCGGAAAGAAATCTACTTGTCTAAGACCGGGAAACAGTGAACAGAGAATGTATGAGTTTCTCAACATTGGTAACAGATAAAAACAAGAGAAAGTACACAGTGATTCATCTTCCTAGAGAAGTTACAGAGGTTTACAAGGAGAATTCCACATATAAGTACAAGCAAATAAGAGAGATTTAGAAAACTAGTAAAACCTACATTGTTGATAGAGTTGGGAGTACTTAGCACTGTGAAAACAGCACTTTCACAGAAAGAAAATTACTTGTCTAAGACCGGGAAACAGTGAACAGAGAATGTATGAGTTTCTCAAGATTGGTAACAGATAGAAGCAAGAGAAAGTACACAGTGATTCATCTAGCTAGAGAAGTTACAGAGGTTTACACAGAGAATTCCATGTATAAGTACAAGAAAATAAGAGAGATTTAGAAAACTAGTAAATCCTACATTGTTGATAGAGTTCGGAGTACTTAGCACTGTGAAAACAGCACTTTCGCAGAAAGAAATCTACTTGTCCAAGACCGGGAAACAGTGAACAGAGAATGTATGAGTTTCTCAAGTTTGGTAACAGATAGAAACAAGAGAAAGTACACAGTGATTCATCTACCTAGAGAAGTTCGAGAGGTTTACACAGAGAATTCCAAGTAAAAATACAAGGAAAATAAGAGAGACTTAGAAAACGAGTAAAACCTACATTGTTGATGGAGTTGAGAGTACTTAGCACTGTAAAAACAGCACTTTCGCACAAAGTAGTCTACTTCTATAAGACCGCGATAAAGTGAACAGAGAATGCATGAGTTTCTCAAGATTGGTAACAGATAGAAACAAGAGAAAGTACACAGTGATTCATCTACCTACAGAAGTCACAGAGGTTTACACAGAGAATTCCATGTATAAGTACAAGAAAATAAGAGAGATTTAGAAAACTAGTAAAACCTACATTGTTGATAGAGTTGGGAGTACTTAACATTGTGAAAATAGCACTTTCGCAGAAAGAAATATACTTGTCTAAGCCCGGGGAACAGTGAACAGAGAATCTATGAGTTTCTGAAGATTGGTAACAGATAGAAACAAGAGAAAGTACACAGTGATTCATCTACCTAGAGAAGTTACAGTGGTGTACACAGAGAATTCCAAGTATAAGTACAAGAAAATAAGACAGACATAGAAAACTGGTAAAACCTACAATTTTGATAGAGTTGGGAGTACTTAGCACTGTGAATACAGCACTTTCGCAGAAAGAAATCTACTTGTCTAAGACCGGGAAACTGTGAACAGAGAATGTATGAGTTTCTCAAGATTGGTAACAGATAGAAACAAGAGAAAGTACACAGAGATTCATCTACCTAGAGAAGTTACAAAGGTTTACACAGAGAATTCCATGTATAAGTACAAGAAAATAAGAGAGATTTAGAAAACTAGTAAAACCTACATTGTTGATAGAGTTGGGAGTACTTAGCACTCTGAAAACAGCACTTTCGCAGAAAGAAATCTACTTGTCTAAGACCGGGAAACAGTGAACAGTGAATGTATCAGTTTCTCAAGATTGGTAACAGATAGAAACAAGAGAAAGTACACAGTGACTCACCTACCTAGAGAAGTTACAGAGGTTTACACAGAGAATTCGATGTATAAGTACAGGAAAATAAGAGACATTTAGAAAACTACTAAAACCTACATTGTTAATAGAGTTGGGAGTACTTAGCACTGTGAAAACAGCACTTTCACAGAAAGAAATCTACTTGTCCAAGACCGGGAAACAGTGAACAGAGAATGTATGAGTTTCTCAAGATTGGTAACAGGTAGAAACAAGAGAAGGTACACAGTGATTCATCTACCTAGAGAAGTTACAGAGGTTTACTCAGAGAATTCCAAGTATAAGTACAAGAAAATAAGAGAGGTTTAGAAAACTAGTAAAACCTACAATGTTGATAGAGTTGGGAGTACTAAGCACTGTGAAAACTGCACTTTCGCAGAAAGAAATCTACATGTCTAAGACCGGGAAACAGTGAACAGAGAATATCTGAGTTTCTCAAGATTGGTAACAGATAGAAACAAAAGAAACTACACAGTGATTCATCTACCTAGAGAAGTTAGATAGGTTTACACAGAGAATTCCAAGTATAAATACGAGGAAAATAAGAGACTTAGAAAACGAGTAAAACCTACATTGTTGATGGAGTTGAGAGTACTTAGCACTGTAAAAACAGCACTTTCGCACAATAGTAGTCTACTTCTATGAGACCGCGATAAAGTGAACAGAGAATAAATGAGTTTCTCAAGATTGGTAACAGATAGATACAAGAGAAAGTACACAGTGATTCATCTACCTAGTGAAGTTACAGAGATTTACACAGAGAATTCCATGTATAAGTACAAGAAAATAGGAGAGATTTAGAAAACTGGTAAAACCTACATTGTTGATAGATTTGGCAGTACTTAGCACTCTGAAAACAGCACTTTCGGAGAAAGAAATTTACTTGTCTAAGACCGGGAAACAGTGAACAGAGAATGTATGAGTTTCTCAAGATTGGTAATAGATAGAAACAAGAGAAAGTACACAGTGACTCATCTACCTAGAGAAGTTACAGAGGTTTGCACAGAGAATTCCATGTATAAATACAAGAAAATAAGAGAGATTTAGAAACCTAGTAAAACCTACATTGTTGATAGAGTTGGGAGAACTTCGCACTGTGAAAACAGCAATTTCGCAGAAAGAAATCTACTTGTCCAAGACCGGGAAACAGTGAACAGAGACTGTATGAGTATCTCAAGGTTGGTAACAGATAGAAAGAAGAGAAAGTACACAGTGATTCATCTACCTAGAGAAGTTACAGAGGTTTACACAGAGAATTCCAAGTATAAGTACAAGAAAATAAGAGAGACTTAGAAAACTGTTAAAACCTACAATATTGATAGAGTTGGGAGTACTTAGCACTGTGAAAACAGCACTTTCGCAGAAAGAAATCTACTTGTCTAAGACCGGGAAACAGTGATCAGAGAATGTATGAGTTTCTCAAGATTGGTAACAGACAGAAACAAGAGAAAGTACACAGTGATTCATCTACCTAGAGAAGTCACAGAGGTTTACACAGAGAATTCCAAGTGTAAGTACAAGAAAATAAGAGAGATTTACAAAACCAATAAAACTTACATTGTTGATAGCGTTGGGAGTACTTAGCACTGTGAAAACAGCACTTTCGCCGAAAGAAATCTAATAGTCTAAGACCGGGAAACAGTGAAAAGAGAATGTATGAGTTTCTCAAGATTGGTAACAGATAGAAAAAAGAGAAAGTACAGTGATTCATCTACCTGCAGAAGTTACAGAGGTTTACACAGAGAATTCCAAGTATAAGTACAAGAAAATAAGAAAGATTTAGAAAACTAGTAAAACCTACACTGTTGATAGAGTTCGGAATACTTAGCACTGTGAAAACAGCACTTTCGCAGAAAGAAATCTACTTGTCTAAGACCGGGAAACACTGAACAGGGAATGTATGAGTTTCTCACGATTGGTAACAGACAGAAACAAGAGAAAGTACACAGTGATTCATCTACCTAGAGAAGTTACAGAGGCTTACCCAGAGAATTCCATGTATAAGTACAAGAAAATAAGAGAGATTTAGAAAACGAGTAAAACCTACATTGTTGATAGAGTTCGGAGTACTTAGCACTGTGAAGACAGCACTTTCGCGGAAAGAAATCTACTTGTCCAAGACCGGGAAACACTGAACAGAGAATGTATGAGTTTCTCAAGATTGGTAACAGATAGAAGCAAGAGAAAGTACACAGTGATTGGTCTACCTAGAGAAGTTACAGAGGTTTACACAGAGAATTCCAAGTATAAGTACAAGAAAATAAGAGAGGTTTAGAAAACTAGTAAAACCTACACTGTTGATAGAGTTGGGAATACTTAGCACTGTGAAAACAGCACTTTCGCAGAAAGAAATCTACTTGTCTAAGACCGGGAAACAGTGAACAGAGAATATTTGAGTTTCTCAAGATTGGTAACAGATGGAAACAAGAGAAAGTACACAGTGATTCATCTACCTAGAGAAGTTAGAGAGGTTTACACAGAGAATTAAAAGTATAAATACAAGGAAAATAAGAGAGACTTAGAAAACGAGTAAAACCTACATTGTTGATGGAGTTGAGAGTGCTTAGCACTGCAAAAACAGCACTTTCGCACAAAGTAGTCTACTTCTATAAGACTGCGATAAAGTGAACAGAGAATAAATGAGTTTCTCAAGATTAGTAACAGATAGAAACAAGAGAAAGTACACAGTGATTCATCTACCTAGTGAAGTTACAGAGATTTACTCAGAGAATTCCATGCATAAGTACAAGAATATAAGAGAGATTTAGAAAGCTAGTAAAACCTACATTGTTGATAGAGTTGGGAGTACTTAGCACTGTGAAAACAGCACTTTCGCAGAAAGAAATCTACTTGTCCAAGACCGGGAAACAGTGAACAGAGAATGTAAGAGTTTCTCAAGGTTGGTAACAGATAGAAACAAGAGAAAGTACACAGTGATTCATCTACCTAGAGAAGTTACAGAGGTTTACATAGAGAATTCCAAGTATAAGTACAAGAAAATAAGAGAGACTAAGAAAACTGGTAAAACCTACATTGTTGATAGAGTTGGGAGTACTTAGCACTGTGAAAACAGCACTTTCGCAGAAAGAAATCTACTTGTCTAAGCCCGGGAAACAGTGAACCGAGAATGTATGAGTTTCTCAAGATTGGTAACAGAAACAAGAGAAAGTACACAGTGATTCATCTACCTAGAGAAGTCACAGAGGTTTACACAGAGAATTCCATGTATAAGTACAAGAAAATAAGAGAGATTTAGAAAACTAGTAAAACCTACATTGTTGATAGACTTGGGAGTACTTAACATTGTGAAAATAGCACTTTCGCAGAAAGAAATATACTTGTCTAAGCCCGGGGAACAGTGAACAGAGAATCTATGAGTTTCTCAAGATTGGTAACAGATAGAAACAAGAGAAAGTACACAGTGATTCATCTACCTAGAGAAGTTACAGTGGTGTACACAGAGAATTCCGAGTATAAGTACAAGAAAATAAGACAGACATAGAAAACTGGTAAAACCTACAATTTTGATAGAGTTGGGAGTACTTAGCACTGTGAATACAGCACTTTCGCAGAAAGAAATCTACTTGTCTAAGACCGGGAAACTGTGAACAGAGAATGTATGAGTTTCTCAAGATTGGTAACAGATAGAAACAAGAGAAAGTACACAGTGATTCATCTACCTAGAGAAGTTACAAAGGTTTACACAGAGAATTCCATGTATAAGTACAAGAAAATAAGAGAGATTTAGAAAACTAGTAAAACCTACATTGTTGATAGAGTTGGGAGTACTTAGCACTCTGAAAACAGCACTTTCACAGAAAGAAATCTACTTGTCTAAGACCGGGAAACAGTGAACAGTGAATGTATCAGTTTCTCAAGATTGGTAACAGATAGAAACAAGAGAAAGTACACAGTGACTCACCTACCTAGAGAAGTTACAGAGGTTTACACAGAGAATTCGATGTATAAGTACAAGAAAATAAGAGACATTTAGAAAACTACTAAAACCTACATTGTTAATAGAGTTGGGAGTACTTAGCACTGTGAAAACAGCACTTTCACAGAAAGAAATCTACTTGTCCAAGACCGGGAAACAGTGAACAGAGAATGTATGAGTTTCTCAAGATTGGTAACAGGTAGAAACAAGAGAAAGTACACAGTGATTCATCTACCTAGAGAAGTTACAGAGGTTTACTCAGAGAATTCCAAGTATAAGTACAAGAAAATAAGAGAGGTTTAGAAAACTAGTAAAACCTACAATGTTGATAGAGTTGGGAGTACTAAGCACTGTGAAAACTGCACTTTCGCAGAAAGAAATCTACATGTCTAAGACCAGGAAACAGTGAACAGAGAATATCTGAGTTTCTCAAGATTGGTAACAGATAGAAACAAAAGAAACTACACAGTGATTCATCTACCTAGAGAAGTTAGAGAGGTTTACACAGAGAATTCCAAGTATAAATACGAGGAAAATAAGAGAGACTTAGAAAACGAGTAAAACCTACATTGTTGATGGAATTGAGAGTACTTAGCACTGTAAAAACAGCACTTTCGCACAATAGTAGTCTACTTCTATAAGACCGCGATAAAGTGAACAGAGAATAAATGAGTTTCTCAAGATTGGTAACAGATAGATACAAGAGAAAGTACACAGTGATTCATCTACCTAGTGAAGATACAGAGATTTACACAGAGAATTCCATGTATAAGTACAAGAAAATAGGAGAGATTTAGAAAGCTGGTAAAACCTACATTGTTGATAGATTTGGCAGTACTTAGCACTCTGAAAACAGCACTTTCGGAGAAAGAAATTTACTTGTCTAAGACCGGGAAACAGTGAACAGAGAATGTATGAGTTTCTCAAGATTGGTAATAGATAGAAACAAGAGAAAGTACACAGTGACTCATCTACCTAGAGAAGTTACAGAGGTTTGCACAGAGAATTCCATGTATAAATACAAGAAAATAAGAGAGA
Source organism: Heterohyrax brucei (assembly GCA_028571685.1). Taxonomy (NCBI): domain Eukaryota; kingdom Metazoa; phylum Chordata; class Mammalia; order Hyracoidea; family Procaviidae; genus Heterohyrax; species Heterohyrax brucei. Next base: position 37,077,967 of record CM053160.1, on the reverse strand, counting down.
TTTAGAAACCTAGTAAAACCTACATTGTTGATAGAGTTGGGAGAACTTCGCACTGTGAAAACAGCAATTTCGCAGAAAGAAATCTACTTGTCCAAGACCGGGAAACAGTGAACAGAGAATGTATGAGTATCTCAAGATTGGTAACAGATAGAAGCAAGAGAAAGTACACAGTGATTGGTCTACCTAGAGAAGTTACAGAGGTTTACACAGAGAATTCCAAGTATAAGTACAAGAAAATAAGAGAGGTTTAGAAAACTAGTAAAACCTACACTGTTGATAGAGTTGGGAATACTTAGCACTGTGAAAACAGCACTTTCGCAGAAAGAAATCTACTTGTCTAAGACCGGGAAACAGTGAACAGAGAATATTTGAGTTTCTCAAGATTGGTAACAGATGGAAACAAGAGAAAGTACACAGTGATTCATCTACCTAGAGAAGTTAGAGAGGTTTACACAGAGAATTCCAAGTATAAATACAAGGAAAATAAGAGAGACTTAGAAAACGAGTAAAACCTACATTGTTGATGGAGTTGAGAGTGCTTAGCACTGCAAAAACAGCACTTTCGCACAAAGTAGTCTACTTCTATAAGACTGCGATAAAGTGAACAGAGAATAAATGAGTTTCTCAAGATTAGTAACAGATAGAAACAAGAGAAAGTACACAGTGATTCATCTACCTAGTGAAGTTACAGAGATTTACTCAGAGAATTCCATGCATAAGTACAAGAATATAAGAGAGATTTAGAAAGCTAGTAAAACCTACATTGTTGATAGAGTTGGGAGTACTTAGCACTGTGAAAACAGCACTTTCGCAGAAAGAAATCTACTTGTCCAAGACCGGGAAACAGTGAACAGAGAATGTAAGAGTTTCTCAAGGTTGGTAACAGATAGAAACAAGAGAAAGTACACAGTGATTCATCTACCTAGAGAAGTTACAGAGGTTTACATAGAGAATTCCAAGTATAAGTACAAGAAAATAAGAGAGACTAAGAAAACTGGTAAAACCTACATTGTTGATAGAGTTGGGAGTACTTAGCACTGTGAAAACAGCACTTTCGCAGAAAGAAATCTACTTGTCTAAGCCCGGGAAACAGTGAACCGATAATGTATGAGTTTCTCAAGATTGGTAACAGAAACAAGAGAAAGTACACAGTGATTCATCTACCTAGAGAAGTCACAGAGGTTTACACAGAGAATTCCATGTATAAGTACAAGAAAATAAGAGAGATTTAGAAAACTATTAAAACCTACATTGTTGATAGACTTGGGAGTACTTAACATTGTGAAAATAGCACTTTCGCAGAAAGAAATATACTTGTCTAAGCCCGGGGAACAGTGAACAGAGAATCTATGAGTTTCTCAAGATTGGTAACAGATAGAAACAAGAGAAAGTACACAGTGATTCATCTACCTAGAGAAGTTACAGTGGTGTACACAGAGAATTCCAAGTATAAGTACAAGAAAATAAGACAGACATAGAAAACTGGTAAAACCTACAATTTTGATAGAGTTGGGAGTACTTAGCACTGTGAATACAGCACTTTCGCAGAAAGAAATCTACTTGTCTAAGACCGGGAAACTGTGAACAGAGAATGTATGAGTTTCTCAAGATTGGTAACAGATAGAAACAAGAGAAAGTACACAGTGATTCATCTACCTAGAGAAGTTACAAAGGTTTACACTGAGAATTCCATGTATAAGTACAAGAAAATAAGAGAGATTTAGAAAACTAGTAAAACCTACATTGTTGATAGAGTTGGGAGTACTTAGCACTCTGAAAACAGCACTTTCACAGAAAGAAATCTACTTGTCTAAGACCGGGAAACAGTGAACAGTGAATGTATCAGTTTCTCAAGATTGGTAACAGATAGAAACAAGAGAAAGTACACAGTGACTCACCTACCTAGAGAAGTTACAGAGGTTTACACAGAGAATTCGATGTATAAGTACAAGAAAATAAGAGACATTTAGAAAACTACTAAAACCTACATTGTTAATAGAGTTGGGAGTACTTAGCACTGTGAAAACAGCACTTTCACAGAAAGAAATCTACTTGTCCAAGACCGGGAAACAGTGAACAGAGAATGTATGAGTTTCTCAAGATTGGTAACAGGTAGAAACAAGAGAAAGTACACAGTGATTCATCTACCTAGAGAAGTTACAGAGGTTTACTCAGAGAATTCCAAGTATAAGTACAAGAAAATAAGAGAGGTTTAGAAAACTAGTAAAACCTACAATGTTGATAGAGTTGGGAGTACTAAGCACTGTGAAAACTGCACTTTCGCAGAAAGAAATCTACATGTCTAAGACCAGGAAACAGTGAACAGAGAATATCTGAGTTTCTCAAGATTGGTAACAGATAGAAACAAAAGAAACTACACAGTGATTCATCTACCTAGAGAAGTTAGAGAGGTTTACACAGAGAATTCCAAGTATAAATACGAGGAAAATAAGAGAGACTTAGAAAACGAGTAAAACCTACATTGTTGATGGAATTGAGAGTACTTAGCACTGTAAAAACAGCACTTTCGCACAATAGTAGTCTACTTCTATAAGACCGCGATAAAGTGAACAGAGAATAAATGAGTTTCTCAAGATTGGTAACAGATAGATACAAGAGAAAGTACACAGTGATTCATCTACCTAGTGAAGTTACAGAGATTTACACAGAGAATTCCATGTATAAGTACAAGAAAATAGGAGAGATTTAGAAAACTGGTAAAACCTACATTGTTGATAGATTTGGCAGTACTTAGCACTCTGAAAACAGCACTTTCGGAGAAAGAAATTTACTTGTCTAAGACCGGGAAACAGTGAACAGAGAATGTATGAGTTTCTCAAGATTGGTAATAGATAGAAACAATGAAAGTACACAGTGACTCATCTACCTAGAGAAGTTACAGAGGTTTGCACAGAGAATTCCATGTATAAATACAAGAAAATAAGAGAGATTTAGAAACCTAGTAAAACCTACATTGTTGATAGAGTTGGGAGAACTTCGCACTGTGAAAACAGCAATTTCGCAGAAAGAAATCTACTTGTCCAAGACCGGGAAACAGTGAACAGAGAATGTATGAGTATCTCAAGGTTGGTAACAGATAGAAAGAAGAGAAAGTACACAGTGATTCATCTACCTAGAGAAGTTACAGAGGTTTACACAGAGAATTCCAAGTATAAGTACAAGAAAATAAGAGAGACTTAGAAAACTGTTAAAACCTACAATATTGATAGAGTTGGGAGTACTTAGCACTGTGAAAACAGCACTTTCGCAGAAAGAAATCTACTTGTCTAAGACCGGGAAACAGTGATCAGAGAATGTATGAGTTTCTCAAGATTGGTAACAGACAGAAACAAGAGAAAGTACACAGTGATTCATCTACCTAGAGAAGTCACAGAGGTTTACACAGAGAATTCCAAGTGTAAGTACAAGAAAATAAGAGAGATTTACAAAACCAATAAAACTTACATTGTTGATAGCGTTGGGAGTACTTAGCACTGTGAAAACAGCACTTTCGCCGAAAGAAATCTAATAGTCTAAGACCGGGAAACAGTGAAAAGAGAATGTATGAGTTTCTCAAGATTGGTAACAGATAGAAAAAAGAGAAAGTACAGTGATTCATCTACCTGCAGAAGTTACAGAGGTTTACACAGAGAATTCCAAGTATAAGTACAAGAAAATAAGAAAGATTTAGAAAACTTGTAAAACCTACACTGTTGATAGAGTTCGGAATACTTAGCACTGTGAAAACAGCACTTTCGCAGAAAGAAATCTACTTGTCTAAGACCGGGAAACACTGAACAGGGAATGTATGAGTTTCTCACGATTGGTAACAGACAGAAACAAGAGAAAGTACACAGTGATTCATCTACCTAGAGAAGTTACAGAGGTTTACCCAGAGAATTCCATGTATAAGTACAAGAAAATAAGAGAGATTTAGAAAACGAGTAAAACCTACATTGTTGATAGAGTTGGGAGTACTTAGCACTGTGAAGACAGCACTTTCGCGGAAAGAAATCTACTTGTCCAAGACCGGGAAACACTGAACAGAGAATGTATGAGTTTCTCAAGATTGGTAACAGATAGAAGCAAGAGAAAGTACACAGTGATTGGTCTGCCTAGAGAAGTTACAGAGGTTTACACAGAGAATTCCAAGTATAAGTACAAGAAAATAAGAGAGATTTAGAAAACTAGTAAAACCTACACTGTTGATAGAGTTGGGAATACTTAGCACTGTGAAAACAGCACTTTCGCAGAAAGAAATCTACTTGTCTAAGACCGGGAAACAGTGAACAGAGAATATTTGAGTTTCTCAAGATTGGTAACAGATGGAAACAAGAGAAAGTACACAGTGATTCATCTACCTAGAGATGTTAGAGAGGTTTACACAGAGAATTCCAAGTAAAAATACAAGGAAAATAAGAGAGACTTAGAAAACGAGTAAAACCTACATTGTTGATGGAGTTGAGAGTACTTAGCACTGTAAAAACAGCACTTTCGCACAAAGTAGTCTACTTCTATAAGACCGCGATAAAGTGAACAGAGAATGCATGAGTTTCTCAAGATTGGTAACAGATAGAAACAAGAGAAAGTACACAGTGATTCATCTACCTAGAGAAGTTACAAAGGTTTACACAGAGAATTCCATGTATAAGTACAAGAAAATAAGAGAGATTTAGAAAACTAGTAAAACCTACATTGTTGATAGAGTTGGGAGTACTTAGCACTGTGAAAACAGCACTTTCGAAGAAAGAAATCTACTTGTCCAAGACGGGGAAACAGTGAACAGAGAATGTATGAGTTTCTCAAGATTGGTAACAGATAGAAACAAGAGAAAGTACACAGTGATTCATCTACCTAGAGAAGTTACAGAGGTTTACACAGAGAATTCCAAGTATAAGTACAAGAAAATAAGAGAGACTTGACGGCACTTGGCTCGTGGCTTGGCTAGAAAACTGGTAAAACCTACATTGTTGATAGAGTTGGGAGTACTTAGCACTGTGAAAGCAGCACTTTCGCAGAAAGAAATCTACTTGTCTAAGACCGGGAAACAGTGAACAGAGAATGTATGAGTTTCTCAAGATTGGTAACAGATAGAAACAAGAGAAAGTACACAGTGATTCATCTACTTAGAGAAGTCACAGAGGTTTACATAGAGAATTCCATGTATAAGTACAAGAAAATAAGAGAGATTTAGAAAACTAGTAAAACCTACATTGTTGATAGAGTTGGGAGTACTTAACACTGTGAAAGCAGCACTTTCGCAGAAAGAAATATACTTGTCTAAGACCGGGAAACTGTTAACAGAGAATCTATGAGTTTCTCAAGATTGGTAACAGATAGAAAGAAGAGACAGTACACAGTGATTCATCTGCCTAGAGAAGTTACAGAGGTTTACTCAGAGAATTCCAAGTATAAGTACAAGAAAATAAGAGAGGTTTAGAAAACTAGTAAAACCTACAATGTTGATAAAGTTGGGAGTACTTAGCACTGTGAAAACTGCACTTTCGCAGAAAAAAATCTACTTGTCTAAGACCGGGAAACAGTGAACAGAGAATATATGTGTTTCTCAAGACTGGTAACAGATAGAAACAAAAGAAACTACACAGTGATTCATCTACCTAGAGAAGTTAGAGAGGTTTACACAGAGAATTCCAAGTATAAATACAAGGAAAATAAGAGAGACTTAGAAAACGAGTAAAACCTACATTGTTGATGGAGTTGAGAGTACTTAGCACTGTAAAAACAGCACTTTCGCACAAAGTAGTCTACTTCTATAAGACCGCGATAAAGTGAACAGAGAATAAATGAGTTTCTCAAGATTAGTAACAGAAACAAGAGAAAGTACACAGTGATTCATCTACCTAGTGAAGTTACAGAGATTTACACAGAGAATTCCATGCATAAGTACAAGAAAATAAGAGAGATTTAGAAAACTAGTAAAACCTACATTGTTGATAGAGTTGGGAGTACTTAGCACAGTGAAAACACCACTTTCGCAGAAAGAAATCTACTTGTCCAAGACCGGGAAACAGTGAACAGAGAATGTAAGAGTTTCTCAAGCTTGGTAACAGGTAGAAACAAGAGAAAGTACACAGTGATTCATCTACCTAGAGAAGTTACAGAGGTTTACTCAGAGAATTCCATGTATAAGTACAAGAAAATAGGAGAGATTTAGAAAACTGGTAAAACCTACATTGTTGATAGATTTGGCAGTACTTAGCACTCTGAAAACAGCACTTTCGGAGAAAGAAATTTACTTGTCTAAGACCGGGAAACAGTGAACAGAGAATGTATGAGTTTCTCAAGATTGGTAATAGATAGAAACAAGAGAAAGTACACAGTGACTCATCTACCTAGAGAAGTTACAGAGGTTTGCACAGAGAATTCCATGTATAAATACAAGAAAATAAGAGAGATTTAGAAACCTAGTAAAACCTACATTGTTGATAGAGTTGGGAGAACTTCGCACTGTGAAAACAGCAATTTCGCAGAAAGAAATCTACTTGTCCAAGACCGGGAAACAGTGAACAGAGACTGTATGAGTATCTCAAGGTTGGTAACAGATAGAAAGAAGAGAAAGTACACAGTGATTCATCTACCTAGAGAAGTTACAGAGGTTTACACAGAGAATTCCAAGTATAAGTACAAGAAAATAAGAGAGACTTAGAAAACTGTTAAAACCTACAATATTGATAGAGTTGGGAGTACTTAGCACTGTGAAAACAGCACTTTCGCAGAAAGAAATCTACTTGTCTAAGACCGGGAAACAGTGATCAGAGAATGTATGAGTTTCTCAAGATTGGTAACAGACAGAAACAAGAGAAAGTACACAGTGATTCATCTACCTAGAGAAGTCACAGAGGTTTACACAGAGAATTCCAAGTGTAAGTACAAGAAAATAAGAGAGATTTACAAAACCAATAAAACTTACATTGTTGATAGCGTTGGGAGTACTTAGCACTGTGAAAACAGCACTTTCGCCGAAAGAAATCTAATAGTCTAAGACCGGGAAACAGTGAAAAGAGAATGTATGAGTTTCTCAAGATTGGTAAAGATAGAAAAAAGAGAAAGTACAGTGATTCATCTACCTGCAGAAGTTACAGAGGTTTACACAGAGAATTCCAAGTATAAGTACAAGAAAATAAGAAAGATTTAGAAAACTAGTAAAACCTACACTGTTGATAGAGTTCGGAATACTTAGCACTGTGAAAACAACACTTTCGCAGAAAGAAATCTACTTGTCTAAGACCGGGAAACACTGAACAGGGAATGTATGAGTTTCTCACGATTGGTAACAGACAGAAACAAGAGAAAGTACACAGTGATTCATCTACCTAGAGAAGTTACAGAGGTTTACCCAGAGAATTCCATGTATAAGTACAAGAAAATAAGAGAGATTTAGAAAACGAGTAAAACCTACATTGTTGATAGAGTTGGGAGTACTTAGCACTGTGAAGACAGCACTTTCGCGGAAAGAAATCTACTTGTCCAAGACCGGGAAACACTGAACAGAGAATGTATGAGTTTCTCAAGATTGGTAACAGATAGAAGCAAGAGAAAGTACACAGTGATTGGTCTACCTAGAGAAGTTACAGAGGTTTACACAGAGAATTCCAAGTATAAGTACAAGAAAATAAGAGAGGTTTAGAAAACTAGTAAAACCTACACTGTTGATAGAGTTGGGAATACTTAGCACTGTGAAAACAGCACTTTCGCAGAAAGAAATCTACTTGTCTAAGACCGGGAAACAGTGAACAGAGAATATTTGAGTTTCTCAAGATTGGTAACAGATGGAAACAAGAAAGTACACAGTGATTCATCTACCTAGAGAAGTTAGAGAGGTTTACACAGAGAATTCCAAGTATAAATACAAGGAAAATAAGAGAGACTTAGAAAACGAGTAAAACCTACATTGTTGATGGAGTTGAGAGTGCTTAGCACTGCAAAAACAGCACTTTCGCACAAAGTAGTCTACTTCTATAAGACTGCGATAAAGTGAACAGAGAATAAATGAGTTTCTCAAGATTAGTAACAGATAGAAACAAGAGAAAGTACACAGTGATTCATCTACCTAGTGAAGTTACAGAGATTTACTCAGAGAATTCCATGCATAAGTACAAGAATATAAGAGAGATTTAGAAAGCTAGTAAAACCTACATTGTTGATAGAGTTGGGAGTACTTAGCACTGTGAAAACAGCACTTTCGCAGAAAGAAATCTACTTGTCCAAGACCGGGAAACAGTGAACAGAGAATGTAACAGTTTCTCAAGGTTGGTAACAGATAGAAACAAGAGAAAGTACACAGTGATTCATCTACCTAGAGAAGTTACAGAGGTTTACATAGAGAATTCCAAGTATAAGTACAAGAAAATAAGAGAGACTAAGAAAACTGGTAAAACCTACATTGTTGATAGAGTTGGGAGTACTTAGCACTGTGAAAACAGCACTTTCGCAGAAAGAAATCTACTTGTCTAAGACCGGGAAACAGTGAACCGAGAATGTATGAGTTTCTCAAGATTGGTAACAGAAACAAGAGAAAGTACACAGTGATTCATCTACCTAGAGAAGTCACAGAGGTTTACACAGAGAATTCCATGTATAAGTACAAGAAAATAAGAGAGATTTAGAAAACTAGTAAAACCTACATTGTTGATAGAGTTGGGAGTACTTAACATTGTGAAAATAGCACTTTCGCAGAAAGAAATATACTTGTCTAAGCCCGGGGAACAGTGAACAGAGAATCTATGAGTTTCTCAAGATTGGTAACAGATAGAAACAAGAGAAAGTACACAGTGATTCATCTACCTAGAGAAGTTACAGTGGTGTACACAGAGAATTCCAAGTATAAGTACAAGAAAATAAGACAGACATAGAAAACTGGTAAAACCTACAATTTTGATAGAGTTGGGAGTACTTAGCACTGTGAATACAGCACTTTCGCAGAAAGAAATCTTCTTGTCTAAGACCGGGAAACTGTGAACAGAGAATGTATGAGTTTCTCAAGATTGGTAACAGATAGAAACAAGAGAAAGTACACAGTGATTCATCTACCTAGAGAAGTTACAGAGGTTTACCCAGAGAATTCCATGTATAAGTACAAGAAAATAAGAGAGATTTAGAAAACGAGTAAAACCTACATTGTTGATAGAGTTGGGAGTACTTAGCACTGTGAAGACAGCACTTTCGCGGAAAGAAATCTACTTGTCCAAGACCGGGAAACACTGAACAGAGAATGTATGAGTTTCTCAAGATTGGTAACAGATAGAAGCAAGAGAAAGTATACAGTGATTGGTCTACCTAGAGAAGTTACAGAGGTTTACACAGAGAATTCCAAGTATAAGTACAAGAAAATAAGAGAGGTTTAGAAAACTAGTAAAACCTACACTGTTGATAGAGTTGGGAATACTTAGCACTGTGAAAACAGCACTTTCGCAGAAAGAAATCTACTTGTCTAAGACCGGGAAACAGTGAACAGAGAATATTTGAGTTTCTCAAGATTGGTAACAGATGGAAACAAGAGAAAGTACACAGTGATTCATCTACCTAGAGATGTTAGAGAGGTTTACACAGAGAATTCCAAGTAAAAATACAAGGAAAATAAGAGAGACTTAGAAAACGAGTAAAACCTACATTGTTGATGGAGTTGAGAGTACTTAGCACTGTAAAAACAGCACTTTCGCACAAAGTAGTCTACTTCTATAAGACCGCGATAAAGTGAACAGAGAATGCATGAGTTTCTCAAGATTGGTAACAGATAGAAACAAGAGAAAGTACACAGTGATTCATCTACCTAGAGAAGTTACAAAGGTTTACACAGAGAATTCCATGTATAAGTACAAGAAAATAAGAGAGATTTAGAAAACTAGTAAAACCTACATTGTTGATAGAGTTGGGAGTACTTAGCACTGTGAAAACAGCACTTTCGAAGAAAGAAATCTACTTGTCCAAGACCGGGAAACAGTGAACAGAGAATGTATGAGTTTCTCAAGATTGGTAACAGATAGAAACAAGAGAAAGTACACAGTGATTCATCTACCTAGAGAAGTTACAGAGGTTTACACAGAGAATTCCAAGTATAAGTACAAGAAAATAAGAGAGACTTGACGGCACTTGGCTCGTGGCTTGGCTAGAAAACTGGTAAAACCTACATTGTTGATAGAGTTGGGAGTACTTAGCACTGTGAAAACAGCACTTTCGCAGAAAGAAATCTACTTGTCTAAGACCGGGAAACAGTGAACAGAGAATGTATGAGTTTCTCAAGATTGGTAACAGATAGAAACAAGAGAAAGTACACAGTGATTCATCTACTTAGAGAAGTCACAGAGGTTTACACAGAGAATTCCATGTATAAGTACAAGAAAATAAGAGAGATTTAGAAAACTAGTAAAACCTACATTGTTGATAGAGTTGGGAGTACTTAACACTGTGAAAGCAGCACTTTCGCAGAAAGAAATATACTTGTCTAAGACCGGGAAACTGTTAACAGAGAATCTATGAGTTTCTCAAGATTGGTAACAGATAGAAACAAGAGACAGTACACAGTGATTCATCTGCCTAGAGAAGTTACAGAGGTTTACTCAGAGAATTCCAAGTATAAGTACAAGAAAATAAGAGAGGTTTAGAAAACTAGTAAAACCTACAGTGTTGATAAAGTTGGGAGTACTTAGCACTGTGAAAACTGCACTTTCGCAGAAAAAAATCTACTTGTCTAAGACCGGGAAACAGTGAACAGAGAATATATGTGTTTCTCAAGACTGGTAACAGATAGAAACAAAAGAAACTACACAGTGATTCATCTACCTAGAGAAGTTAGAGAGGTTTACACAGAGAATTCCAAGTATAAATACAAGGAAAATAAGAGAGACTTAGAAAACGAGTAAAACCTACATTGTTGATGGAGTTGAGAGTACTTAGCACTGTAAAAACAGCACTTTCGCACAAAGTAGTCTACTTCTATAAGACCGAGATAAAGTGAACAGAGAATAAATGAGTTTCTCAAGATTAGTAACAGAAACAAGAGAAAGTACACAGTGATTCATCTACCTAGTGAAGTTACAGAGATTTACACAGAGAATTCCATGCATAAGTACAAGAAAATAAGAGAGATTTAGAAAACTAGTAAAACCTACATTGTTGATAGAGTTGGGAGTACTTAGCACAGTGAAAACACCACTTTCGCAGAAAGAAATCTACTTGTCCAAGACCGGGAAACAGTGAACAGAGAATGTAAGAGTTTCTCAAGCTTGGTAACAGGTAGAAACAAGAGAAAGTACACAGTGATTCATCTACCTAGAGAAGTTACAGAGGTTTACTCAGAGAATTCCAAGTATAAGTACAAGAAAATAAGAGAGGTTTAGAAAACTAGTAAAACCTACAATGTTGATAGACTTGGGAGTACTAAGCACTGTGAAAACTGCACTTTCGCAGAAAGAAATCTACATGTCTAAGACCGGGAAACAGTGAACAGAGAATATCTGAGTTTCTCAAGATTGGTAACAGATAGAAACAAAAGAAACTACACAGTGATTCATCTACCTAGAGAAGTTAGAGAGGTTTACACAGAGAATTCCAAGTATAAATACGAGGAAAATAAGAGAGACTTAGAAAACGAGTAAAACCTACATTGTTGATGGAGTTGAGAGTACTTAGCACTGTAAAAACAGCACTTTCGCACAATAGTAGTCTACTTCTATGAGACCGCGATAAAGTGAACAGAGAATAAATGAGTTTCTCAAGATTGGTAACAGATAGATACAAGAGAAAGTACACAGTGATTCATCTACCTAGTGAAGTTACAGAGATTTACACAGAGAATTCCATGTATAAGTACAAGAAAATAGGAGAGATTTAGAAAACTGGTAAAACCTACATTGTTGATAGATTTGGCAGTACTTAGCACTCTGAAAACAGCACTTTCTGAGAAAGAAATTTACTTGTCTAAGACCGGGAAACAGTGAACAGAGAATGTATGAGTTTCTCAAGATTGGTAATAGATAGAAACAAGAGAAAGTACACAGTGACTCATCTACCTAGAGAAGTTACAGAGGTTTGCACAGAGAATTCCATGTATAAATACAAGAAAATAAGAGAGATTTAGAAACCTAGTAAAACCTACATTGTTGATAGAGTTGGGAGAACTTCGCACTGTGAAAACAGCAATTTCGCAGAAAGAAATCTACTTGTCCAAGACCGGGAAACAGTGAACAGAGACTGTATGAGTATCTCAAGGTTGGTAACAGATAGAAAGAAGAGAAAGTACACAGTGATTCATCTACCTAGAGAAGTTACAGAGGTTTACACAGAGAATTCCAAGTATAAGTACAAGAAAATAAGAGAGACTTAGAAAACTGTTAAAACCTACAATATTGATAGAGTTGGGACTACTTAGCACTGTGAAAACAGCACTTTCGCAGAAAGAAATCTACTTGTCTAAGACCGGGAAACAGTGATCAGAGAATGTATGAGTTTCTCAAGATTGGTAACAGACAGAAACAAGAGAAAGTACACAGTGATTCATCTACCTAGAGAAGTCACAGAGGTTTACACAGAGAATTCCAAGTGTAAGTACAAGAAAATAAGAGAGATTTACAAAACCAATAAAACTTACATTGTTGATAGCGTTGGGAGTACTTAGCACTGTGAAAACAGCACTTTCGCCGAAAGAAATCTAATAGTCTAAGACCGGGAAACAGTGAAAAGAGAATGTATGAGTTTCTCAAGATTGGTAACAGATAGAAAAAAGAGAAAGTACAGTGATTCATCTACCTGCAGAAGTTACAGAGGTTTACACAGAGAATTCCAAGTATAAGTACAAGAAAATAAGAAAGATTTAGAAAACTAGTAAAACCTACACTGTTGATAGAGTTCGGAATACTTAGCACTGTGAAAACAGCACTTTCGCAGAAAGAAATCTACTTGTCTAAGACCGGGAAACACTGAACAGGGAATGTATGAGTTTCTCACGATTGGTAACAGACAGAAACAAGAGAAAGTACACAGTGATTCATCTACCTAGAGAAGTTACAGAGGTTTACCCAGAGAATTCCATGTATAAGTACAAGAAAATAAGAGAGATTTAGAAAACGAGTAAAACCTACATTGTTGATAGAGTTGGGAGTACTTAGCACTGTGAAGACAGCACTTTCGCGGAAAGAAATCTACTTGTCCAAGACCGGGAAACACTGAACAGAGAATGTATGAGTTTCTCAAGATTGGTAACAGATAGAAGCAAGAGAAAGTACACAGTGATTGGTCTACCTAGAGAAGTTACAGAGGTTTACACAGAGAATTCCAAGTATAAGTACAAGAAAATAAGAGAGGTTTAGAAAACTAGTAAAACCTACACTGTTGATAGAGTTGGGAATACTTAGCACTGTGAAAACAGCACTTTCGCAGAAAGAAATCTACTTGTCTAAGACCGGGAAACAGTGAACAGAGAATATTTGAGTTTCTCAAGATTGGTAACAGATGGAAACAAGAGAAAGTACACAGTGATTCATCTACCTAGAGAAGTTAGAGAGGTTTACACAGAGAATTCCAAGTATAAATACAAGGAAAATAAGAGAGACTTAGAAAACGAGTAAAACCTACATTGTTGATGGAGTTGAGAGTGCTTAGCACTGCAAAAACAGCACTTTCGCACAAAGTAGTCTACTTCTATAAGACTGCGATAAAGTGAACAGAGAATAAATGAGTTTCTCAAGATTAGTAACAGATAGAAACAAGAGAAAGTACACAGTGATTCATCTACCTAGTGAAGTTACAGAGATTTACTCAGAGAATTCCATGCATAAGTACAAGAATATAAGAGAGATTTAGAAAGCTAGTAAAACCTACATTGTTGATAGAGTTGGGAGTACTTAGCACTGTGAAAACAGCACTTTCGCAGAAAGAAATCTACTTGTCCAAGACCGGGAAACAGTGAACAGAGAATGTAAGAGTTTCTCAAGGTTGGTAACAGATAGAAACAAGAGAAAGTACACAGTGATTCATCTACCTAGAGAAGTTACAGAGGTTTACATAGAGAATTCCAAGTATAAGTACAAGAAAATAAGAGAGACTAAGAAAACTGGTAAAACCTACATTGTTGATAGAGTTGGGAGTACTTAGCACTGTGAAAACAGCACTTTCGCAGAAAGAAATCTACTTGTCTAAGACCGGGAAACAGTGAACCGAGAATGTATGAGTTTCTCAAGATTGGTAACAGAAACAAGAGAAAGTACACAGTGATTCATCTACCTAGAGAAGTCACAGAGGTTTACACAGAGAATTCCATGTATAAGTACAAGAAAATAAGAGAGATTTAGAAAACTAGTAAAACCTACATTGTTGATAGAGTTGGGAGTACTTAACATTGTGAAAATAGCACTTTCGCAGAAAGAAATATACTTGTCTAAGCCCGGGGAACAGTGAACAGAGAATCTATGAGTTTCTCAAGATTGGTAACAGATAGAAACAAGAGAAAGTACACAGTGATTCATCTACCTAGAGAAGTTACAGTGGTGTACACAGAGAATTCCAAGTATAAGTACAAGAAAATAAGACAGACATAGAAAACTGGTAAAACCTACAATTTTGATAGAGTTGGGAGTACTTAGCACTGTGAATACAGCACTTTCGCAGAAAGAAATCTTCTTGTCTAAGACCGGGAAACTGTGAACAGAGAATGTATGAGTTTCTCAAGATTGGTAACAGATAGAAACAAGAGAAAGTACACAGTGATTCATCTACCTAGAGAAGTTACAGAGGTTTACCCAGAGAATTCCATGTATAAGTACAAGAAAATAAGAGAGATTTAGAAAACGAGTAAAACCTACATTGTTGATAGAGTTGGGAGTACTTAGCACTGTGAAGACAGCACTTTCGCGGAAAGAAATCTACTTGTCCAAGACCGGGAAACACTGAACAGAGAATGTATGAGTTTCTCAAGATTGGTAACAGATAGAAGCAAGAGAAAGTACACAGTGATTGGTCTACCTAGAGAAGTTACAGAGGTTTACACAGAGAATTCCAAGTATAAGTACAAGAAAATAAGAGAGACTTGACGGCACTTGGCTCGTGGCTTGGCTAGAAAACTGGTAAAACCTACATTGTTGATAGAGTTGGGAGTACTTAGCACTGTGAAAACAGCACTTTCGCAGAAAGAAATCTACTTGTCTAAGACCGGGAAACAGTGAACAGAGAATGTATGAGTTTCTCAAGATTGGTAACAGATAGAAACAAGAGAAAGTACACAGTGATTCATCTACTTAGAGAAGTCACAGAGGTTTACACAGAGAATTCCATGTATAAGTACAAGAAAATAAGAGAGATTTAGAAAACTAGTAAAACCTACATTGTTGATAGAGTTGGGAGTACTTAACACTGTGAAAGCAGCACTTTCGCAGAAAGAAATATACTTGTCTAAGACCGGGAAACTGTTAACAGAGAATCTATGAGTTTCTCAAGATTGGTAACAGATAGAAACAAGAGACAGTACACAGTGATTCATCTGCCTAGAGAAGTTACAGAGGTTTACTCAGAGAATTCCAAGTATAAGTACAAGAAAATAAGAGAGGTTTAGAAAACTAGTAAAACCTACAATGTTGATAAAGTTGGGAGTACTTAGCACTGTGAAAACTGCACTTTCGCAGAAAAAAATCTACTTGTCTAAGACCGGGAAACAGTGAACAGAGAATATATGTGTTTCTCAAGACTGGTAACAGATAGAAACAAAAGAAACTACACAGTGATTCATCTACCTAGAGAAGTTAGAGAGGTTTACACAGAGAATTCCAAGTATAAATACAAGGAAAATAAGAGAGACTTAGAAAACGAGTAAAACCTACATTGTTGATGGAGTTGAGAGTACTTAGCACTGTAAAAACAGCACTTTCGCACAAAGTAGTCTACTTCTATAAGACCGCGATAAAGTGAACAGAGAATAAATGAGTTTCTCAAGATTAGTAACAGAAACAAGAGAAAGTACACAGTGATTCATCTACCTAGTGAAGTTACAGAGATTTACACAGAGAATTCCATGCATAAGTACAAGAAAATAAGAGAGATTTAGAAAACTAGTAAAACCTACATTGTTGATAGAGTTGGGAGTACTTAGCACAGTGAAAACAGCACTTTCGCAGAAAGAAATCTACTTGTCCAAGACCGGGAAACAGTGAACAGAGAATGTAAGAGTTTCTCAAGCTTGGTAACAGATAGAAACAAGAGAAAGTACACAGTGATTCATCTACCTAGAGAAGTTACAGAGGTTTACATAGAGAATTCCAAGTATAAGTACAAGAAAATAAGAGAGACTTAGAAAACTGGTAAAACCTACATTGTTGATAGAGTTGGGAGTACTTAGCACTGTGAAAACAGCACTTTCGCAGAAAGAAATCTACTTGTCTAAGACCGGGAAACAGTGAACCGAGAATGTATGAGTTCCTCAAGATTGGTAACAGAGAGAAACAAGAGAAAGTACACAGTGATTCATCTACCTAGTGAAGTTACAGAGATTTACACAGAGAATTCCATGTATAAGTACAAGAAAATAAGAGAGATTTAGAAAACTGGTAAAACCTACATTGTTGATAGATTTGGCAGTACTTAGCACTCTGAAAACAGCACTTTCGGAGAAAGAAATTTACTTGTCTAAGACCGGGAAACAGTGAACAGAGAATGTATGAGTTTCTCAAGATTGGTAATAGATAGAAACAAGAGAAAGTACACAGTGACTCATCTACCTAGAGAAGTTACAGAGGTTTACACAGAGAATTCCATGTATAAATACAAGAAAATAAGAGAGATTTAGAAACCTAGTAAAACCTACATTGTTGATAGAGTTGGGAGAACTTAGCACTGTGAAAACAGCAATTTCGCAGAAAGAAATCTACTTGTCCAAGACCGGGAAACAGTGAACAGAGAATGTATGAGTATCTCAAGGTTGGTAACAGATAGAAAGAAGAGAAAGTACACAGTGATTCATCTACCTAGAGAAGTTACAGAGGTTTACACAGAGAATTCCAAGTATAAGTACAAGAAAATAAGAGAGACGTAGAAAACTGTTAAAACCTACATTATTGATAGAGTTGGGAGTACTTAGCACTGTGAAAACAGCACTTTCGCAGAAAGAAATCTACTTGTCTAAGACCGGGAAACAGTGATCAGAGAATGTATGAGTTTCTCAAGATTGGTAACAGACAGAAACAAGAGAAAGTACACAGTGATTCATCTACCTAGAGAAGTCACAGAGGTTTACACAGAGAATTCCAAGTGTAAGTACAAGAAAATAAGAGAGATTTACAAAACTAGTAAAACTTACATTGTTGATAGCGTTGGGAGTACTTAGCACTGTGAAAACAGCACTTTCGCAGAAAGAAATCTAATTGTCTAAGACCGGGAAACAGTGAAAAGAGAATGTATGAGTTTCTCAAGATTGGTAACAGATAGAAACAAGAGAAAGTACAGTGATTCATCTACCTGGAGAAGTTACAGAGGTTTACACAGAGAATTCCAAGTATAAGTACAAGAAAATAAGAAAGATTTAGAAAACTAGTAAAACCTACACTGTTGATAGAGTTGGGAATACTTAGCACTGTGAAAACAGCACTTTCGCAGAAAGAAATCTACTTGTCTAAGACCGGGAAACACTGAACAGGGAATGTATGAGTTTCTCAAGATTGGTAACAGATAAAAACAAGAGAAAGTACACAGTGATTCATCTACCTAGAGAAGGTACAGAGGTTTACACAGAGAATTCCATGTATAAGTACAAGAAAATAAGAGAGATTTAGAAAACGAGTAAAACCTACATTGTTGATAGAGTTGGGAGTACTTAGCACTGTGAAGACAGCACTTTCGCGGAAAGAAATCTACTTGTCCAAGACCGGGAAACACTGAACAGAGAATGTATGAGTTTCTCAAGATTGGTAACAGATAGAAACAAGAGAAAGTACACAGTGATTGGTCTACCTAGAGAAGTTACAGAGGTTTACACAGAGAATTGCAAGTATAAGTACAAGAAAATAAGAGAGGTTTAGAAAACTAGTAAAACCTACACTGTTGATAGAGTTGGGAATACTTAGCACTGTGAAAACAGCACTTTCGCAGAAAGAAATCTACTTGTCTAAGACCGGGAAACAGTGAACAGAGAATATTTGAGTTTCTCAAGATTGGTAACAGATGGAAACAAGAGAAAGTACACAGTGATTCATCTACCTAGAGATGTTAGAGAGGTTTACACAGAGAATTCCAAGTAAAAATACAAGGAAAATAAGAGAGACTTAGAAAACGAGTAAAACCTACATTGTTGATGGAGTTGAGAGTACTTAGCACTGTAAAAACAGCACTTTCGCACAAAGTAGTCTACTTCTATAAGACCGCGATAAAGTGAACAGAGAATGCATGAGTTTCTCAAGATTGGTAACAGATAGAAACAAGAGAAAGTACACAGTGATTCATCTACCTAGAGAAGTTACAAAGGTTTACACAGAGAATTCCATGTATAAGTACAAGAAAATAAGAGAGATTTAGAAAACTAGTAAAACCTACATTGTTGATAGAGTTGGGAGTACTTAGCACTGTGAAAACAGCACTTTCGAAGAAAGAAATCTACTTGTCCAAGACCGGGAAACAGTGAACAGAGAATGTATGAGTTTCTCAAGATTGGTAACAGATAGAAACAAGAGAAAGTACACAGTGATTCATCTACCTAGAGAAGTTACAGAGGTTTACACAGAGAATTCCAAGTATAAGTACAAGAAAATAAGAGAGACTTGACGGCACTTGGCTCGTGGCTTGGCTAGAAAACTGGTAAAACCTACATTGTTGATAGAGTAGGGAGTACTTAGCACTGTGAAAACAGCACTTTCGCAGAAAGAAATCTACTTGTCTAAGACCGGGAAACAGTGAACAGAGAATGTATGAGTTTCTCAAGATTGGTAACAGATAGAAACAAGAGAAAGTACACAGTGATTCATCTACTTAGAGAAGTCACAGAGGTTTACACAGAGAATTCCATGTATAAGTACAAGAAAATAAGAGAGATTTAGAAAACTAGTAAAACCTACATTGTTGATAGAGTTGGGAGTACTTAACACTGTGAAAGCAGCACTTTCGCAGAAAGAAATATACTTGTCTAAGACCGGGAAACTGTTAACAGAGAATCTATGAGTTTCTCAAGATTGGGAACAGATAGAAACAAGAGACAGTACACAGTGATTCATCTGCCTAGAGAAGTTACAGAGGTTTACTCAGAGAATTCCAAGTATAAGTACAAGAAAATAAGAGAGGTTTAGAAAACTAGTAAAACCTACAATGTTGATAGAGTTGGGAGTACTTAGCACTGTGAAAACTGCACTTTCGCAGAAAAAAATCTACTTGTCTAAGACCGGGAAACAGTGAACAGAGAATATCTGTGTTTCTCAAGACTGGTAACAGATAGAAACAAAAGAAACTACACAGTGATTCATCTACCTAGAGAAGTTAGAGAGGTTTACACAGAGAATTCCAAGTATAAATACAAGGAAAATAAGAGAGACTTAGAAAACGAGTAAAACCTACATTGTTGATGGAGTTTAGAGTACTTAGCACTGTAAAAACAGCACTTTCGCACAAAGTAGTCTACTTCTATAAGACCGCGATAAAGTGAACAGAGAATAAATGAGTTTCTCAAGATTAGTAACAGAAACAAGAGAAAGTACACAGTGATTCATCTACCTAGTGAAGTTACAGAGATTTACACAGAGAATTCCATGCATAAGTACAAGAAAATAAGAGAGATTTAGAAAACTAGTAAAACCTACATTGTTGATAGAGTTGGGAGTACTTAGCACAGTGAAAACAGCACTTTCGCAGAAAGAAATCTACTTGTCCAAGACCGGGAAACAGTGAACAGAGAATGTAAGAGTTTCTCAAGGTTGGTAACAGATAGAAACAAGAGAAAGTACACAGTGATTCATCTACCTAGAGAAGTTACAGAGGTTTACATAGAGAATTCCAAGTATAAGTACAAGAAAATAAGAGAGACTTAGAAAACTGGTAAAACCTACATTGTTGATAGAGTTGGGAGTACTTAGCACTGTGAAAACAGCACTTTCGCAGAAAGAAATCTACTTGTCTAAGACCGGAAAACAGTGAACCGAGAATGTATGAGTTTCTCAAGATTGGTAACAGATAGAAACAAGAGAAAGTACACAGTGATTCATCTACCTAGAGAAGTCACAGAGGTTTACACAGAGAATTCCATGTATAAGTACAAGAAAATAAGAGAGATTTAGAAAACTAGTAAAACCTAGATTGTTGATAGAGTTGGGAGTACTTAACACTGTGAAAATAGTACTTTCGCAGAAAGAAATATACTTGTCTAAGACCGGGAAACAGTGAACAGAGAATCTATGAGTTTCTCAAGATTGGTAACAGATAGAAACAAGAGAAAGTACACAGTGATTCATCTACCTAGAGAAGTTACAGTGGTGTACACAGAGAATTCCAAGTATAAGTACAAGAAAATAAGACAGACATAGAAAACTGGTAAAACCTACATTTTTGATAGAGTTGGGAGTACTTAGCACTGTGAAAACAGCACTTTCGCAGAAAGAAATCTACTTGTCTAAGACCGGGAAACTGTGAACAGAGAATGTATGAGTTTCTCAAGATTGGTAACAGATAGAAACAAGAGAAAGTACACAGTGATTCACCTACCTAGAGAAGTTACAAAGGTTTACACAGAGAATTCCATGTATAAGTACAAGAAAATAAGAGAGATTTAGAAAACTAGTAAAACCTACATTGTTGATAGAGTTGGGAGTACTTAGCACTGTGAAAACAGCACTTTCACAGAAAGAAATCTACTTGTCTAAGACCGGGACACAGTGAACAGAGAATGTATGAGTTTCTCAAGATTGGTAACAGATAGAAACAAGAGAAAGTACACAGTGATTCATCTACCTAGAGAAGTTACAGAGGTTTACTCAGAGAATTTCAAGTGTAAGTACAAGAAAATAAGAGAGACTTAGAAAACTGGTAAAACCTACATTGTTGATAGAGTTGGGAGTACATAGCACTCTGAAAACAGCACTTTCGCAGAAAGAAATCTACTTGTCTAAGACCGGGAAACAGTGAACAGTGAATGTATCAGTTTCTCAAGATTGGTAACAGATAGAAACAAGAGAAAGTACACAGTGACTCATCTACCTAGAGAAGTTACAGAGGTTTACACAGAGAATTCCATGTATAAGTACAAGAAAATAAGAGAGATTTAGAAAACTACTAAAACCTACATTGTTAATAGAGTTGGGAGTACTTAGCACTGTGAAAACAGCACTTTCGCAGAAAGAAATCTACTTGTCCAAGACCGGGAAACAGTGAACAGAGAATGTATGAGTTTCTCAAGATTGGTAACAGGTAGAAACAAGAGAAAGTACACAGTGATTCATCTACCTAGAGAAGTTACAGAGGTTTACTCAGAGAATTCCAAGTATAAATACAAGGAAAATAAGAGAGACTTAGAAAACGAGTAAAACCTACATTGTTGATGGAGTTGAGAGTACTTAGCACTGTAAAAACAGCACTTTCGCACAAAGTAGTCTACTTCTATAAGACCGCGATAAAGTGAACAGAGAATAAATGAGTTTCTCAAGATTGGTAACAGATAGATACAAGAGAAAGTACACAGTGATTCATCTACCTAGTGAAGTTACAGAGATTTACACAGAGAATTCCATGTATAAGTAGAAGAAAATAAGAGAGATTTAGAAAACTGGTAAAACCTACATTGTTGATAGAGTTGGCAGTACTTAGCACTCTGAAAACAGCACTTTCAGAGAAAGAAATTTACTTGTCTAAGACCGGGAAACAGTGAACAGAGAATGTATGAGTTTCTCAAGATTGGTAATAGATAGAAACAAGAGAAAGTACACAGTGACTCATCTACCTAGAGAAGTTACAGAGGTTTACACAGAGAATTCCATGTATAAGTACAAGAAAATAAGAGAGATTTAGAAACCTAGTAAAACCTACATTGTTGATAGAGTTGGGAGAACTTAGCACTGTGAAAACAGCACTTTCGCAGAAAGAAATCTACTTGTCCAAGACCGGGAAACAGTGAACAGAGAATGTATGAGTATCTTAAGGTTGGTAACAGATAGAAAGAAGAGAAAGTACACAGTGATTCATCTACCTAGAGAAGTTACAGAGGTTTACAGAGAGAATTCCAAGTATAAGTACAAGAAAATAAGAGAGACTTAGAAAACTGTTAAAAACTACATTATTGATAGAGTTGGGAGTACTTAGCACTGTGAAAACAGCACTTTCGCAGAAAGAAATCTACTTGTCTAAGACCGGGAAACAGTGATCAGAGAATGTATGAGTTTCTCAAGATTGGTAACAGACAGAAACAAGAGAAAGTACACAGTGATTCATCTACCTAGAGAAGTCACAGAGGTTTACACAGAGAATTCCAAGTGTAAGTACAAGAAAACAAGAGAGATTTACAAAACTAGTAAAACTTACATTGTTGATAGCGTTGGGAGTACTTAGCACTGTGAAAACAGCACTTTCGCAGAAAGAAATCTAATTGTCTAAGACCGGGAAACAGTGAAAAGAGAATTTATGAGTTTCTCAAGATTGGTAACAGATAGAAACAAGAGAAAGTACACAGTGATTCATCTACCTAGAGAAGTTACAGAGGTGTACACAGAGAATTCCAAGTATAGGTACAAGAAAATAAGAGAGACTTAGAAAACTGGTAAAACCTACATTGCTGATAGAGTTCCGAGTAATTAGTAGTGTGAAAACCGCACTTCTGCAGAAAGAAATCTACTTGTCTAAGACCGGGAAACAGTGAACAGAGAATGTATGAGTTTCTCAAGATTGGTAATAGATAGAAAGAAGAGAAAGTACACAGTGACTCATCTACCTAGAGAAGTTACAGAGGTTTACACAGAGAATTCCATGTATAAGTACAAGAAAATCAGAGAGATTTAGAAAACTAGTAAAACCTACATTGTTGATAGAGTTGGGAGTACTTAGCACTGTGAAAACAGCACTTTCGCAGAAAAAAATCTACTTGTCTAAGACCTGGTAACAGTGAAAAGAGAATGTATGAGTTTCTCAACATTGGTAACAGATAGAAACAAGAGAAAGTACACAGTGATTCATCTACCTGGAGAAGTTACAGAGGTTTACACAGAGAATTCCAAGTATAAGTACAAGACAATAAGAGAGACTTAGAAAACTGGTAAAACCCACATTGTTGATAGAGTTGGGAGTACTTAGCACTGTGAAAACAGCACTTTCGCAGAACGAAATCTACTTGTCTAAGACCGGGAAACAGTGAACAGAGAATGTATGAGTTTCTCAAGATTGGTAACAGATAGAAACAAGAGAAAGTACACAGTGATTCATCTACCTAGAGAAGTCACAGAGGTTTACACAGAGAATTCCATGTATAAGTACAAGAAAGTAAGAGAGATTTAGAAAACTAGTAAAACCTACTTTGTTGATAGAGTTGGGAGTACTTAGCACTGTGAAAACAGCACTTTCGCAGAAAGAAATCTACTTGTCTAGGACCGGGACACAGTGAACAGAGAATGTATGAGTTTCTCAAGATTGGTAACAGATAGAAACAAGAGAAAGTACACAGTGATTCATCTACCTAGAGAAGTTACAGAAGTTTACTCAGAAAATTCCTAATATGAGTACAAGAAAATAAGAGAAACTTAGAAAACTGGTAAAACCTACATTGCTGATAGAGATGGGAGTACTTAGCACTGGGAAAACAACACTTTCGCAGAAAGAAATCTACTTGTCTAAGACCGGGAAACTGTGAACAGAGAATGTATGAGTTTATCAAGATTGGTAACAGATAGAAAGAAGAGAAAGTACACAGTGATTCATCTACCTAGAGAAGTTACAGAGGTTTACACAGAGAATTCCATGTATAAGTACAAGAAAATAAGAGAGATTTAGAAAACTAGTAAAACCTACATTGTGGATAGAGTGGGGAGTACTTAACACTGTGAAAACAGCACTTTCGCAGAAAGAAATCTACTTGTCTAAGACCGGGACACAGTGAACAGAGAATGTATGAGTTTCTCAAGATTGGTAACAGATAGAAACAAGAGAAAGTACACAGTGATTCATCTACCTAGAGAAGTTACAGAGGTTTACTCAGAGAATTCCAAGTATAAGTACAAGAAAATAAGAGAGACTTAGAAAACTGGTACAACCTACATTGTTGATTGAGTTGGGAGTAGTTAGCACTGTGAAAACAGCACTTTCGGAGAAAGAAATCTACTTGTCTAAGTCCGGGAAACAGTGAACAGAGAATGTATGAGTTTCTCAAGATTGGTAACTGATAGAAACAAGAGAAAGTACACAGTGATTCATCTACCTAGAAAAGTTACAGAGGTTTACACAGAGAATTCCCAGTATAAGTACAAGAAAATAAGAGAGACTTAGAAAACTTGTAAAACCTACATTGTTGATAGAGTTGGGAGTACTTAGCACTGTGAAAACAGCACTTTCGCAGAAAGAAATCTACTCGTCTAAGACCGGGAAACAGTGAACAGAGAATGTATGAGTTTCTCAAGATTGGTAACAGACAGAAACAAGAGAAAGTACACAGTGATTCATCTACGTAGAGAAGTTACAGAGGTTTACACAGAGAATTCCATGTATAAGTGCAAGAAAATAAGAGGGATTTAGAAAAATAGTAAAACCTACATTGTTGATAGAGTTGGGAGTACTTAGCACTGTGAAAACAGCACTTTGGCAGAAAGAAATCTACTTGTCTAAGACCGGGAAACAGTGAACAGACAATGTATGAGAGTCTCAAGATTAGTAACAGACAGAAACAAGAGAAAGTACACAGTGATTCATCTACCTAGAGAAGTTACAGAGGTTTACACAGAGAATTCCCTGTATAAGTACAAGAAAATAAGAGAGACTTATAAAACTGGTAAAACCTACATTGTTGATAGAGTTGGGAGTACTTAGCACTGTGAAAACAGCACGTTCGCAGAAAGAAATCTACTTGTATAAGACCGGGAAACAGTGAACAAAGAATCTGTGAGTTTCTCAAGATTGGAAACTGATAGAAACAAGAAAAAGTACACAGTGATTCATCTACCTAGAGAAGTTACACAGGTTTACACAGAGAATTCCAAGTATAAGTACAAGAAAATAAGAGAGATTTAGAAAACTGGTAAAACCTACATTGTTGATAGAGTTGGGAGTACTTAGCAGTGTGAAAACAGCACTTTCGCAGAAAGAAATCTACTTGTCTAAGACCGGGAAACAGTGAACAGAGAATGTACGAGTTTCTCAAGATTGGTAAAAGATAGAAACAAGAGAAAGTACACAGTGATTCATCTACCTAGAGAAGTTACAGAGGTTTACACAGAGAATTCCAAGTATAAGTACAAGAAAATAAGAGAGATTTAGAAAACTAGTAAAACCTACATTGTTGATAGAGTTGGGAGTACTTAGCACTGTGAAAACATCACTTTCGCAGAAAGAAATCTGCTTGTCTAAGACCGGGAAACAGTGAAAAGAGAATGTATGAGTTTCTCAAGATTGGTAACAGATAGAAACAAGAGAAAGTACACAGTGATTCATCTACCTAGAGAAGTTACAGAGGTTTGCACAGAGAATTCCAAGTATAAGTACAAGACAATAAGAGAGACTTAGAAAATTGGTAAAACCTACATTGTTGATAGAGTTGGGAGTACTTAGCACTGTGAAAACAGCACTTTCGCAGAAAGAAATCTACTTGTCTAAGACCGGGAAACAGTGAACAGAGAATGTATTAGTTTCTCAAGATTGGTAACAGATAGAAACAAGAGAAAGTACACAGTGATTCATCTACCTAGAGAAGTTACAGAGGTTTACTCAGAGAATTCCAAGTATAAGTACAAGGAAATAAGAGAGACTTAGAAAACTGGTAAAACCTACATTGTTGATAGAGTTGGGAGTACTTAGCACTCTGAAAACAGCACTTTCGGAGAAAGAAATCTACTTGTCTAAGACCGGGAAACAGTGAACAGAGAATGTATGAGTTTCTCAAGATTGGTAACAGATAGAAACAAGAGAAAGTGCACAGTGATTCATCTACCTGGAGAAGTTACAGAGGTTTACACAGAGAATTCCATGTATAAGTACAAGAAAATAAGAGAGATTTAGAAAACGACTAAAACCTACATTGTTAATAGAGTTGGGAGTACTTAGCACTGTGAAAACAGCACTTTCGCAGAAAGAAATCTACTTGTCCAAGACCGGGAAACAGTGAACAAAGAATGTATGAGTTTCTCAAGATTGGTAACAGATAGAAACAAGAGAAAGTACACAGTGATTCATCTACCTAGAGAAGTTACAGAGGTTTACACAGAGAATTCCAAGTATAAGTACAAGAAAATAAGAGAGGTTTAGATAACTAGTAAAACCTACATTGTTGATAGAGTTTTGAGTACTTAGCACTGTGAAAACAGCACTTTCGCAGAAAGAAATCTTCTTGTCTAAGACCGGGACACAGTGAACAGAGAATGTATGAGTTTCTCAAGATTGGTAACAGATAGAAACAAGAGAAAGTACACAGTGATTCGTCTATCTAGAGAAGTTACAGAGGTTTACACAGAGAATTCCAAGTATAAGTACCAGAAAATAAGAGAGACTTAGAAAACTGGTAAAACCTACATTGTTGATAGAGTTGGGAGTACTTAGCACTGTGAAAACAGCACTTTCGCAGAAAGAAATCTACTTGTCTAAGACGGGGACACAGTGAACAGAGAATGTATGAGTTTCTCAAGATTGGTAACAGATAGAAACAAGAGAAAGTACACAGTGATTCATCTACCTAGAGAAGTTACAGAGGTTTACTCAGAGAATTCCAAGTATAAGTACAAGAAAATAAGAGAGACTTAGAAAACTGGTAAAACCTACATTGTTGATAGAGTGGGGAGTACTTAGCACTCTCAAAACAGCACTTTCGGAGAAAAAAATCTACTTGTCTTAGACCGGGAAACAGTGAACAGAGAATGTATGAGTTTCTCAAGATTGGTAACAGATAGAAACAAGAGAAAGTACACAGCGATTCATCTACCTAGAGAAGTTACAGAGGTTTACACAGAGAATTCCAAGTATAAGTACAAGAAAATAAGAGAGATTTAGAAAACTGGTAAAACCTACATTGTTGATAGAGTTGGGAGTACTTAGCACTGTGAAAACAGCACTTTCGCAGAAAGAAATCTACTTGTCTAATACCGGGAAATACTCAACAGAGAATGTATGAGTTTCTCAAGATTGGTGACAGATAGAAACAAGAGAAACTACACAGTGATTCACCTACCTAGAGAAGTTACAGAGGTTTACACAGAGAATTCCAAATATAAGTACAAGAAAATAAGAGAGATTTAGAAAACTAGTAAAACCTACATTGTTGATAGAGTTGGGAGTACTTAGCACTTTTAAAACAGCACTTTCGCAGAAAGAAATCTACTTGTCTAAGACCGGGAAACAGTGAACAGAGAATGTATGAGTTTCTCAAGATTGGTAACAGATAGAAACAAGAGAAAGTACACAGTGATTCATCTACCTAGAGAACTTACAGAGGTTTACACAGAGAATTCCATGTATAAGTACAAGAAAATAAGAGAGATTTAGAAAACTAGTTAGACCTACATTGTTGATAGAGTTAGGAGTACTTAGCACTGTGAAAACAGCACTTTCGCAGAAAGAAGTCTACTTGTCTAAGACCGGGAAACAGTGAACAGAGAATGTATGAGTTTCTCAAGATTGAAAACAGATAGAAACAAGAGAAAGTACACAGTGATTCATCTACCTAGCAAAGTTACAGAGGTTTAAACAGAGAATTCCAAGTATAACTACAAGAAAATAAGAAAGATTTAGAAAACTGGTAAAACCTACATTGTTGATAGAGTTGGGAGTACTTAGCACTGTTAAAACAGCACTTTCGCAGAAAGAAATCTACTTGTCTAGGACCGGGACACAGTGAACAGAGAATGTATGAGTTTCTCAAGATTGGTAACAGATAGAAACAAGAGAAAGTACACAGTGATTCATCTACCTAGAGAAGTTACAGAAGTTTACTCAGAAAATTCCTAATACAAGTACAAGAAAATAAGAGAGACTTAGAAAACTGGTAAAACCTACATTGTTGATAGAGTTGGGAGTACTTAGCACTGTGAAAACAGCACTTTCGCAGAAAGAAATCTACTTGTCTAAGACCGGGAAACAGTGAACAGAGAATGTATGAGTTTCTCAAGATTGGTAACAGATAGAAACAGGAGAAAGTACACAGTGATTCATCTACCTAGAGAACTTACAGAGATTTACACAGAGAATTCCCAGTATAAGTACAAGAAAATAAGAGAGACTTAGAAAACTGGTAAAACTTACATTGTTGATAGAGTTGGGAGTAGTTAGCACTGTGAAAACAGCACTTTCGCAGAAAGAAATCTACTTGTCTATGACCGGGAAACAGTGAACAGAGAATGTATGAGTTTCTCAAGATTGGTAACAGATAGAAACAAGAGAAAGTACACAGTGATTCATCTACCAAGAGAAGTTACAGAGGTTTACACAGAGAATTCCAAGTGTAAATACAAGGAAAATAAGAGAGACTTAGAAAATGAGTAAAACCTACATTGTTGATGGAGTTTAGAGTACTTAGCACTGTAAAAACAGCACTTTCACATAAAGCAGTCTACTTCTATAAGACCGGGAAACAGTGAACAGAGAATGTATGAGTTTCTCAAGATTGGTAACAGATAGAAACAAGAGAAAGTACACAGTGATTCATCTACCTAGAGAAGTTACAGAGGTTTACACAGAGAATTCCATGTATAAGTACAAGAAAACAAGAGAGATTTAGAAAACTAGTAAAACCTACATTGTTGATAGAGTTGGGAGTACTTAGCACTGTGAAAACAGCACTTTCGCAGAAAGAAATCTACTTTTCCAAGACCGGGAAACAGTGAACAGAGAATGTATGAGTTTCTCAAGATTGGTAACAGATAGAAACAAGAGAAAGTACACAGTGATTCATCTACCTAGCAAAGTTCCAGAGGTTTAAACAGAGAATTCCAAGTATAACTACAAGAAAATAAGAAAGATTTAGAAAACTGGTAAAACCTACATTGTTGATAGAGTTGGGAGTACTTAGCACTGTTAAAACAGCACTTTCGCAGAAAGAAATCTACTTGTCTAGGACTGGGACACAGTGAACAGAGAATGTATGAGTTTCTCAAGATTGGTAACAGATAGAAACAAGAGAAAGTACACAGTGATTCATCTACCTAGAGAAGTTACAGAAGTTTACTCAGAAAATTCCTAATATAAGTACAAGAAAATAAGAGAGACTTAGAAAACTGGTAAAACCTACATTGTTGATAGAGTTGGGAGTACTTAGCACTCTGAAAACAGCACTTTCGGAGAAAGAAATCTACTTGTCTAAGACCGGCAAACAGTGAACAGAGAATGTATGAGTTTCTCAAGATTGGTAATAGATAGAAACAAGAGAAAGTACACAGTGACTCATCTACCTAGAGAAGTTACAGAGGTTTACACAGAGAATTCCATGTATAAGTACAAGAAAATCAGAGAGATTTAGAAAACTAGTAAAACCTACATTGTTGATAGAGTTGGGAGTACTTAGCACTGTGAAAACAGCACTTTCGCAGAAAAAAATCTACTTGTCTAAGACCGGGTAACAGTGAAAAGAGAATGTATGAGTTTTTCAAGATTGGTAACAGATAGAAACAAGAGAAAGTACACAGTGATTCATCTACCTGGAGAAGTTACAGAGGTTTACACAGAGAATTCCAAGTATAAGTACAAGACAATAAGAGAGACATAGAAAACTGGTAAAACCCACATTGTTGATAGAGTTGGGAGTACTTAGCACTGTGAAAACAGCACTTTCGCAGAACGAAATCTACTTGTCTAAGACCGGGAAACAGTGAACAGAGAATGTATGAGTTTCTCAAGATTGGTAACAGATAGAAACAAGAGAAAGTACACAGTGATTCATCTACCTAGAGAAGTTACAGAGGTTTACACAGAGAATTGCATGTATAAGCACAAGAAAATAAGAGAGATTTAGGAAACTAGTAAAACCTACATTGTTGATAGAGTTGGGAGTACTTAGCACTGTGAAAACAGCACTTTCGCAGAACGAAATCTACTTGTCTAATACCGGGAAACAGTGAACGGAGAATGTATGAGTTTTTCAAGATTGGTACCACATAGAAACAAGAGAAAGTACACAGTGATTCATCTACCTAGAAAAGTCACAGAGGTTTACACAGAGAATCCAAGTATAAGTACAAGAAAATAAGAGAGACTTAGAAAACTGGTAAAACCTACATTGTTGATAGTGTTGGGAGTACTTAGCTCTGTGAAAACAGCACTTTCGCAGAAAGAAATCTACTTGTCTAAGACCGGGAAACAGTGAACAGAGAATGTATGAGTTTCTCAAGATTGGTAACAGATAGAAACAGGAGAAAGTACACAGTGATTCATCTACCTAGAGAACTTACAGAGATTTACACAGAGAATTCCCAGTATAAATACAAGAAAATAAGAGAGACTTAGAAAACTGGTAAAACTTACATTGTTGATAGAGTTGGGAGTACTTAGCACTGTGAAAACAGCACTTTCGCAGAAAGAAATCTACTTGTCTATGACCGGGAAACAGTGAACAGAGAATGTATGAGTTTCTCAAGATTGGTAACAGATAGAAACAAGAGAAAGTACACAGTGATTCGTCTACCTAGAGAAGTTACAGAGGTTTACACAGAGAATTCCAAGTATAAGTACCAGAAAATAAGAGAGTCTTAGAAAACTGGTAAAACCTACATTGTTGATAGAGTTGGGAGTACTTAGCACTCTGAAAACAGCACTTTCGGAGAAAGAAATCTACTTGTCCAAGACCGGGAAACAGTGAACAGAGAATGTATGAGTTTCTCAAGATTGGTAACAGATAGAAACAAGACAAAGTACACAGTGATTCATCTACCTAGAGAAGTTACAGAGGTTTACACAGAGAATTCCATGTATAAGTACAAGAAAATAAGAGAGATTTAGAAAACTAGTAAAACCTACATTGTTGATAGAGTTGGGAGTACTTAGCACTGTGAAAACAGCACTTTCGCAGAAAGAAATCTACTTGTCCAAGACCGGGAAACAGTGAACAGAGAATGTATGAGTTTCTCAAGATTGGTAACAGATAGAAACAAGAGAAAGTACACAGTGATTCATCTACCTAGAGAAGTTACAGAGGTTTACTCAGAGAATTCCAAGTATAAGTACAAGAAAATAAGAGAGACTTAGAAAACTGGTAAAACCTACATTGTTGATAGAGTGGGGAGTACTTAGCACTCTCAAAACAGCACTTTCGGAGAAAAAAATCTACTTGTCTTAGACCGGGAAACAGTGAACAGAGAATGTATGAGTTTCTCAAGATTGGTAACAGATAGAAACAAGAGAAAGTACACAGCGATTCATCTACCTAGAGAAGTTACAGAGGTTTACACAGAGAATTCCAAGTATAAGTACAAGAAAATAAGAGAGATTTAGAAAACTGGTAAAACCTACATTGTTGATAGAGTTGGGAGTACTTAGCACTCTGAAAACAGCACTTTCGCAGAAAGAAATCTACTTGTCTAATACCGGGAAATACTCAACAGAGAATGTATGAGTTTCTCAAGATTGGTGACAGATAGAAACAAGAGAAACTACACAGTGATTCATCTACCTAGAGAAGTTACAGAGGTTTACACAGAGAATTCCAAATATAAGTACAAGAAAATAAGAGAGATTTAGAAAACTAGTAAAACCTACATTGTTGATAGAGTTGGGAGTACTTAGCACTTTTAAAACAGCACTTTCGCAGAAAGAAGTCTACTTGTCTAAGACCGGGAAACAGTGAACAGAGAATGTATGAGTTTCTCAAGATTGAAAACAGATAGAAACAAGAGAAAGTACACAGTGATTCATCTACCTAGCAAAGTTACAGAGCTTTAAACAGAGAATTCCAAGTATAACTACAAGAAAATAAGAAAGATTTAGAAAACTGGTAAAACCTACATTGTTGATAGAGTTGGGAGTACTTAGCACTGTTAAAACAGCACTTTCGCAGAAAGAAATCTACTTGTCTAGGACCGGACACAGTGAACAGAGAATGTATGAGTTTCTCAAGATTGGTAACAGATAGAAACAAGAGAAAGTACACAGTGATTCATCTACCTAGAGAAGTTACAGAAGTTTACTCAGAAAATTCCTAATACAAGTACAAGAAAATAAGAGAGACTTAGAAAACTGGTAAAACCTACATTGTTGATAGAGTTGGGAGTACTTAGCACTGTGAAAACAGCACTTTCGCAGAAAGAAATCTACTTGTCTAAGACCGGGAAACAGTGAACAGAGAATGTATGAGTTTCTCAAGATTGGTAACAGATAGAAACAGGAGAAAGTACACAGTGATTCATCTACCTAGAGAACTTACAGAGATTTACACAGAGAATTCCCAGTATAAGTACAAGAAAATAAGAGAGACTTAGAAAACTGGTAAAACTTACATTGTTGATAGAGTTGGGAGTAGTTAGCACTGTGAAAACAGCACTTTCGCAGAAAGAAATCTACTTGTCTATGACCGGGAAACAGTGAACAGAGAATGTATGAGTTTCTCAAGATTGGTAACAGATAGAAACAAGAGAAAGTACACAGTGATTCATCTACCAAGAGAAGTTACAGAGGTTTACACAGAGAATTCCAAGTGTAAATACAAGGAAAATAAGAGAGACTTAGAAAACGAGTAAAACCTACATTGTTGATGGAGTTTAGAGTACTTAGCACTGTAAAAACAGCACTTTCACATAAAGCAGTCTACTTCTATAAGACCGGGAAACAGTGAACAGAGAATGTATGAGTTTCTCAAGATTGGTAACAGATAGAAACAAGAGAAAGTACACAGTGATTCATCTACCTAGAGAAGTTACAGAGGTTTACACAGAGAATTCCATGTATAAGTACAAGAAAATAAGAGAGATTTAGAAAACTAGTAAAACCTACATTGTTGATAGAGTTGGGAGTACTTAGCACTGTGAAAACAGCACTTTCGCAGAAAGAAATCTACTTGTCTATGACCGGGAAACAGTGAACAGAGAATGTATGAGTTTCTCAAGATTGGTAACAGATAGAAACAAGAGAAAGTACACAGTGATTCGTCTACCTAGAGAAGTTACAGAGGTTTACACAGAGAATTCCAAGTATAAGTACCAGAAAATAAGAGAGTCTTAGAAAACTGGTAAAACCTACATTGTTGATAGAGTTGGGAGTACTTAGCACTCTGAAAACAGCACTTTCGGAGAAAGAAATCTACTTGTCCAAGACCGGGAAACAGTGAACAGAGAATGTATGAGTTTCTCAAGATTGGTAACAGATAGAAACAAGACAAAGTACACAGTGATTCATCTACCTAGAGAAGTTACAGAGGTTTACACAGAGAATTCCATGTATAAGTACAAGAAAATAAGAGAGATTTAGAAAACTAGTAAAACCTACATTGTTGATAGAGTTGGGAGTACTTAGCACTGTGAAAACAGCACTTTCGCAGAAAGAAATCTACTTGTCCAAGACCGGGAAACAGTGAACAGAGAATGTATGAGTTTCTCAAGATTGGTAACAGATAGAAACAAGAGAAAGTACACAGTGATTCATCTACCTAGAGAAGTTACAGAGGTTTACTCAGAGAATTCCAAGTATAAGTACAAGAAAATAAGAGAGACTTAGAAAACTGGTAAAACCTACATTGTTGATAGAGTGGGGAGTACTTAGCACTCTCAAAACAGCACTTTCGGAGAAAAAAATCTACTTGTCTTAGACCGGGAAACAGTGAACAGAGAATGTATGAGTTTCTCAAGATTGGTAACAGATAGAAACAAGAGAAAGTACACAGCGATTCATCTACCTAGAGAAGTTACAGAGGTTTACACAGAGAATTCCAAGTATAAGTACAAGAAAATAAGAGAGATTTAGAAAACTGGTAAAACCTACATTGTTGATAGAGTTGGGAGTACTTAGCACTCTGAAAACAGCACTTTCGCAGAAAGAAATCTACTTGTCTAATACCGGGAAATACTCAACAGAGAATGTATGAGTTTCTCAAGATTGGTGACAGATAGAAACAAGAGAAACTACACAGTGATTCATCTACCTAGAGAAGTTACAGAGGTTTACACAGAGAATTCCAAATATAAGTACAAGAAAATAAGAGAGATTTAGAAAACTAGTAAAACCTACATTGTTGATAGAGTTGGGAGTACTTAGCACTTTTAAAACAGCACTTTCGCAGAAAGAAGTCTACTTGTCTAAGACCGGGAAACAGTGAACAGAGAATGTATGAGTTTCTCAAGATTGAAAACAGATAGAAACAAGAGAAAGTACACAGTGATTCATCTACCTAGCAAAGTTACAGAGGTTTAAACAGAGAATTCCAAGTATAACTACAAGAAAATAAGAAAGATTTAGAAAACTGGTAAAACCTACATTGTTGATAGAGTTGGGAGTACTTAGCACTGTTAAAACAGCACTTTCGCAGAAAGAAATCTACTTGTCTAGGACCGGACACAGTGAACAGAGAATGTATGAGTTTCTCAAGATTGGTAACAGATAGAAACAAGAGAAAGTACACAGTGATTCATCTACCTAGAGAAGTTACAGAAGTTTACTCAGAAAATTCCTAATACAAGTACAAGAAAATAAGAGAGACTTAGAAAACTGGTAAAACCTACATTGTTGATAG
Source organism: Heterohyrax brucei (assembly GCA_028571685.1). Taxonomy (NCBI): domain Eukaryota; kingdom Metazoa; phylum Chordata; class Mammalia; order Hyracoidea; family Procaviidae; genus Heterohyrax; species Heterohyrax brucei. The sequence goes on along the minus strand of CM053160.1, from coordinate 37,043,169 downwards.
AGTTGGGAGTACTTAGCACTGTGAAAACAGCACTTTCGCAGAAAGAAATCTACTTGTCTAAGACCGGGAAACAGTGAACAGAGAATGTATGAGTTTCTCAAGATTGGTAACAGATAGAAACAGGAGAAAGTACACAGTGATTCATCTACCTAGAGAACTTACAGAGATTTACACAGAGAATTCCCAGTATAAGTACAAGAAAATAAGAGAGACTTAGAAAACTGGTAAAACTTACATTGTTGATAGAGTTGGGAGTAGTTAGCACTGTGAAAACAGCACTTTCGCAGAAAGAAATCTACTTGTCTATGACCGGGAAACAGTGAACAGAGAATGTATGAGTTTCTCAAGATTGGTAACAGATAGAAACAAGAGAAAGTACACAGTGATTCATCTACCAAGAGAAGTTACAGAGGTTTACACAGAGAATTCCAAGTGTAAATACAAGGAAAATAAGAGAGACTTAGAAAACGAGTAAAACCTACATTGTTGATGGAGTTTAGAGTACTTAGCACTGTAAAAACAGCACTTTCACATAAAGCAGTCTACTTCTATAAGACCGGGAAACAGTGAACAGAGAATGTATGAGTTTCTCAAGATTGGTAACAGATAGAAACAAGAGAAAGTACACAGTGATTCATCTACCTAGAGAAGTTACAGAGGTTTACACAGAGAATTCCATGTATAAGTACAAGAAAATAAGAGAGATTTAGAAAACTAGTAAAACCTACATTGTTGATAGAGTTGGGAGTACTTAGCACTGTGAAAACAGCACTTTCGCAGAAAGAAATCTACTTGTCTATGACCGGGAAACAGTGAACAGAGAATGTATGAGTTTCTCAAGATTGGTAACAGATAGAAACAAGAGAAAGTACACAGTGATTCGTCTACCTAGAGAAGTTACAGAGGTTTACACAGAGAATTCCAAGTATAAGTACCAGAAAATAAGAGAGTCTTAGAAAACTGGTAAAACCTACATTGTTGATAGAGTTGGGAGTACTTAGCACTCTGAAAACAGCACTTTCGGAGAAAGAAATCTACTTGTCCAAGACCGGGAAACAGTGAACAGAGAATGTATGAGTTTCTCAAGATTGGTAACAGATAGAAACAAGACAAAGTACACAGTGATTCATCTACCTAGAGAAGTTACAGAGGTTTACACAGAGAATTCCATGTATAAGTACAAGAAAATAAGAGAGATTTAGAAAACTAGTAAAACCTACATTGTTGATAGAGTTGGGAGTACTTAGCACTGTGAAAACAGCACTTTCGCAGAAAGAAATCTACTTGTCCAAGACCGGGAAACAGTGAACAGAGAATGTATGAGTTTCTCAAGATTGGTAACAGATAGAAACAAGAGAAAGTACACAGTGATTCATCTACCTAGAGAAGTTACAGAGGTTTACTCAGAGAATTCCAAGTATAAGTACAAGAAAATAAGAGAGACTTAGAAAACTGGTAAAACCTACATTGTTGATAGAGTGGGGAGTACTTAGCACTCTCAAAACAGCACTTTCGGAGAAAAAAATCTACTTGTCTTAGACCGGGAAACAGTGAACAGAGAATGTATGAGTTTCTCAAGATTGGTAACAGATAGAAACAAGAGAAAGTACACAGCGATTCATCTACCTAGAGAAGTTACAGAGGTTTACACAGAGAATTCCAAGTATAAGTACAAGAAAATAAGAGAGATTTAGAAAACTGGTAAAACCTACATTGTTGATAGAGTTGGGAGTACTTAGCACTCTGAAAACAGCACTTTCGCAGAAAGAAATCTACTTGTCTAATACCGGGAAATACTCAACAGAGAATGTATGAGTTTCTCAAGATTGGTGACAGATAGAAACAAGAGAAACTACACAGTGATTCATCTACCTAGAGAAGTTACAGAGGTTTACACAGAGAATTCCAAATATAAGTACAAGAAAATAAGAGAGATTTAGAAAACTAGTAAAACCTACATTGTTGATAGAGTTGGGAGTACTTAGCACTTTTAAAACAGCACTTTCGCAGAAAGAAGTCTACTTGTCTAAGACCGGGAAACAGTGAACAGAGAATGTATGAGTTTCTCAAGATTGAAAACAGATAGAAACAAGAGAAAGTACACAGTGATTCATCTACCTAGCAAAGTTACAGAGGTTTAAACAGAGAATTCCAAGTATAACTACAAGAAAATAAGAAAGATTTAGAAAACTGGTAAAACCTACATTGTTGATAGAGTTGGGAGTACTTAGCACTGTTAAAACAGCACTTTCGCAGAAAGAAATCTACTTGTCTAGGACCGGACACAGTGAACAGAGAATGTATGAGTTTCTCAAGATTGGTAACAGATAGAAACAAGAGAAAGTACACAGTGATTCATCTACCTAGAGAAGTTACAGAAGTTTACTCAGAAAATTCCTAATACAAGTACAAGAAAATAAGAGAGACTTAGAAAACTGGTAAAACCTACATTGTTGATAGAGTTGGGAGTACTTAGCACTGTGAAAACAGCACTTTCGCAGAAAGAAATCTACTTGTCTAAGACCGGGAAACAGTGAACAGAGAATGTATGAGTTTCTCAAGATTGGTAACAGATAGAAACAGGAGAAAGTACACAGTGATTCATCTACCTAGAGAACTTACAGAGATTTACACAGAGAATTCCCAGTATAAGTACAAGAAAATAAGAGAGACTTAGAAAACTGGTAAAACTTACATTGTTGATAGAGTTGGGAGTAGTTAGCACTGTGAAAACAGCACTTTCGCAGAAAGAAATCTACTTGTCTATGACCGGGAAACAGTGAACAGAGAATGTATGAGTTTCTCAAGATTGGTAACAGATAGAAACAAGAGAAAGTACACAGTGATTCATCTACCAAGAGAAGTTACAGAGGTTTACACAGAGAATTCCAAGTGTAAATACAAGGAAAATAAGAGAGACTTAGAAAACGAGTAAAACCTACATTGTTGATGGAGTTTAGAGTACTTAGCACTGTAAAAACAGCACTTTCACATAAAGCAGTCTACTTCTATAAGACCGGGAAACAGTGAACAGAGAATGTATGAGTTTCTCAAGATTGGTAACAGATAGAAACAAGAGAAAGTACACAGTGATTCATCTACCTAGAGAAGTTACAGAGGTTTACACAGAGAATTCCATGTATAAGTACAAGAAAATAAGAGAGATTTAGAAAACTAGTAAAACCTACATTGTTGATAGAGTTGGGAGTACTTAGCACTGTGAAAACAGCACTTTCGCAGAAAGAAATCTACTTGTCCAAGACCGGGAAACAGTGAACAGAGAATGTATGAGTTTCTCAAGATTGGTAACAGATAGAAACAAGAGAAAGTACACAGTGATTCATCTACCTAGCAAAGTTCCAGAGGTTTAAACAGAGAATTCCAAGTATAACTACAAGAAAATAAGAAAGATTTAGAAAACTGGTAAAACCTACATTGTTGATAGAGTTGGGAGTACTTAGCACTGTTAAAACAGCACTTTCGCAGAAAGAAATCTACTTGTCTAGGACTGGGACACAGTGAACAGAGAATGTATGAGTTTCTCAAGATTGGTAACAGATAGAAACAAGAGAAAGTACACAGTGATTCATCTACCTAGAGAAGTTACAGAAGTTTACTCAGAAAATTCCTAATATAAGTAGAAGAAAATAAGAGAGACTTAGAAAACTGGTAAAACCTACATTGTTGATAGAGTTGGGAGTACTTAGCACTCTGAAAACAGCACTTTCGGAGAAAGAAATCTACTTGTCTAAGACCGGCAAACAGTGAACAGAGAATGTATGAGTTTCTCAAGATTGGTAATAGATAGAAACAAGAGAAAGTACACAGTGACTCATCTACCTAGAGAAGTTACAGAGGTTTACACAGAGAATTCCATGTATAAGTACAAGAAAATCAGAGAGATTTAGAAAACTAGTAAAACCTACATTGTTGATAGAGTTGGGAGTACTTAGCACTGTGAAAACAGCACTTTCGCAGAAAAAAATCTACTTGTCTAAGACCGGGTAACAGTGAAAAGAGAATGTATGAGTTTTTCAAGATTGGTAACAGATAGAAACAAGAGAAAGTACACACTGATTCATCTACCTGGAGAAGTTACAGAGGTTTACACAGAGAATTCCAAGTATAAGTACAAGACAATAAGAGAGACATAGAAAACTGGTAAAACCCACATTGTTGATAGAGTTGGGAGTACTTAGCACTGTGAAAACAGCACTTTCGCAGAAAGAAATCTACTTGTCTATGACCGGGAAACAGTGAACAGAGAATGTATGAGTTTCTCAAGATTGGTAACAGATAGAAACAAGAGAAAGTACACAGTGATTCGTCTACCTAGAGAAGTTACAGAGGTTTACACAGAGAATTCCAAGTATAAGTACCAGAAAATAAGAGAGTCTTAGAAAACTGGTAAAACCTACATTGTTGATAGAGTTGGGAGTACTTAGCACTCTGAAAACAGCACTTTCGGAGAAAGAAATCTACTTGTCCAAGACCGGGAAACAGTGAACAGAGAATGTATGAGTTTCTCAAGATTGGTAACAGATAGAAACAAGACAAAGTACACAGTGATTCATCTACCTAGAGAAGTTACAGAGGTTTACACAGAGAATTCCATGTATAAGTACAAGAAAATAAGAGAGATTTAGAAAACTAGTAAAACCTACATTGTTGATAGAGTTGGGAGTACTTAGCACTGTGAAAACAGCACTTTCGCAGAAAGAAATCTACTTGTCCAAGACCGGGAAACAGTGAACAGAGAATGTATGAGTTTCTCAAGATTGGTAACAGATAGAAACAAGAGAAAGTACACAGTGATTCATCTACCTAGAGAAGTTACAGAGGTTTACACAGAGAATTCCTAGTATAAGTACAAGAAAATAAGAGAGACTTAGAAAACTGGTAAAACCTACATTGTTGATAGAGTTGGGAGTACTTAGCACTCTGAAAACAGCACTTTCGGAGAAAGAAATCTACTTGTCCAAGACCGGGAAACAGTGAACAGAGAATGTATGAGTTTCTCAAGATTGGTAACAGATAGAAACAAGAGAAAGTACACAGTGATTCATCTACATAGAGAAGTTACACAGGTTTACACAGAGAATTCCAAGTATAAATACAAGGAAAATAATAGAGACTTAGAAAACGAGTAAAACCTACATTGTTGATGGAGTTTAGAGTACTTAGCACTGTAAAAACAGCACTTTCACACAAAGCAGTCTACTACTATAAGACCAGGAAACAGTGAACAGAGAATGTATGAGTTTCTCAAGATTGGTAACAGATAGAAACAGGAAAAAGTACACAGTGATTCATCTACCTAGAGAAGTTACATAGGTTTACACAGAGAATTCCAAGTATAAGTACAATAAAATAAGAGAGACTTAGAAAACTGGTAAAACCTACATTGTTGATAGAGTTGGGAGTACTTAGCACTGTGAAAACAGCACTTTCGCGGAAAGAAATCTACTTGTCTAAGACCGGGAAACAGTGAACAGAGAATGTATGAGTTTCTCAAGATTGGAAACAGATAGAAACAAGAGAAAGTACACAGTGATTCATCTACCTAGCGAAGTTAAAGAGGTTTAAACAGAGAATTCCAAGTATAAGTACAAGAAAATAAGAAAGATTTAGAAAACTGGTAAAACCTACATTGTTGATAGAGTTGGGAGTACTTAGCACTGTGAAAACAGCACTTTCGCAGAAAGAAATCTACTTGTCTAGGACCGGGACACAGTGAACAGAGAATGTATGAGTTTCTCAAGATTGGTAACAGATAGAAAAAAGAGAAAGTACACAGTGATTCATCTACCTAGAGAAGTTACAGAAGTTTACTCAGAAAATTCCTAATATAAGTACAAGAAAATAAGAGAAACTTAGAAAACTGGTAAAACCTACATTGTTGATAGAGATGGGAGTACTTAGCACTGGGAAAACAGCACATTCGCAGAAAGAAATCTACTTGTCTAAGACCGGGAAACTGTGAACAGAGAATGTATGAGTTTATCAAGATTGGTAACAGATAGAAACAAGAGAAAGTACACAGTGACTCATCTACCTAGAGAAGTTACAGAGGTTTACACAGAGAATTCCATGTATAATTACAAGAAAATCAGAGAGATTTAGAAAACTAGTAAAACCTACATTGTTGATAGAGTTGGGAGTACTTAGCACTGTGAAAACAGCACTTTCGCAGAAAAAAATTTACTTGTCTAAGACCGGGTAACAGTGAAAAGAGAATATATGAGTTTCTCAAGATTGGTAACAGATAGAAACAAGAGAAAGTACAAAGTGATTCATCTACCTAGAGAAGTTACAGAGGTTTACACAGAGAATTGCATGTATAAGCACAAGAAAATAAGAGAGATTTACAAAACTAGTAAAACCTACATTGTTTATAGAGTTGGGAGTACTTAGCACTGTGAAAACAGCACTTTCGCAGAACGAAATCTACTTGTCTAATACCGGGAAACAGTGAACGGAGAATGTATGAGTTTTTCAAGATTGGTACCACATAGAAACAAGAGAAAGTACACAGTGATTCATCTACCTAGAAAAGTCACAGAGGTTTACACAGAAAATTCCAAGTATAAGTACAAGAAAATAAGAGAGACTTAGAAAACTGGTAAAACCTACATTGTTGATAGAGTTGGGAGTACTTAGCTCTGTGAAAACAGCACTTTCGCAGAAAGAAATCTACTTGTCTAAGACCGGGAAACAGTGAACAGAGAATGTATGAGTTTCTCAAGATTGGTAACAGATAGAAACAAGAGAAAGTACACAGTGATTCGTCTACCTAGAGAAGTTACAGAGGTTTACACAGAGAATTCCAAGTATAAGTACCAGAAAATAAGAGAGACTTAGAAAACTGGTAAAACCTACATTGTTGATAGAGTTGGGAGTACTTAGCACTCTGAAAACAGCTCTTTTGGAGAAAGAAATCTACTTGTCCAAGACCGGGAAACAGTGAACAGAGAATGTATGAGTTTCTCAAGATTGGTAACAGATAGAAACAAGAGAAAGTACACAGTGATTCATCTACCTAGAGAAGTTACAGAGGTTTACACAGACAATTCCAAGTATAAATACAAGGAAAATAAGAGAGACTTAGAAAACGAGTAAAACCTACATTGTTGATCGAGTTTAGAGTACTTAGCACTGTAAAAACAGCACTTTCACACAAAGCAGTCTACTTCTATGAGACCGGGAAACAGTGAACAGAGAATGTATGAGTTTCTCTAGATTGGTAACAGATAGAAACAAGAGAAAGTACACAGTGATTCATCTACCTAGAGAAGTTACAGAGGTTTACACAGAGAATTCCTAGTATAAGTACAAGAAAATAAGAGAGACTTAGAAAACTGGTAAAACCTACATTGTTGATAGAGTTGGGAGTACTTAGCACTGTGAAAACAGCACTTTCGCAGAAAGAAATCTACTTGTCTAAGACCGGGAAACAGTGAACAGAGAATGTATGAGTTTCTCAAGATTGGTAACAGATAGAAAGAAGAGAAAGTACACAGTGATTCATCTACCTAGAGAAGTTACAGAGGTTTACACAGAGAATTCCAAGTATAAGTACCAGAAAATAAGAGAGACTTAGAAAACTGGTAAAACCTACATTGTTGATAGAATTGGGAGTACTTAGCACTCTGAAAACAGCACTTTCGGAGAAAGAAATCTACTTGTCCAAGACCGGGAAACAGTGAAAAGAGAATGTATGAGTTTCTCAAGATTGGTAACAGATAGAAACAAGAGAAAGTACACAGTGATTCATCTACATAGAGAAGTTACAGAGGTTTACACAGAGAATTCCAAGTATAAATACAAGGAAAATAAGAGAGACTTAGAAAACGAGTAAAACCTACATTGTTGATGGAGTTTAGAGTACTTAGCACTGTAAAAACAGCACTTTCACACAAAGCAGTCTACTTCTATAAGACCAGGAAACAGTGAACAGAGAATGTATGAGTTTCTCAAGATTGGTAACAGATAGAAACAAGAGAAAGTACACAGTGATTCATCTACCTAGAGAAGTTACAGAGGTTTACACAGAGAATTCCATGTATAAGTACAAGAAAATAAGAGAGATTTAGAAAACTAGTAAAACCTACATTGTTGATAGAGTTGGGAGTACTTAGCACTGTGAAAACAGCACTTTCGCAAAAAGAAATCCACTTGTCCAAGACCGGGAAACAGTGAACAGAGAATGTATGAGTTTCTCAAGATTGGTAACAGATAGAAACAAGAGAAAGTACACAGTGATTCATCTACCTAGAGAAGTTACAGAGGTGTACACAGAGAATTCCAAGTATAAGTGCAAGAAAATAAGACAGACTTAGAAAACTGGTAAAACCTACATTGTTGATAGACTTGGGAGTACTTAGCACTGTGAAAACAGCACTTTCGGAGAAAGAAATCTACTTGTCTAAGTCCGGGAAACAGTGAACAGAGAATGTATGAGTTTCTCAAGATTGGTAACAGATAGAAACAAGAGAAAGTACACAGTGATTCATCTACCTAGAGAAGTTACAAAGGTTTACACAGAGAATTCCACGTATAAGTACAAGAAAATGAGAGAGATTTAGAAAAGTAGTAAAACCTACATTGTTGACAGAGTTGGGAGTACTTAGCACTGTGAAAAGAGCACTTTCGCAGAAAGAAATCTACTTGTCTAAAACCGGGAAACAGTGAACAGAGAATGTATGAGTTTCTCAAGGTTGGTAACAGATAGAAACAAGAGAAAGTACACAGTGACTCATCTACCTGGAGAAGTTACATAGGTTTACACAGAGAATTCCAAGTATAAGTACAATAAAATAAGAGAGACTTAGAAAACTGGTAAAACCTACATTGTTGATAGAGTTGGGAGTACTTAGCACTGTGAATACAGCACTTTCGCGGAAAGAAATCTACTTGTCTAAGACCGGGAAACAGTGAACAGAGAATGTATGAGTTTCTCAAGATTGGAAACAGATAGAAACAAGAGAAAGTACACAGTGATTCATCTACCTAGCGAAGTTAAAGAGGTTTAAACAGAGAATTCCAAGTATAAGTACAAGAAAATAAGAAAGATTTAGAAAACTGGTAAAACCTACATTGTTGATAGAGTTGGGAGTACTTAGCACTGTGAAAACAGCACTTTTGCAGAAAGAAATCTACTTGTCCAAGACGGGGAAACAGTGAACAGAGAATGTATGAGTATCTCAAGTTTGGTAACAGATAGAAACAAGAGAAAGTACACAGTGATTCATCTACCTAGAGAAGTTAGAGAGGTTTACACAGAGAATTCCAAGTATAAGTACAAGAAAATAAGAGAGACTTAGAAAACTGGTAAAACCTATATTGTTGATAGAGTTCGGAGTACTTAGCACTGTGAAAACAGCACTTTCGCAGAAAGAAATCTACTTGTCTAAGACCGGGCAACAGTGAACAGAGAATGCATGAGTTTCTCAAGCTTGGTAACAGATAGAAACAAGAGAAAGTACACAGTGATTCATCTACCTAGAGAAGTTACAGAGGTTTACACAGAGAAGTCCATGTATAAGTATAAGAAAATAAGAGAGATTTAGAAAACTAGTAAAACCTACATTGTTGATAGAGTTGGGAGTACTTAGCACTGTGAAAACAGCACTTTCACAGAAAGAAATCTACTCGTCTAAGACCGGGGCACAGTGAAAAGAGAATATATGAGTTTCTCAAGATTAGTAACAGATAGAAACAAGAGAAAGTACACAGTGATTCATCTACCTAGAGAAGTTACAGAGGTTTACACAGAGAATTCCAATTGTAAGTACAAGAAAATAAGAGCGATTTACAAAACTAGTAAAACCTACATGGTTGATAGAGTGGGAGTACTTAGCACTGTGAAAACAGCACTTTCGCAGAACAAAATCTACTTGTCTAATACCGGGAAACAGTGAACGGAGAATGTATGAGTTTTTCAAGATTGGTACCACATAGAAACAAGAGAAAGTACACAGTGATTCATTTACCTAGAAAAGTCACAGAGGTTTACACAGAGAATTCCAAGTATAAGTACAAGAAAATAAGAGAGACTTAGAAAACTGGTAAAACCTACTTTGTTGATAGAGTTGGGAGTACTTAGCACTGTGAAAACAGCACTTTCGCAGAAAGAAATCTACTTGTCTAAGACCGGGAAACAGTGAACAGAGAATGTATGAGTTTCTCAAGATTGGTAACAGATAGAAACAGGAGAAAGTACACAGTGATTCATCTACCTAGAGAACTTACAGAGATTTACACAGAGAATTCCCAGTATAAGTACAAGAAAATAAGAGAGACTTAGAAAACTGGTAAAACTTACATTGTTGATAGAGTTGGGAGTACTTAGCACTGTGAAAACAGCACTTTCGCAGAAAGAAATCTACTTGTCTATGACCGGGAAACAGTGAACAGAGAATGTATGAGTTTCTCAAGATTGGTAACAGATAGAAACAAGAGAAAGTACACAGTGATTCATCTACCTAGAGAAGTTACAGAGGTTTACACAGAGAATTCCAAGTGTAAATACAAGGAAAATAAGAGAGACTTAGAAAACGAGTAAAACCTACATTGTTGATGGAGTTTAGAGTACTTAGCACTGTAAAAACAGCACTTTCACACAAAGCAGTCTACTTCTATAAGACCGGGAAACAGTGAACAGAGAATGTATGAGTTTCTCAAGATTGGTAACAGATAGAAACAAGAGAAAGTACACAGTGATTCATCTACCTAGAGAAGTTACAGAGGTTTACACAGAGAATTCCATGTATAAGTACAAGAAAATAAGAGAGATTTAGAAAACTAGTAAAACCTACATTGTTGATAGAGTTGGGAGTACTTAGCACTGTGAAAACAGCACTTTCGCAGAAAGAAATCTACTTGTCCAAGACCGGGAAACAGTGAACAGAGAATGTATGAGTTTCTCAAGATTGGTAACAGATAGAAACAAGAGAAAGTACACAGTGATTCATCTACCTAGAGAAGTTACAGAGGTTTACACAGAGAATTCCAAGTATAAATACAAGGAAAATAAGAGAGACTTAGAAAACGAATAAAACCTACATTGTTGATGGAGTTAGGAGTACTTAGCACTGTAAAAACAGCACTTTCACACAAAGCAGTCTACTTCTATAAGACCGGGAAACAGTGAACAGAGAATGTATGAGTTTCTCAAGATTGGTAACAGATAGAAACAAGAGAAAGTACACAGTGATTCATCTACCTAGAGAAGTCACAGAGGTTTACACAGAGAATTCCATGTATAAGTACAAGAAAGTAAGAGAGATTTAGAAAACTAGTAAAACCTACTTTGTTGATAGATTTGGGAGTACTTAGCACTGTGAAAACAGCACTTTCGCAGAAAGAAATCTACTTGTCTAGGACCGGGACACAGTGAACAGAGAATGTATGAGTTTCTCAAGATTGGTAACAGATAGAAACAAGAGAAAGTACACAGTGATTCATCTACCTAGAGAAGTTACAGAAGTTTACTCAGAAAATTCCTAATATAAGTACAAGAAAATAAGAGAAACTTAGAAAACTGGTAAAACCTACATTGTTGATAGAGATGGGAGTGCTTAGCACTGGGAAAACAACACTTTCGCAGAAAGAAATCTACTTGTCTAAGACCGGGAAACTGTGAACAGAGAATGTATGAGTTTATCAAGATTGGTAACAGATAGAAAGAAGAGAAAGTACACAGTGATTCATCTACCTAGAGAAGTTACAGAGGTTTACACAGAGAATTCCATGTATAAGTACAAGAAAATAAGAGAGATTTAGAAAACTAGTAAAACCTACATTGTGGATAGAGTGGGGAGTACTTAGCACTGTGAAAACAGCACTTTCGCAGAAAGAAATCTACTTGTCTAAGACCGGGACACAGTGAACAGAGAATGTATGAGTTTCTCAAGATTGGTAACAGATAGAAACAAGAGAAAGTACACAGTGATTCATCTACCTAGAGAAGTTACAGAGGTTTACTCAGAGAATTCCAAGTATAAGTACAAGAAAATAAGAGAGACTTAGAAAACTGGTACAACCTACATTGTTGATTGAGTTGGGAGTAGTTAGCACTGTGAAAACAGCACTTTCGGAGAAAGAAATCTACTTGTCTAAGTCCGGGAAACAGTGAACAGACAATGTATGAGAGTCTCAAGATTGGTAACAGACAGAAACAAGAGAAAGTACACAGTGATTCATCTACCTAGAGAAGTTACAGAGGTTTACACAGAGAATTCCCTGTATAAGTACAAGAAAATAAGAGAGACTTAGAAAACTGGTAAAACCTACATTGTTGATAGAGTTGGGAGCACCTAGCACTATGATAACAGAACTTTCGCAGAAAGAATTCTAAATGTCTAAGACCGGGAAACAGTGAACAGAGAATGTATGAGTTTCTCAAGATTGGTAACAGATAGAAGCAAGAGAAAGTACACAGTGATTCATCTACCTAGAGAAGTTACAGAGGTTTACACAGAGAATTCCATGTATAAGTACAAGAAAATAAGAGAGTTTTAGAAAACTAGTAAAACCTACATTGTTGATAGAGTTGGGAGTACTTAGCACTGTGAAAACAGCACGTTCGCAGAAAGAAATCTACTTGTATAAGACCGGGAAACAGTGAACAAAGAATCTGTGAGTTTCTCAAGATTGGAAACTGATAGAAACAAGAAAAAGTACACAGTGATTCATCTACCTAGAGAAGTTACACAGGTTTACACAGAGAATTCCAAGTATAAGTACAAGAAAATAAGAGAGATTTAGAAAACTGGTAAAACCTACATTGTTGATAGAGTTGGGAGTACTTAGCAGTGTGAAAACAGCACTTTCGTAGAAATAAATCTACTTGTCTAAGACCGGGAAACAGTGAACAGAGAATGTACGAGTTTCTCAAGATTGGTAAAAGATAGAAACAAGAGAAAGTACACAGTGATTCATCTACCTAGAGAAGTTACAGAGGTTTACACAGAGAATTCCAAGTATAAGTACAAGAAAATAAGAGAGATTTAGAAAACTAGTAAAACCTACATTGTTGATAGAGTTGGGAGTACTTAGCACTGTGAAAACATCACTTTCGCAGAAAGAAATCTGCTTGTCTAAGACCGGGAAACAGTGAAAAGAGAATGTATGAGTTTCTCAAGATTGGTAACAGATAGAAACAAGAGAAAGTACACAGTGATTCATCTACCTAGAGAAGTTACAGAGGTTTACACAGAGAATTCCAAGTATAAGTACAAGACAATAAGAGAGACTTAGAAAATTGGTAAAACCTACATTGTTGATAGAGTTGGGAGTACTTAGCACTGTGAAAACAGCACTTTCGCAGAAAGAAATCTACTTGTCTAAGACCGGGAAACAGTGAACAGAGAATGTATTAGTTTCTCAAGATTGGTAACAGATAGAAACAAGAGAAAGTACACAGTGATTCGTCTACCTAGAGAAGTTACAGAGGTTTACTCAGAGAATTCCAAGTATAAGTACAAGGAAATAAGAGAGACTTAGAAAACTGGTAAAACCTACATTGTTGATAGAGTTGGGAGTACTTAGCACTCTGAAAACAGCACTTTCGGAGAAAGAAATCTACTTGTTTAAGACCGGGAAACAGTGAACAGAGAATGTATGAGTTTCTCAGGATTGGTAACAGATAGAAACAAGAGAAAGTGCACAGTGATTCATCTACCTGGAGAAGATACAGAGGTTTACACAGAGAATTCCATGTATAAGTACAAGAAAATAAGAGAGATTTAGAAAACGACTAAAACCTACATTGTTAATAGAGTTGGGAGTACTTAGCACTGTGAAAACAGCACTTTCGCAGAAAGAAATCTACTTGTCCAAGACCGGGAAACAGTGAACAAAGAATGTATGAGTTTCTCAAGATTGGTAACAGATAGAAACAAGAGAAAGTACACAGCGATTCATCTACCTAGAGAAGTTACAGAGGTTTACACAGAGAATTCCAAGTATAAGTACAAGAAAATAAGAGAGGTTTAGATAACTAGTAAAACCTACATTGTTGATAGAGTTGGGAGTACTTAGCACTGTGAAAACAGCACTTTCGCAGAAAGAAATCTACTTGTCTAATACCGGGAAATACTCAACAGAGAATGTATGAGTTTCTCAAGATTGGTGACAAATAGAAACAAGAGAAACTACACAGTGATTCATCTACCTAGAGAAGTTACAGAGGTTTACACAGAGAATTCCAAATATAAGTACAAGAAAATAAGAGAGATTTAGAAAACTAGTAAAACCTACATTGTTGATAGAGTTGGGAGTACTTAGCACTTTTAAAACAGCACTTTCGCAGAAAGAAATCTACTTGTCTAAGACCGGGAAACAGTGAACAGAGAATGTATGAGTTTCTCAAGATTGGTAACAGATAGAAACAAGAGAAAGTACACAGTGATTCATCTACCTAGAGAACTTACAGAGGTTTACACAGAGAATTCCATGTATAAGTACAAGAAAATAAGAGAGATTTAGAAAACTAGTTAGACCTACATTGTTGATAGAGTTGGGAGTACTTAGCACTGTGAAAACAGCACTTTCGCAGAAAGAAGTCTACTTGTCTAAGACCGGGAAACAGTGAACAGAGAATGTATGAGTTTCTCAAGATTGAAAACAGATAGAAACAAGAGAAAGTACACAGTGATTCATCTACCTAGCAAAGTTACAGAGGTTTAAACAGAGAATTCCAAGTATAACTACAAGAAAATAAGAAAGATTTAGAAAACTGGTAAAACCTACATTGTTGATAGAGTTGGGAGTACTTAGCACTGTTAAAACAGCACTTTCGCAGAAAGAAATCTACTTGTCTAGGACCGGGACACAGTGAACAGAGAATGTATGAGTTTCTCAAGATTGGTAACAGATAGAAACAAGAGAAAGTACACAGTGATTCATCTACCTAGAGAAGTTACAGAAGTTTACTCAGAAAATTCCTAATACAAGTACAAGAAAATAAGAGAGACTTAGAAAACTGGTAAAACCTACATTGTTGATAGAGTTGGGAGTACTTAGCACTCTGAAAACAGCTCTTTCGGAGAAAGAAATCTACCTGTCTAAGACCGACAAACAGTGAACAGAGAATGTATGAGTTTCTCAAGATTGGTAATAGATAGAAACAAGAGAAAGTACACAGTGACTCATCTACCTAGAGAAGTTACAGAGGTTTACACAGAGAATTCCATGTATAAGTACAAGAAAATCAGAGAGATTTAGAAAACTAGTAAAACCTACATTGTTGATAGAGTTGGGAGTACTTAGCACTGTGAAAACAGCACTTTCGCAGAAAAAAATCTACTTGTCTAAGACCGGGTAACAGTGAAAAGAGAATGTATGAGTTTCTCAAGATTGGTAACAGATAGAAACAAGAGAAAGTACACAGTGATTCATCTACCTGGAGAAGTTACAGAGGTTTACACAGAGAATTGCATGTATAAGCACAAGAAAATAAGAGAGATTTAGAAAACTAGTAAAACCTACATTGTTGATAGAGTTGGGAGTACTTAGCACTGTGAAAACAGCACTTTCGCAGAACAAAATCAACTTGTCTAATACCGGGAAACAGTGAATGGAGAATGTATGAGTTTTTCAAGATTGGTACCACATAGAAACAAGAGAAAGTACACAGTGATTCATCTACCTAGAAAAGTCACAGAGGTTTACAGAGAATTCCAAGTATAAGTACAAGAAAATAAGAGAGACTTAGAAAACTGGTAAAACCTACATTGTTGATAGAGTTGGGAGTACTTATCACTGTGAAAACAGCACTTTCGCAGAAAGAAATCTACTTGTCTAAGACCGGGAAACAGTGAACAGAGAATGTATGAGTTTCTCAAGATTGGTAACAGATAGAAACAGGAGAAAGTACACAGTGATTCATCTACCTAGAGAACTTACAGAGATTTACACAGAGAATTCCCAGTATAAGTACAAGAAAATAAGAGAGACTTAGAAAACTGGTAAAACTTACATTGTTGATAGAGTTGGGAGTAGTTAGCACTGTGAAAACAGCACTTTCGCAGAAAGAAATCTACTTGTCTATGACCGGGAAACAGTGAACAGAGAATGTATGAGTTTCTCAAGATTGGTAACAGATAGAAACAAGAGAAAGTACACAGTGATTCATCTACCTAGAGAAGTTACAGAGGTTTACACAGAGAATTCCAAGTGTAAATACAAGGAAAATAAGAGAGACTTAGAAAACGAGTAAAACCTACATTGTTGATGGAGTTTAGAGTACTTAGCACTGTAAAAACAGCACTTTCACATAAAGCAGTCTACTTCTATAAGACCGGGAAACAGTGAACAGAGAATGTATGAGTTTCTCAAGATTGGTAACAGATAGAAACAAGAGAAAGTACACAGTGATTCATCTACCTAGAGAAGTTACAGAGGTTTACACAGAGAATTCCATGTATAAGTACAAGAAAATAAGAGAGATTTAGAAAACTAGTAAAACCTACATTGTTGATAGAGTTGGGAGTACTTAGCACTGTGAAAACAGCACTTTCGCAGAAAGAAATCTACTTGTCCAAGACCGGGAAACAGTGAACAGAGAATGTATGAGTTTCTCAAGATTGGTAACAGATAGAAACAAGAGAAAGTACACAGTGATTCATCTACCTAGCGAAGTTAAAGAGGTTTAAACAGAGAATTCCAAGTATAAGTACAAGAAAATAAGAAAGATTTAGAAAACTGGTAAAACCTACATTGTTGATAGAGTTGGGAGTACTTAGCACTGTGAAAACAGCACTTTCGCAGAAAGAAATCTACTTGTCTAGGACCGGGACACAGTGAACAGAGAATGTATGAGTTTCTCAAGATTGGTAACAGATAGAAAAAAGAGAAAGTACACAGTGATTCATCTACCTAGAGAAGTTACAGAAGTTTACTCAGAAAATTCCTAATATAAGTACAAGAAAATAAGAGAAACTTAGAAAACTGGTAAAACCTACATTGTTGATAGAGATGGGAGTACTTAGCACTGGGAAAACAGCACATTCGCAGAAAGAAATCTACTTGTCTAAGACCGGGAAACTGTGAACAGAGAATGTATGAGTTTATCAAGATTGGTAACAGATAGAAACAAGAGAAAGTACACAGTGACTCATCTACCTAGAGAAGTTACAGAGGTTTACACAGAGAATTCCATGTATAAGTACAAGAAAATCAGAGAGATTTAGAAAACTAGTAAAACCTACATTGTTGATAGAGTTGGGAGTACTTAGCACTGTGAAAACAGCACTTTCGCAGAAAAAAATTTACTTGTCTAAGACCGGGTAACAGTGAAAAGAGAATGTATGAGTTTCTCAAGATTGGTAACAGATAGAAACAAGAGAAAGTACACAGTGATTCATCTACCTGGAGAAGTTACAGAGGTTTACACAGAGAATTCCAAGTATAAGTACAAGACAATAAGACAGACTTAGAAAACTGGTAAAACCCACATTGTTGATAGAGTTGGGAGTACTTAGCACTGTGAAAACAGCACTTTCGCAGAACGAAATCTACTTGTCTAAGACCGGGAAACAGTGAACAGAGAATGTATGAGTTTCTCAAGATTGGTAACAGATAGAAACAAGAGAAAGTACAAAGTGATTCATCTACCTAGAGAAGTTACAGAGGTTTACACAGAGAATTGCATGTATAAGCACAAGAAAATAAGAGAGATTTACAAAACTAGTAAAACCTACATTGTTTATAGAGTTGGGAGTACTTAGCACTGTGAAAACAGCACTTTCGCAGAACGAAATCTACTTGTCTAATACCGGGAAACAGTGAACGGAGAATGTATGAGTTTTTCAAGATTGGTACCACATAGAAACAAGAGAAAGTACACAGTGATTCATCTACCTAGAAAAGTCACAGAGGTTTACACAGAAAATTCCAAGTATAAGTACAAGAAAATAAGAGAGACTTAGAAAACTGGTAAAACCTACATTGTTGATAGAGTTGGGAGTACTTAGCTCTGTGAAAACAGCACTTTCGCAGAAAGAAATCTACTTGTCTAAGACCGGGAAACAGTGAACAGAGAATGTATGAGTTTCTCAAGATTGGTAACAGATAGAAACAGGAGTAAGTACACAGTGATTCATCTACCTAGAGAACTTACAGAGATTTACACAGAGAATTCCCAGTATAAGTACAAGAAAATAAGAGAGACTTAGAAAACTGGTAAAACTTACATTGTTGATAGAGTTGGGAGTACTTAGCACTGTGAAAACAGCACTTTCGCAGAAAGAAATCTACTTGTCTATGACCGGGAAACAGTGAACAGAGAATGTATGAGTTTCTCAAGATTGGTAACAGATAGAAACAAGAGAAAGTACACAGTGATTCGTCTACCTAGAGAAGTTGCAGAGGTTTACACAGAGAATTCCAAGTATAAGTACCAGAAAATAAGAGAGACTTAGAAAACTGGTAAAACCTACATTGTTGATAGAGTTGGGAGTACTTAGCACTCTGAAAACAGCACTTTCGGAGAAAGAAATCTACTTGTCCAAGACCGGGAAACAGTGAACAGAGAATGTATGAGTTTCTCAAGATTGGTAACAGATAGAAACAAGAGAAAGTACACAGTGATTCATCTACCTAGAGAAGTTACAGAGGTTTACACCGACAATTCCAAGTATAAATACAAGGAAAATAAGAGAGACTTAGAAAACGAGTAAAACCTACATTGTTGATCGAGTTTAGAGTACTTAGCACTGTAAAAACAGCACTTTCACACAAAGCAGTCTACTTCTATGAGACCGGGAAACAGTGAACAGAGAATGTATGAGTTTCTCAAGATTGGTAACAGATAGAAACAAGAGAAAGTACACAGTGATTCATCTACCTAGAGAAGTTACAGAGGTGTACACAGAGAATTCCAAGTATAAGTGCAAGAAAATAAGACAGACTTAGAAAACTGGTAAAACCTACATTGTTGATAGACTTGGGAGTACTTAGCACTGTGAAAACAGCACTTTCGGAGAAAGAAATCTACTTGTCTAAGTCCGGGAAACAGTGAACAGAGAATGTATGAGTTTCTCAAGATTGGTAACAGATAGAAACAAGAGAAAGTACACAGTGATTCATCTACCTAGAGAAGTTACAAAGGTTTACACAGAGAATTCCACGTATAAGTACAAGAAAATGAGAGAGATTTAGAAAACTAGTAAAACCTACATTGTTGACAGAGTTGGGAGTACTTAGCACTGTGAAAAGAGCACTTTCGCAGAAAGAAATCTACTTGTCTAAAACCGGGAAACAGTGAACAGAGAATGTATGAGTTTCTCAAGGTTGGTAACAGATAGAAACAAGAGAAAGAACACAGTGACTCATCTACCTGGAGAAGTTACAGAGGTTTACACAGAGAATTCCATGTATAAGTACAAGAAAATAAGAGAGATTTAGAAAACTAGTAAAACCTACATTGTTGATAGATTTAGGAGTACTTACCACTGTGAAAACAACACTTTCGCAGAAAGAAATCTACTTGTCTAAGACCGGGCAACAGTGAACAGAGAATGTATGAATTTCTCATGATTGTTAACAGATAGAAACAAGAGAAAGTATACAGTGATTCATCTACCTAGAACAGTTACATAGGTTTACACAGAGAATTCCAAGTATAAGTACAATAAAATAAGAGAGACTTAGAAAACTGGTAAAACCTACATTGTTGATAGAGTTGGGAGTACTTAGCACTGTTAAAACAGCACTTTCGCAGAAAGAAATCTACTTGTCTAGGACCGGGACCCAGTGAACAGAGAATGTATGAGTTTCTCAAGATTGGTAACAGATAGAAACAAGAGAAAGTACACAGTGATTCATCTACCTAGAGAAGTTACAGAAGTTTACTCAGAAAATTCCTAATACAAGTACAAGAAAATAAGAGAGACTTAGAAAACTGGTAAAACCTACATTGTTGATAGAGTTGGGAGTACTTAGCACTCTGAAAACATCACTTTCGGAGAAAGAAATCTACTTGTCTAAGACCGACAAACAGTGAACAGAGAATGTATGAGTTTCTCAAGATTGGTAATAGATAGAAACAAGAGAAAGTACACAGTGACTCATCTACCTAGAGAAGTTACAGAGGTTTACACAGAGAATTCCATGTATAAGTACAAGAAAATCAGAGAGATTTAGAAAACTAGTAAAACCTACATTGTTGATAGAGTTGGGAGTACTTAGCACTGTGAAAACAGCACTTTCGCAGAAAAAAATCTACTTGTCTAAGACCGGGTAACAGTGAAAAGAGAATGTATGAGTTTCTCAAGATTGGTAACAGATAGAAACAAGAGAAAGTACACAGTGATTCATCTACCTGGAGAAGTTACAGAGGTTTACACAGAGAATTGCATGTATAAGCACAAGAAAATAAGAGAGATTTAGAAAACTAGTAAAACCTACATTGTTGATAGAGTTGGGAGTACTTAGCACTGTGAAAACAGCACTTTCGCAGAACAAAATCAACTTGTCTAATACCGGGAAACAGTGAATGGAGAATGTATGAGTTTTTCAAGATTGGTACCACATAGAAACGAGAGAAAGTACACAGTGATTCATCTACCTAGAAAAGTTACAGAGGTTTACACAGAGAATTCCAAGTATAAGTACCAGAAAATAAGAGAGACTTAGAAAAATGGTAAAACCTACATTGTTGATAGAGTTGGGAGTACTTAGCACTCTGAAAACAGCACTTTCGGAGAAAGAAATCTACTTGTCCAAGACCGGGAAACAGTGAACAGAGAATGTATGAGTTTCTCAAGATTGGTAACAGATAGAAACAAGAGAAAGTACACAGTGATTCATCTACATAGAGAAGTTACAGAGGTTTACACAGAGAATTCCAAGTATAAATACAAGGAAAATAAGAGAGACTTAGAAAACGAGTAAAACCTACATTGTTGATGGAGTTTAGAGTACTTAGCACTGTAAAAACAGCACTTTCACACAAAGCAGTCTACTTCTATAAGACCAGGAAACAGTGAACAGAGAATGTATGAGTTTCTCAAGATTGGTAACAGATAGAAACAGGAGAAAGTACACAGTGATTCATCTACCTAGAGAAGTTACATAGGTTTACACAGAGAATTCCAAGTATAAGTACAATAAAATAAGAGAGACTTAGAAAACTGGTAAAACCTACATTGTTGATAGAGTTGGGAGTACTTAGCACTGTGAAAACAGCACTTTCGCAGAAAGAATTCTACTTGTCTAAGACCGGGAAACAGTGAACAGAGAATGTATGAGTTTCTCAAGATTGGAAACAGATAGAAACAAGAGAAAGTACACAGTGATTCATCTACCTAGCGAAGTTAAAGAGGTTTAAACAGAGAATTCCAAGTATAAGTACAAGAAAATAAGAAAGATTTAGAAAACTGGTAAAACCTACATTGTTGATAGAGTTGAGAGTACTTAGCACTGTGAAAACAGCACTTTCGCAGAAAGAAATCTACTTGTCTAGGACCGGGACACAGTGAAAAGAGAATGTATGAGTTTCTCAAGATTGGTAACAGATAGAAAAAAGAGAAAGTACACAGTGATTCATCGACCTAGAGAAGTTACAGAAGTTTACTCAGAAAATTCCTAATATAAGTACAAGAAAATAAGAGAAACTTAGAAAACTGGTAAAACCTACATTGTTGATATAGATGGGAGTACTTAGCACTGGGAAAACAGCACATTCGCAGAAAGAAATCTACTTGTCTAAGACCGGGAAACTGTGAACAGAGAATGTATGAGTTTATCAAGATTGGTAACAGATAGAAACAAGAGAAAGTACACAGTGACTCATCTACCTAGAGAAGTTACAGAGGTTTACACAGAGAATTCCATGTATAAGTACAAGAAAATCAGAGAGATTTAGAAAACTAGTAAAACCTACATTGTTGATAGAGTTGGGAGTACTTAGCACTGTGAAAACAGCACTTTCGCAGAAAAAAATTTACTTGTCTAAGACCGGGTAACAGTGAAAAGAGAATGTATGAGTTTCTCAAGATTGGTAACAGATAGAAACAAGAGAAAGTACACAGTGATTCATCTACATAGAGAAGTTACAGAGGTTTACACAGAGAATTCCAAGTATAAATACAAGGAAAATAAGAGAGACTTAGAAAACGAGTAAAACCTACATTGTTGATGGAGTTTAGAGTACTTAGCACTGTAAAAACAGCACTTTCACACAAAGCAG
Organism: Heterohyrax brucei; assembly: GCA_028571685.1. Taxonomy (NCBI): domain Eukaryota; kingdom Metazoa; phylum Chordata; class Mammalia; order Hyracoidea; family Procaviidae; genus Heterohyrax; species Heterohyrax brucei. The sequence goes on along the minus strand of CM053160.1, from coordinate 37,020,974 downwards.
TCTACTTCTATAAGACCAGGAAACAGTGAACAGAGAATGTATGAGTTTCTCAAGATTGGTAACAGATAGAAACAGGAGAAAGTACACAGTGATTCATCTACCTAGAGAAGTTACATAGGTTTACACAGAGAATTCCAAGTATAAGTACAATAAAATAAGAGAGACTTAGAAAACTGGTAAAACCTACATTGTTGATAGAGTTGGGAGTACTTAGCACTGTGAAAACAGCACTTTCGCAGAAAGAATTCTACTTGTCTAAGACCGGGAAACAGTGAACAGAGATTGTATGAGTTTCTCAAGATTGGAAACAGATAGAAACAAGAGAAAGTACACAGTGATTCATCTACCTAGCGAAGTTAAAGAGGTTTAAACAGAGAATTCCAAGTATAAGTACAAGAAAATAAGAAAGATTTAGAAAACTGGTAAAACCTACATTGTTGATAGAGTTGGGAGTACTTAGCACTGTGAAAACAGCACTTTCGCAGAAAGAAATCTACTTGTCTAGGACCGGGACACAGTGAACAGAGAATGTATGAGTTTCTCAAGATTGGTAACAGATAGAAAAAAGAGAAAGTACACAGTGATTCATCTACCTAGAGAAGTTACAGAAGTTTACTCAGAAAATTCCTAATATAAGTACAAGAAAATAAGAGAAACTTAGAAAACTGGTAAAACCTACATTGTTGATAGAGATGGGAGTACTTAGCACTGGGAAAACAGCACATTCGCAGAAAGAAATCTACTTGTCTAAGACCGGGAAACTGTGAACAGAGAATGTATGAGTTTATCAAGATTGGTAACAGATAGAAACAAGAGAAAGTACACAGTGACTCATCTACCTAGAGAAGTTACAGAGGTTTACACAGAGAATTGCATGTATAAGCACAAGAAAATAAGAGAGATTTACAAAACTAGTAAAACCTACATTGTTTATAGAGTTGGGAGTACTTAGCACTCTGAAAACAGCACTTTCGCAGAACGAAATCTACTTGTCTAATACCGGGAAACAGTGAACGGAGAATGTATGAGTTTTTCAAGATTGGTACCACATAGAAACAAGAGAAAGTACACAGTGGTTCATCTACCTAGAAAAGTCACAGAGGTTTACACAGAAAATTCCAAGTATAAGTACAAGAAAATAAGAGAGACTTAGAAAACTGGTAAAACCTACATTGTTGATAGAGTTGGGAGTACTTAGCTCTGTGAAAACAGCACTTTCGCAGAAAGAAATCTACTTGTCTAAGACCGGGAAACAGTGAACAGAGAATGTATGAGTTTCTCAAGATTGGTAACAGATAGAAACAGGAGTAAGTACACAGTGATTCATCTACCTAGAGAACTTACAGAGATTTACACAGAGAATTCCCAGTATAAGTACAAGAAAATAAGAGAGACTTAGAAAACTGGTAAAACTTACATTGTTGATAGAGTTGGGAGTACTTAGCACTGTGAAAACAGCACTTTCGCAGAAAGAAATCTACTTGTCTATGACCGGGAAACAGTGAACAGAGAATGTATGAGTTTCTCAAGATTGGTAACAGATAGAAACAAGAGAAAGTACACAGTGATTCGTCTATCTAGAGAAGTTACAGAGGTTTACACAGAGAATTCCAAGTATAAGTACCAGAAAATAAGAGAGACTTAGAAAACTGGTAAAACCTACATTGTTGATAGAGTTGGGAGTACTTAGCACTCTGAAAACAGCACTTTCGGAGAAAGAAATCTACTTGTCCAAGACCGGGAAACAGTGAACAGAGAATGTATGAGTTTCTCAAGATTGGTAACAGATAGAAACAAGAGAAAGTACACAGTGATTCATCTACCTAGAGAAGTTACAGAGGTTTACACCGACAATTCCAAGTATAAATACAAGGAAAATAAGAGAGACTTAGAAAACGAGTAAAACCTACATTGTTGATCGAGTTTAGAGTACTTAGCACTGTAAAAACAGCACTTTCACACAAAGCAGTCTACTTCTATGAGACCGGGAAACAGTGAACAGAGAATGTATGAGTTTCTCAAGATTGGTAACAGATAGAAACATGAGAAAGTACACAGTGATTCATCTACCTAGAGAAGTTACAGAGGTTTACACAGAGAATTCCATGTATAAGTACAAGAAAATAAGAGAGATTTAGAAAACTAGTAAAACCTACATTGTTGATAGAGTTGGGAGAACTTAGCACTGTGAAAACAGCACTTTCGCAGAAAGAAATCTACTTGTCCAAGACCGGGAAACAGTGAACAGAGAATGTATGAGTTTCTCAAGATTGGTAACAGATAGAAACAAGAGAAAGTACACAGTGATTCATCTACCTAGAGAAGTTACAGAGGTTTACACAGAGAATTCCTAGTATAAGTACAAGAAAATAAGAGAGGCTTAGAAAACTGGTAAAACGTACATTGTTGATAGAGTTGGGAGTACTTAGCACTGTGAAAACAGCACTTTCGCAGAAAGAAATCTACTTGTCTAAGACCGGGAAACAGTGAACAGAGAATGTATGAGTTTCTCAAGATTGGTAACACATAGAAAGAAGAGAAAGTACACAGTGATTCATCTACCTAGAGAAGTTACAGAGGTTTACACAGAGAATTCCATGTATAAGTACAAGAAAATAAGAGAGATTTAGAAAACTAGTAAAACCTACATTGTTGATAGAGTTGGGAGTACTTAGCACTGTGAAAACAGCACTTTCGCAAAAAGAAATCCACTTGTCCAAGACCGGGAAACAGTGAACAGAGAATGTATGAGTTTCTCAAGATTGGTAACAGATAGAAACAAGAGAAAGTACATAGTGATTCATCTACCTAGAAAACTTACAGAGGTTTACACAGAGAATTCCTAGTATAAGTACAAGAAAATAAGAGAGACTTAGAAAACTGGTAAAAACTACATTGTTGATAGAGTTGGGAGTACTTAGCACTGTGAAAACAGCACTTTCGCAGAAAGAAATATACTACTCTAAGAACGGCAAACAGTGAACAGAGAATCTATGAGTTTCTCAAGATTGGTAACAGATAGAAACAAGAGAAACTACACAGTGATTCATCTACCTAGAGAAGTTAGAGAGGTTTAGACAGAGAATTCCAAGTATAAATACAAGGAAAATAACAGAGACTTAGAAAACCAGTAAAACCTACATTGTTGATGGAGTTGAGAGTACTTAGCACTATAAAAGCCGCACTTTCGCACAAAGTAGTCTACTTCTATAAGACCGCGATAAAGTGAACAGAGAATGCATGAGTTTCTCAAGATTGGTAACAGATAGAAACAAGAGAAAGTACACCGTAATTCATCTACCTAGAGAAGTCACAGAGGTTTACACAGAGAATTCCATGTATAAGTACAAGAAAATAAGAGAGATTTAGAAAACTAGTAAAACCTACATTGTTGATAGAGTTGGGAGTACTTAGCACTGTGAAAACAGCACTTTCGCAGAAAGAAATCTACTTGTCTAAGACCGGGAAACAGTGAACAGAGAATGTATGAGTTTCTCAAGATTGGTAATAGATAGAAACAAGAGAAAGTACACAGTGACTCATCTACCTAGAGAAGTTACAGGGGTTTACACATAGAATTCCATGTATAAGTACAAGAAAATAAGAGAGATTTAGAAAACTAGTAAAACCTACATTGTTGATAGAGTTGGGAGAACTTAGCACTGTGAAAACAGCACTTTTGCAGAAAGAAATCTACTTGTCCAAGACCGGGAAACAGTGAACAGAGAATGTATGAGTATCTCAAGTTTGGTAACAGATAGAAACAAGAGAAAGTACACAGTGATTCATCTACCTAGAGAAGTCACAGAGGTTTACACAGAGAATTCCAAGTATAAGTACAAGAAAATAAGAGAGACTTAGAAAACTGGTAAAACCTATATTGTTGATAGAGTTCGGAGTACTTAGCACTGTGAAAACAGCACTTTCGCAGAAAGAAATCTACTTGTCTAAGACCGGGCAACAGTGAACAGAGAATGCATGAGTTTCTCAAGCTTGGTAACAGATAGAAACAAGAGAAAGTACACAGTGATTCATCTACCTAGAGAAGTTACAGAGGTTTACACAGAGAAGTCCATGTATAAGTATAAGAAAATAAGAGAGATTTAGAAAACTAGTAAAACCTACATTGTTGATAGAGTTGGGAGTACTTAGCACTGTGAAAACAGCACTTTCACAGAAAGAAATCTACTCGTCTAAGACCGGGGCACAGTGAAAAGAGAATATATGAGTTTCTCAAGATTAGTAACAAATAGAAACAAGAGAAAGTACACTGTGATTCATCTACCTAGAGAAGTTACAGAGGTTTACCTAGAGAATTCCAAGTATAAGTACAAGAAAATAAGAGAAACTTAGAAAACTGGTAAAACCTACATTGTTGATAGAATTGGGAGTACTTAGCACTCTGAAAACAGCACTTTCGGAGAAAGAAATCTACTTGTCTAGGACCGGAAAACAGTGAACAGAGAATGTATGAGTTTCTCAAGATTGGTAATAGATAGAAACAAGAGAAAGTACACAGTGACTCATCTACCTAGAGAAGTTACAGAGGTTTACACAGAGAATTCCATGTATAAGTACAAGAAAATAAGAGAGATTTAGAAAACTAGTAAAACCTACATTGTTGATAGAGTTGGGAGTACTTAGCACTGTGAAAACAGCACTTTCGCAGAAAGAAATCTACTTGTCCAAGACCGGGAAACAGTGAACAGAGAATGTATGAGTTTCTCAAGATTGGTAACAGATAGAAAAAAGAGAAAGTACACAGTGATTCATCTACCTAGCAAAGTTCCAGAGGTTTAAACAGAGAATTCCAAGTATAACTACAAGAAAATAAGAAAGATTTAGAAAACTGGTAAAACCTACATTGTTGATAGAGTTGGGAGTACTTAGCACTGTTAAAACAGCACTTTCGCAGAAAGAAATCTACTTGTCTAGGACTGGGACACAGTGAACAGAGAATGTATGAGTTTCTCAAGATTGGTAACAGATAGAAACAAGAGAAAGTACACAGTGATTCATCTACCTAGAGAAGTTACAGAAGTTTACTCAGAAAATTCCTAATATAAGTACAAGAAAATAAGAGAGACTTAGAAAACTGGTAAAACCTACATTGTTGATAGAGTTGGGAGTACTTAGCACTCTGAAAACAGCACTTTCGGAGAAAGAAATCTACTTGTCTAAGACCGGCAAACAGTGAACAGAGAATGTATGAGTTTCTCAGGATTGGTAATAGATAGAAACAAGAGAAAGTACACAGTGACTCATCTACCTAGAGAAGTTACAGAGGTTTACACAGAGAATTCCATGTATAAGTACAAGAAAATCAGAGAGATTTAGAAAACTAGTAAAACCTACATTGTTGATAGAGTTGGGAGTACTTAGCACTGTGAAAACAGCACTTTCGCAGAAAAAAATCTACTTGTCTAAGACCGGGTAACAGTGAAAAGAGAATGTATGAGTTTCTCAAGATTGGTAACAGATAGAAACAAGAGAAAGTACACAGTGATTCATCTACCTGGAGAAGTTACAGAGGTTTACACAGAGAATTCCAAGTATAAGTACAAGACAATAAGAGAGACATAGAAAACTGGTAAAACCCACATTGTTGATAGAGTTGGGAGTACTTAGCACTGTGAAAACAGCACTTTCGCAGAACGAAATCTACTTGTCTAAGACCGGGAAACAGTGAACAGAGAATGTATGAGTTTCTCAAGATTGGTAACAGATAGAAACAAGAGAAAGTACACAGTGATTCATCTACCTAGAGAAGTTACAGAGGTTTACACAGAGAATTGCATGTATAAGCACAAGAAAATAAGAGAGATTTAGGAAACTAGTAAAACCTACATTGTTGATAGAGTTGGGAGTACTTAGCACTGTGAAAACAGCACTTTCGCAGAACGAAATCTACTTGTCTAATACCGGGAAACAGTGAACGGAGAATGTATGAGTTTTTCAAGATTGGTACCACATAGAAACAAGAGAAAGTACACAGTGATTCATCTACCTAGAAAAGTCACAGAGGTTTACACAGAGAATCCAAGTATAAGTACAAGAAAATAAGAGAGACTTAGAAAACTGGTAAAACCTACATTGTTGATAGTGTTGGGAGTACTTAGCTCTGTGAAAACAGCACTTTCGCAGAAAGAAATCTACTTGTCTAAGACCGGGAAACAGTGAACAGAGAATGTATGAGTTTCTCAAGATTGGTAACAGATAGAAACAGGAGAAAGTACACAGTGATTCATCTACCTAGAGAACTTACAGAGATTTACACAGAGAATTCCCAGTATAAATACAAGAAAATAAGAGAGACTTAGAAAACTGGTAAAACTTACATTGTTGATAGAGTTGGGAGTACTTAGCACTGTGAAAACAGCACTTTCGCAGAAAGAAATCTACTTGTCTATGACCGGGAAACAGTGAACAGAGAATGTATGAGTTTCTCAAGATTGGTAACAGATAGAAACAAGAGAAAGTATACAGTGATTCGTCTACCTAGAGAAGTTACAGAGGTTTACACAGAGAATTCCAAGTATAAGTACCAGAAAATAAGAGAGACTTAGAAAACTGGTAAAACCTACATTGTTGATAGAGTTGGGAGTACTTAGCACTCTGAAAACAGCACTTTCGGAGAAAGAAATCTACTTGTCCAAGACCGGGAAACAGTGAACAGAGAATGTATGAGTTTCTCAAGATTGGTAACAGATAGAAACAAGACAAAGTACACAGTGATTCATCTACCTAGAGAAGTTACAGAGGTTTACACAGAGAATTCCATGTATAAGTACAAGAAAATAAGAGAGATTTAGAAAACTAGTAAAACCTACATTGTTGATAGAGTTGGGAGTACTTAGCACTGTGAAAACAGCACTTTCGCAGAAAGAAATCTACTTGTCCAAGACCGGGAAACAGTGAACAGAGAATGTATGAGTTTCTCAAGATTGGTAACAGATAGAAACAAGAGAAAGTACACAGTGATTCATCTACCTAGAGAAGTTACAGAGGTTTACACAGAGAATTCCTAGTATAAGTACAAGAAAATAAGAGAGACTTAGAAAACTGGTAAAACCTACATTGTTGATAGAGTTGGGAGTACTTAGCACTGTGAAAACAGCACTTTAGCAGAAAGAAATCTACTTGTCTAAGACCGGGAAACAGTGAACAGAGAATGTATGAGTTTCTCAAGATTGGTAACAGATAGAAACAAGAGAAAGTACACAGTGATTCATCTACCTAGAAAAGTTACAGAGGTTTACACAGAGAATTCCAAGTATAAGTACCAGAAAATAAGAGAGACTTAGAAAACTGGTAAAACCTACATTGTTGATAGAGTTGGGAGTACTTAGCACTCTGAAAACAGCACTTTCGGAGAAAGAAATCTACTTGTCCAAGACCGGGAAACAGTGAACAGAGAATGTATGAGTTTCTCAAGATTGGTAACAGATAGAAACAAGAGAAAGTACACAGTGATTCATCTACATAGAGAAGTTACAGAGGTTTACACAGAGAATTCCAAGTATAAATACAAGGAAAATAAGAGAGACTTAGAAAACGAGTAAAACCTACATTGTTGATGGAGTTTAGAGTACTTAGCACTGTAAAAACAGCACTTTCACACAAAGCAGTCTACTTCTATAAGACCAGGAAACAGTGAACAGAGAATGTATGAGTTTCTCAAGATTGGTAACAGATAGAAACAGGAGAAAGTACACAGTGATTCATCTACCTAGAGAAGTTACATAGGTTTACACAGAGAATTCCAAGTATAAGTACAATAAAATAAGAGAGACTTAGAAAACTGGTAAAACCTACATTGTTGATAGAGTTGGGAGTACTTACCACTGTGAAAACAGCACTTTCGCGGAAAGAAATCTACTTGTCTAAGACCGGGAAACACTGAACAGAGAATGTATGAGTTTCTCAAGATTGGAAACAGATAGAAACAAGAGAAAGTACACATTGATTCATCTACCTAGCGAAGTTAAAGAGGTTTAAACAGAGAATTCCAAGTATAAGTACAAGAAAATAAGAAAGATTTAGAAAACTGGTAAAACCTACATTGTTGATAGAGTTGGGAGTACTTAGCACTGTGAAAACAGCACTTTCGCAGAAAGAAATCTACTTGTCTAGGACCGGGACACAGTGAACAGAGAATGTATGAGTTTCTCAAGATTGGTAACAGATAGAAAAAAGAGAAAGTACACAGTGATTCATCTACCTAGAGAAGTTACAGAAGTTTACTCAGAAAATTCCTAATATAAGTACAAGAAAATAAGAGAAACTTAGAAAACTGGTAAAACCTACATTGTTGATAGAGATGGGAGTACTTAGCACTGGGAAAACAGCACATTCGCAGAAAGAAATCTACTTGTCTAAGACCGGGAAACTGTGAACAGAGAATGTATGAGTTTATCAAGATTGGTAACAGATAGAAACAAGAGAAAGTACACAGTGACTCATCTACCTAGAGAAGTTACAGAGGTTTACACAGAGAATTCCATGTATAAGTACAAGAAAATCAGAGAGATTTAGAAAACTAGTAAAACCTACATTGTTGATAGAGTTGGGAGTACTTAGCACTGTGAAAACAGCACTTTCGCAGAAAAAAATTTACTTGTCTAAGACCGGGTAACAGTGAAAAGAGAATGTATGAGTTTCTCAAGATTGGTAACAGATAGAAACAAGAGAAAGTACACAGTGATTCATCTACCTGGAGAAGTTACAGAGGTTTACACAGAGAATTCCAAGTATAAGTACAAGACAATAAGAGAGACTTAGAAAACTGGTAAAACCCACATTGTTGATAGAGTTGGGAGTACTTAGCACTGTGAAAACAGCACTTTCGCAGAACGAAATCTACTTGTCTAAGACCGGGAAACAGTGAACAGAGAATGTATGAGTTTCTCAAGATTGGTAACAGATAGAAACAAGAGAAAGTACAAAGTGATTCATCTACCTAGAGAAGTTACAGAGGTTTACACAGAGAATTGCATGTATAAGCACAAGAAAATAAGAGAGATTTACAAAACTAGTAAAACCTACATTGTTTATAGAGTTGGGAGTACTTAGCACTGTGAAAACAGCACTTTCGCAGAACGAAATCTACTTGTCTAATACCGGGAAACAGTGAACGGAGAATGTATGAGTTTTTCAAGATTGGTACCACATAGAAACAAGAGTAAGTACACAGTGATTCATCTACCTAGAAAAGTCACAGAGGTTTACACAGAAAATTCCAAGTATAAGTACAAGAAAATAAGAGAGACTTAGAAAACTGGTAAAACCTACATTGTTGATAGAGTTGGGAGTACTTAGCTCTGTGAAAACAGCACTTTCGCAGAAAGAAATCTACTTGTCTAAGACCGGGAAACAGTGAACAGAGAATGTATGAGTTTCTCAAGATTGGTAACAGATAGAAACAGGAGTAAGTACACAGTGATTCACCTACCTAGAGAACTTACAGAGATTTACACAGAGAATTCCCAGTATAAGTACAAGAAAATAAGAGAGACTTAGAAAACTGGTAAAACTTACATTGTTGATAGAGTTGGGAGTACTTAGCACTGTGAAAACAGCACTTTCGCAGATAGAAATCTACTTGTCTATGACCGGGAAACAGTGAACAGAGAATGTATGAGTTTCTCAAGATTGGTAACACATAGAAACAAGAGAAAGTACACAGTGATTCGTCTACCTAGAGAAGTTACAGAGGTTTACACAGAGAATTCCAAGTATAAGTACCAGAAAATAAGAGAGACTTAGAAAACTGGTAAAACCTACATTGTTGATAGAGTTGGGAGTACTTAGCACTCTGAAAACAGCACTTTCGGAGAAAGAAATCTACTTGTCCAAGACCGGGAAACAGTGAACAGAGAATGTATGAGTTTCTCAAGATTGGTAACAGATAGAAACAAGAGAAAGTACACAGTGATTCATCTACCTAGAGAAGTTACAGAGGTTTACACAGAGAATTCCATGTATAAGTACCAGAAAATAAGAGAGATTTAGAAAACTAGTAAAACCTACATTGTTGATAGAGTTGGGAGAACTTAGCACTGTGAAAACAGCACTTTCGCAGAAAGAAATCTACTTGTCCAAGACCGGGAAACAGTGAACAGAGAATGTATGAGTTTCTCAAGATTGGTAACAGATAGAAACAAGAGAAAGTACACAGTGATTCATCTACCTAGAGAAGTTACAGAGGTTTACACAGAGAATTCCTAGTATAAGTACAAGAAAATAAGAGAGACTTAGAAAACTGGTAAAACCTACATTGTTGATAGAGTTGGGAGTACTTAGCACTGTGAAAACAGCACTTTCGCAGAAAGAAATCTACTTGTCTAAGACCGGGAAACAGTGAACAGAGAATGTATGAGTTTCTTCAAGATTGGTAACAGATAGAAAGAAGAGAAAGTACACAGTGATTCATCTACCTAGAGAAGTTACAGAGGTTTACACAGAGAATTCCAAGTATAAGTACCAGAAAATAAGAGAGACTTAGAAAACTGGTAAAACCTACATTGTTGATAGAATTGGGAGTACTTAGCACTCTGAAAACAGCACTTTCGGAGAAAGAAATCTACTTGTCCAAGACCGGGAAACAGTGAAAAGAGAATGTATGAGTTTCTCAAGATTGGTAACAGATAGAAACAAGAGAAAGTACACAGTGATTCATCTACATAGAGAAGTTACAGAGGTTTATACAGAGAATTCCAAGTATAAATACAAGGAAAATAAGAGAGACTTAGAAAACGAGTAAAACCTACATTGTTGATGGAGTTTAGAGTACTTAGCACTGTAAAAACAGCACTTTCACACAAAGCAGTCTACTTCTATAAGACCAGGAAACAGTGAACAGAGAATGTATGAGTTTCTCAAGATTGGTAACAGATAGAAACAAGAGAAAGTACACAGTGATTCATCTACCTAGAGAAGTTACAGAGGTTTACACAGAGAATTCCATGTATAAGTACAAGAAAATAAGAGAGATTTAGAAAACTAGTAAAACCTACATTGTTGATAGAGTTGGGAGTACTTAGCACTGTGAAAACAACACTTTCGCAAAAAGAAATCCACTTGTCCAAGACCGGGAAACAGTGAACAGAGAATCTATGAGTTTCTCAAGATTGGTAACAGATAGAAACAAGAGAAAGTACACAGTGATTCATCTACCTAGAGAAGTTACAGAGGTGTACACAGAGAATTCCAAGTATAAGTGCAAGAAAATAAGACAGACTTAGAAAACTGGTAAAACCTACATTGTTGATAGACTTGGGAGTACTTAGCACTGTGAAAACAGCACTTTCGGAGAAAGAAATCTACTTGTCTAAGTCCGGGAAACAGTGAACAGAGAATGTATGAGTTTCTCAAGATTGGTAACAGATAGAAACAAGAGAAAGTACACAGTGATTCATCTACCTAGAGAAGTTACAAAGGTTTACACAGAGAATTCCACGTATAAGTACAAGAAAATGAGAGAGATTTAGAAAACTACTAAAACCTACATTGTTGACAGAGTTGGGAGTACTTAGCACTGTGAAAAGAGCACTTTCGCAGAAAGAAATCTACTTGTCTAAAACCGGGAAACAGTGAACAGAGAATGTATGAGTTTCTCAAGGTTGGTAACAGATAGAAACGAGAGAAAGTACACAGTGACTCATCTACCTGGAGAAGTTACAGAGGTTTACACATAGAATTCCATGTATAAGTACAAGAAAATAAGAGAGATTTAGAAAACTAGTAAAACCTACATTGTTGATAGATTTGGGAGTACTTACCACTGTGAAAACAACACTTTCGCAGAAAGAAATCTACTTGTCTAACACCGGGCAACAGTGAACAGAGAATGTATGAATTTCTCATGATTGTTAACAGATAGAAACAAGAGAAAGTATACAGTGATTCATCTACCTAGACCAGTTACATAGGTTTACACAGAGAATTCCAAGTATAAGTACAATAAAATAAGAGAGACTTAGAAAACTGGTAAAACCTACATTGTTGATAGAGTGGGGAGTACTTAGCACTGTGAAAACAGCACTTTCGCAGAAAGAAATCTACTTGTCTAAGACCGGGACACAGTGAACAGAGAATGTATGAGTTTCTCAAGATTGGTAACAGATAGAAACAAGAGAAAGTACACAGTGATTCATCTACCTAGAGAAGTTACAGAGGTTTACTCAGAGAATTCCAAGTATAAGTACAAGAAAATAAGAGAGACTTAGAAAACTGGTACAACCTACATTGTTGATAGAGTTGGGAGTACTTAGCACTGTGAAAACAGCACTTTCGGAGAAAGAAATCTACTTGTCTAAGTCCGGGAAACAGTGAACAGAGAATGTATGAGTTTCTCAAGATTGGTAACAGATAGAAACAAGAGAAAGTACACAGTGATTCATCTACCTAGAGAAGTCACAGAGGTTTACACAGAGAATTCCATGTATAAGTACAAGAAAATAAGAGAGATTTAGAAAACTAGTAAAACCTGCATTGTTGATAGAGTTGGCAGTACTTAACACTGTGAAAACAGCACTTTCGCAGAAAGAAATATACTACTCTAATAATGGCAAACAGTGAACAGAGAATCTATGAGTTTCTCAAGATTGGTAACAGATAGAAACAAGAGAAACTACACAGTGATTCATCTACCTAGAGAAGTTAGAGAGGTTTAGACAGAGAATTCCAAGTATAAATACAAGGAAAATAACAGAGACTTAGAAAACCAGTAAAACCTACATTGTTGATGGAGTTGAGAGTACTTAGCACTATAAAAGCAGCACTTTCGCACAACGTAGTCTACTTCTATAAGACCGCGATAAAGTGAACAGAGAATGCATGAGTTTCTCAAGATTGGTAACAGATAGAAACAAGAGAAAGTACACCGTAATTCATCTACCTAGAGAAGTCACAGAGGTTTACACAGAGAATTCCATGTATAAGTACAAGAAAATAAGAGAGATTTAGAAAACTAGTAAAACCTACATTGTTGATAGAGTTGGGAGTACTTAGCACTGTGAAAACAGCACTTTCGCAGAAAGAAATCTACTTGTCTAAGACCGGGACACAGGAAAAAGAGAAGGTATGAGTTTCTCAAGATTGGTAACAGATAGAAACAAGAGAAAGTACACAGTGATTCATCTACCTAGAGAAGTCACAGAGGTTTACTCAGAGAATTCCAAGTATATGTACAAGAAAATAAGAGAGACTTAGAAAACTGGTAAAACCTACATTGTTGATAGAGTTGGGAGTACTTAGCACTCTGAAAACAGCAATTTCGGAGAAACAAATCTACTTGTCTAAGACCGGGAAACAGTGAACAGAGAATGTATGAGTTTCTCAAGATTGGTAATAGATAGAAACAAGAGAAAGTACACAGTGACTCATCTACCTAGAGAAGTTACAGGGGTTTACACATAGAATTCCATGTATAAGTACAAGAAAATAAGAGAGATTTAGAAAACTAGTAAAACCTACATTGTTGATAGAGTTGGGAGAACTTAGCACTGTGAAAACAGCACTTTTGCAGAAAGAAATCTACTTGTCCAAGACCGGGAAACAGTGAACAGAGAATGTATGAGTATCTCAAGTTTGGTAACAGATAGAAACAAGAGAAAGTACACAGTGATTCATCTACCTAGAGAAGTTAGAGAGGTTTACACAGAGAATTCCAAGTATAAGTACAAGAAAATAAGAGAGACTTAGAAAACTGGTAAAACCTATATTGTTGATAGAGTTCGGAGTACTTAGCACTGTGAAAACAGCACTTTCGCAGAAAGAAATCTACTTGTCTAAGACCGGGCAACAGTGAACAGAGAATGCATGAGTTTCTCAAGCTTGGTAACAGATAGAAACAAGAGAAAGTACACAGTGATTCATCTACCTAGAGAAGTTACAGAGGTTTACACAGAGAAGTCCATGTATAAGTATAAGAAAATAAGAGAGATTTAGAAAACTAGTAAAACCTACATTGTTGATAGAGTTGGGAGTACTTAGCACTGTGAAAACAGCACTTTCACAGAAAGAAATCTACTCGTCTAAGATCGGGGCACAGTGAAAAGAGAATATATGAGTTTCTCAAGATTAGTAACAGATAGAAACAAGAGAAAGTACACAGTGATTCATCTACCTAGAGAAGTTACAGAGGTTTACCTAGAGAATTCCAAGTATAAGTACAAGAAAATAAGAGAAACTTAGAAAACTGGTAAAACCTACATTGTTGATAGAATTGGGAGTACTTAGCACTCTGAAAACAGCACTTTCGGAGAAAGAAATCTACTTGTCTAGGACCGGAAAACAGTGAACAGAGAATGTATGAGTTTCTCAAGATTGGTAATAGATAGAAACAAGAGAAAGTACACAGTGACTCATCTACCTAGAGAAGTTACAGAGGTTTACACAGAGAATTCCGTGTATAAGTACAAGAAAATAAGAGAGATTTAGAAAACTAGTAAAACCTATATTGTTGATAGAGTTGGGAAAACTTAGCACTGTGAAAACAGCACTTTTGTAGAAAGAAATCTACTTGTCCAAGACCGGGAAACAGTGAACAGAGAATGTATGATTATCTAAAGATTGGTAACAGATAGAAACAAGAGAAAGTACACAGTGATTCATCTACCTAGAGAAGTTACAGAGGTTTACACAGAGAATTCCAAGTATAAGTACAAGAAAATAAGAGAGACTTAGAAAACTGGTAAAACCTACATTGTTGATAGAGTTGGGAGTACTTAGCACTGTGAAAACAGCACTTTCGCAGAAAGAAATCTACTTGTCTAAGACCGGGAAACAGTGAACAGAGAATGTATGAGTTTCTCAAGATTGGTGACAGATAGAAACAAGAGAAAGTACACAGTGATTCATCTACCTAGAGAAGTTACAGAGGTTTACACAGAGAATTCCAATTGTAAGTACAAGAAAATAAGAGCGATTTACAAAACTAGTAAAACCTACATGGTTGATAGAGTGGGAGTACTTAGCACTGTGAAAACAGCACTTTCGCAGAAAGAAATCTACTTGTCTAAGACCGGGAAACAGTGAAAAGACTATGTATGAGTTTCTCAAGATTGGTAACAGATAGAAACAAGAGAAAGTACACTGTGATTCATCTACCTGGAGAAGTTACAGTGGTTTACACAGAGGATTCCAAGTATAAGTACAAGAAAATAAGAGAGACTTAGAAAACTGGTAAAAACCTACATTGTTGATAGAGTTGGGAGTACTTAGCCCTGTGAAAAAGGCACTTTCGCAGAAAGAAATCTACTTGTCTAAGACCGGTAAACAGTGAACAGAGAATGTATGAGTTTCTCAAGATTGGTGACAGATAGAAACAATAGAAAGTACACAGTGACTCATCTACCTAGAGAAGTTACTGAGGTTTACACAGAGAATTCCATAAGTACAAGAAAATAAGAGAGATTTAGAAAACTAGTAAAACCTACATTGTTGATAGAGTTGGGAGTACTTAGCACTGTGAAAACAGCACTTTCGCAGAAAGAAATCTACTTGTCCAAGACCGGGAAACAGTGAACAGAGAATGTATGAGTTTCTCAAGATTGGTAACAGATGGAAACAAGAGAAAGTACACAGTGATTCTTCCACCTAGAGAAGTAACAGAGGTTTAAATAGAGAATTCCAAGTATAAGTACAAGAAAATAAGAGAGACTTAGAAAACTGGTAAAACCTACATTGTTGATAGAGTTGGGAGTACTTAGCACTGTGAAAACAGCACTTTCGCAGAAAGAAATCTACTTGTCTAAGACCGGGAAACAGTGAACAGAGAATGAATGAGTTTCTCAAGATTGGTAACAGATAGAAATAAGAGAAAGTACACAGTGATTAATCTACCTAGAGAAGTTACAGAGGTTTACACAGAGAATTCCATGTATAAGTACAAGAAAATAAGAGAGATTTAGAAAACTAGTAAAACCTACATTGTTGATAGAGTTGGGAGTACTTAGCACTGTGAAAACAGCACTTTCGCATAAAGAAATCTACTTCTCTAAGACCGGGACATAGTGAACAGAGAATGTATGAGTTTCTCAAGATTGGTAACAGATAGAAACAAGAGAAAGTACACAGTGATTCATCTACCTAGAGAAGTCACAGAGGTTTACTCTGAGAATTCCAAGTATAAGTACAAGAAAATAAGAGAGACTTAGAAAACTGGTAAAACCTACATTGTTGATAGAGTTGGGAGTACTTAGCACTCTGAAAACAGCACTTTCGAAAAAGAAATCTACTTGTCTAAGACCGGGAAACAGTGAACAGAGAATGTATGAGTTTCTCAAGATTGGTAATAGATAGAAACAAGAGAAAGTACACAGTGGTTCATCTACCTAGAGAAGTTACAGAGGTTTACACAGAGAATTCCATGTATAAGTACAAGAAAATAAGAGAGATTTAGAAAACTAGTAAAACCTACATTGTTGATAGAGTTGGGAGTACTTAGCACTGTGAAAACAGCACTTTCGCAGAAAGAAATCTACTTGTCTAAGACCGGGAAACAGTGAACGGAGAATGTATGAGTTTCTCAAGATTGGTAACAGATAGAAACAAAAGAAAGTACACAGTGATTCATCTACCTAGAGAAGTTACAGAGGTTTACACAGAGTATTCCACGTATAAGTACAAGAAAATAAGAGAGACTTAGAAAACTGGTAAAACCTACATTGTTGATAGAGTTGGGAGTACTTAGCACTGTGAAAACAGCACTTTGGCAGAAAGAAATCTACATGTCTAAGTCCCGGAAAGAGTCAACAGAGAATGTATGAATTTCTCAAGATTGGAAACAGATAGAAACAAGAGAAAGTACACAGTGATTCATTTCCTAGCGAAGTTACCTAGGTTTAAACAGAGAATTCCAAGTATAAGTACAAGAAAATAAGAGAGATTTAGAAAACTGGTAAAACCTACATTGTTGATAGAGTGGGAGTACTTAGCACTCTGAAAACAACACTTCAGAGAAAGAAATCTACTTGTCTAAGACCGGGAAACAGTGAACAGAGAATGTATGAGTTTCTCAAGATTGGTAATAGATAGAAACAAGAGAAAGTACACAGTGACTCATCTACCTAGAGAAGTTACAGAGGTTTACACAGAGAATTCCATGTATAAGTACAAGAAAATAAGAGAGATTTAGAAAACTAGTAAAACCTACATTGTTGATAGAGTTGCGAGAACTTAGCACTGTGAAAACAGCACTTTCGTAGAAAGAAATCTACTTGTCCAAGACCGGGAAATAGTGAACAGAGAATGTATGAGTATCTCAAGATTGGTAACAGATAGAAACAAGAGACAGTACACAGTGATTCGTCTCCCTACAGAAGTTACAGAGGTTTACACAGAGAATTCCAAGTATAAGTACAAGAAAATAAGAGAAACTTAGAAAAATGGTAAAACCTACATTGTTGATAGAGTTGGGAGTACTTAGCACTCTGAAAACAGCACTTTCGCAGAAAGAAATCTACTTGTCTAAGACCGGAAAACAGTGAACAGAGAATGTATGAGTTTCTCAAAATTGGTAACAGATAGAAACAAGAGAAAGTACACAGTGATTCATTTACCTAGGGAAGTTACAGAGGTTTACACAGAGAATTCCAAGTGTAAGTACAAGAAAATAAGAGAGATTTACAAAACTAGTAAAACCTACATTGTTGATAGAGTTGGGAGTACTTAGCACTCTGAAAACAACACTTTCGGAGAAAGAAATCTACTTGTCTAAGACCGGGAAACAGTGAACAGAGAATGTATGAGTTTCTCAAGATTGGTAATAGATAGAAACAAGAGAAAGTACACAGTGACTCATCTACCTAGAGAAGTTACAGAGGTTTACACAGAGAATTCCATGTATAAGTACAAGAAAATAAGAGAGATTTAGAAAACTAGTAAAACCTACATTGTTGATAGAGTTGCGAGAACTTAGCACTGTGAAAACAGCACTTTCGTAGAAAGAAATCTACTTGTCCAAGACCGGGAAATAGTGAACAGAGAATGTATGAGTATCTCAAGATTGGTAACAGATAGAAACAAGAGAAAGTACACAGTGATTCGTCTCCCTACAGAAGTTACAGAGGTTTACACAGAGAATTCCAAGTATAAGTACAAGAAAATAAGAGAGACTTAGAAAAATGGTAAAACCTACATTGTTGATAGAGTTGGGAGTACTTAGCAGTCTGAAAACAGCACTTTCGCAGAAAGAAATCCACTTGTCTAAGACCGGGAAACAGTCAACAGAGAACGTATGAGTTTCTCAAGATTGGTAACAGATAGAAACAAGAGAAAGTACACAGTGATTCATCTACCTAGAGAAGTTACAGAGGTTTACACAGAGAATTCCAAGTGTAAGTACAAGAAAATAAGAGAGATTTACAAAACTAGTAAAACCTACATTGTTGATAGAGTTGGGATTACCTAGCACTGTGAAAACAGCACTTTCGCAGAAAGAAATCTACTTGTCTAAGACCGGGAAACAGTGAACAGAGAATGTATGAGTTTCTCAAGATTGGTAACAGATAGAAACAAGAGAAAGTACACTGTGATTCATCTACCTGGAGAAGTTACAAAGGTTTACACAGAGAATTCCAAGTATAAGTACAAGACAATAAGAGAGACTTAGAAAACTGGTAAAACCCACATTGCTGATAGAGTTGGGAGTACTTAACACTGTGAAAACAGCACTTTCGCAGAAAGAAATCTACTTGTCTAAGACAGGGAAACAGTGAACAGAGAATGTATGAGTTTCTCAAGATTGGTAACAGATAGAAACAAGAGAGAGTACACAGTGGTTCATCTACCTAGAGAAGTTACAGAGGTTTACACAGAGAATTCCATGTATAAGTACAAGAAAATAAGAGAGATTTAGAAAACTAGTAAAACCTACATTGTTGATAGAGTTGGGAGTACTTAGCACTGTGAAAACAGCACTTTCGCAGAAAGAAATCTACTTGTCTAAGACCAGGAAACAGTGAACGGAGAATGTATGAGTTTCTCAAGATTGGTAACAGATAGAAACAAAAGAAAGTACACAGTGATTCATCTACCTAGAGAAGTTACAGAGGTTTACACAGAGTATTCCAAGTATAAGTACAAGAAAATAAGAGAGACTTAGAAAACTGGTAAAACCTACATTGTTGATAGAGTTGGGAGTACTTAGCACTGTGAAAACAGCACTTTGGCAGAAAGAAATCTACATGTCTAAGTCCCGGAAAGAGTCAACAGAGAATGTATGAATTTCTCAAGATTGGAAACAGATAGAAACAAGAGAAAGTACACAGTGATTCATTTCCTAGCGAAGTTACCTATGTTTAAACAGAGAATTCCAAGTATAAGTACAAGAAAATAAGAGAGATTTAGAAAACTGGTAAAACCTACATTGTTGATAGAGTTGGGAGTACTTAGCACTCTGAAAACAACACTTCGGAGAAAGAAATCTACTTGTCTAAGACCGGGAAACAGTGAACAGAGAATGTATGAGTTTCTCAAGATTGGTAATAGATAGAAACAAGAGAACGTACACAGTGACTCATCTACCTAGAGAAGTTACAGAGGTTTACACAGAGAATTCCATGTATAAGTACAAGAAAATAAGAGAGATTTAGAAAACTAGTAAAACCTACATTGTTGATAGAGATGCGAGAACTTAGCACTGTGAAAACAGCACTTTCGTAGAAAGAAATCTACTTGTCCAAGACCGGGAAATAGTGAACAGAGAATGTATGAGTATCTCAAGATTGGTAACAGATAGAAACAAGAGACAGTACACAGTGATTCGTCTCCCTACAGAAGTTACAGAGGTTTACACAGAGAATTCCAAGTATAAGTACAAGAAAATAAGGAGACTTAGAAAACTGGTAAAACCTACATTGTTGATAGAGTTGGGAGTACTTAGCACTCTGAAAACAGCACTTTCGCAGAAAGAAATCTACTTGTCTAAGACCGGGAAACAGTGAACAGAGAATGTATGAGTTTCTCAAGATTGGTAACAGATAGAAACAAGAGAAACTACACTGTGATTCATCAACCTGGAGAAGTTACAGAGGTTTACACAGAGAATTCCAAGTATAAGTACAAGACAATAAGAGAGACTTAGAAAACTGGTAAAACCCACATTGTTGATAGAGTTGGGAGTACTTAACACTGTGAAAACAGCACTATCGCAGAAAGAAATCTACTTGTCTAAGACAGGGAAACAGTGAACAGAGAATGTATGAGTTTCTCAAGATTGGTAACAGATAGAAACAAGAGAAAGTACACAGTGGTTCATCTACCTAGAGAAGTTAGAGGGGTTTACACAGAGAATTCCATGTATAAGTACAAGAAAATAAGAGAGATTTAGAAAACTAGTAAAACCTACATTGTTGATAGAGTTGGGAGTACTTAGCACTGTGAAAACAGCACTTTCGCAGAAAGAAATCTACTTGTCTAAGACCGGGAAACAGTGAACAGAGAATGTATGAGTTTCTCAAGATTGGTAACAGATAGAAACAAGAGAAAGTACACAGTGATTCATCTACCTAGAGAAGTCACAGAGGTTTACACAGAGAATTCCATGTATAAGTACAAGAAAATAAGAGAGATTTACAAAACTAGTAAAACTTACATTGTTGATAGAGTTGGGAGTACTTAGCACTGTGAAAACAGCACTTTCGCAGAAAGAAATCTACTTGTCTAAGACCGGGAAACAGTGAAAAGAGAATGTATGAGTTTCTCAACACTGGTAAAAGATAGAAACATGAGAAAGTACACAGTGATTCATCTACCTAGAGAAGTCACAGAGGTTTACACAGAGAATTCCAAGTATAAGTACAAGACAATAAGAGAGACTTAGAAAACCTGTAAAACCCACATTGTTGATAGAGTTGGGAGTACTTAGCACTGTGAAAACAGCACTTTCGCAGAAAGATATCTACTTCTCCAAGACCGGGAAACAGTGAACAGAGAATGTATGAGTTTCTCAAGATTGGTAACAGATAGAAACAAGAGAAAGTACACAGTGTTTCATCTACCTAGAAAAGTTACAGAGGTTTACACAGAGAATTCCAAGTATAAATACAAGAAAATAAGAGAGACTTAGAAAACTGGTAAAACCTACATTATTGATAGAGTTGGGAGTACTTAGCACTGTGAAAACAGCACTTTCGCAGAAAGAAATCTACTTGTCTAAGACCGGGAAACAGTGAACAGTGAATGTATGAGTTTCTCCAGATTGGTAACAGATAGAAACAAGAGAAAGTACACAGTGATTCATCTACCGAGAGAAGTTACAGAGGTTTACTCAGAGAATTCCATGTATAAGTACAAGAAAATAAGAGAGATTTAGAAAACTGGTAAAACCTACATTGTTGATAGAGTTGGGAGTACTTAGCACTGTGAAAACAGCACTTTCGCAGAAAGAAATCTACTTGTCTAAGACCGGGAAACAGTGAATAGAGAATGTATGAGTTTCTCAAGATTGGAAACAGATAGAAAGAAGAGAAAGTACACAGTGATTCATCTACCTAGAGAAGTTACAGAGGTTTAAACAGAGAATTCCAAGTATAAGTACAAGAAATAAGAGAGATTTAGAAAAGTGGTAAAACCTACATTGTTGATAGAGCTGGGAATACTTAGCACTCTGAAAACAACACTTTCGGAGAAAGAAATCTACTTGTCTAAGACCGGGAAACAGTGAACAGAGAATGTATGAGTTTCTCAAGATTGGTAATAGATAGAAACAAGAGAAAGTACACAGTGACTCATCTACCTAGAGAAGTTACAGAGGTTTACACAGAGAATTCCATGTATAAGTACAAGAAAAGAAGAGAGATTTAGAAAACTAGTAAAACCTACATTGTTGATAGAGTTGGGAGAACTTAGCACTGTGAAAACAGCACTTTCGTTGAAAGAAATCTACTTGTCCAAGACCGGGAAATACTGAACAGAGAATGTATGAGTATCTCAAGATTGGTAACAGATAGAAACAAGAGAAAGTACACAGTGATTCATCTACCTAGAGAAGTTACAAAGGTTTACACAGAGAATTCCAAGTATAAGTACAAGAAAATAAGAGAGACTTAGAAAAATGGTAAAACCTACATTGTTGATAGAATTGGGAGTACTTAGCATTGTGAAAACAGCACTTTCGCAGAAAGAAATCTACATGTCTAAGTCCCGGAAAGAGTCAACAGAGAATGTATGAATTTCTCAAGATTGGAAACAGATAGAAACAAGAGAAAATACACAGTGATTCATTTCCTAGCGAAGTTACCTAGGTTTAAACAGAGAATTCCAAGTATAAGTACAAGAAAATAAGAGAGATTTAGAAAACTGGTAAAACTTACATTGTTGATAGAGTTGGGAGTACTTAGCACTGTGAAAACAGCACTTTCGCAGAAAGAAATCTACTTGTCTAAGACCGGGAAACAGTGAACAGAGAATGTATGAGTTTCTCAAGATTGGTAACAGATAGAAACAAGAGAAAGTACACAGTGATTCATCTACCTAGAGAAGTTACAGAGGTTTACACAGAGAATTCCATGTATAAGTACAAGAAAACAAGAGAGATTTAGAAAACTAGTAAAACCTACATTGTTGATAGAGTGGGGAGTACTTAGCACTGTGAAAACAGCACTTTCACAGAAAGAAATCTACTTGTCTAAGACCGGGACACAGTGAACAGAGAATCTATGAGTTTCTCAAGATTGGCAACAGATAGAAACAAGAGAAAGTACACAGTGATTCATCTACCTAGAGAAGTTAGAGAGGTTTACACAGAGAATTCCATGTATAAGTACAAGAAAAGAAGAGAGATTTAGAAAACTAGTAAAACCTACATTGTTGATAGAGTTGGGAGTACTTAGCACTGTGAAAACAGCACTTTCGCAGAAAGAAATTTACTTGCTAAGACCGGGAAACAGTGAATAGAGAATGTATGAGTTTCTCAAGATTGGTAACAGATAGAAACAAGAGAAAGTACACAGTGATTCATCTACCTAGACAAGTCACAGAGGTTTACACAGAGAATTCCATGTATAAGTACAAGAAAATAAGAGAGATTTACAAAACTAGTAAAACGTACATTGTTGATAGAGTTGGGAGTACTTAGCACTGTGAAAACAGCACTTTCGCAGAAAGAAATCTGCTTGTCTAAGACCGGGAAACAGTGAAAAGAGAATGTATGAGTTTCTCAAGATTGGTAAAAGATAGAAACAAGAGAAAGTACACAGTGATTCATCTACCTGGCGAAGTTACAGAGGTTTACACAGAGAATTCCAAGTATAAGTACAAGACAATAAGAGAGACTTAGAAAACCTGTAAAACCCACATTGTTGATAGAGTTGGGAGTACTTAGCACTGTGAAAACAGCACTTTCGCAGAAAGAAATCTACTTGTCTAAGACCGGGACATAGTGAACAGAGAATCTATGAGTTTCTCAAGATTGGTAACAGATAGAAACAAGAGAAAGTACACAGTGACTCATCTACCTGGAGAAGTCACAGAGGTTTACACAGAGAATTCCATGTATAAGTACAGAAAATAAGAGAGATTTAGAAAACTAGTAAAACCTACATTATTGATAGAGTTGGGAGAACTTAGCACTGTGAAAACAGCACTTTCGTAGAAAGAAATCTTCTTGTCCAAGACCGGGAAACAGTGAACAGAGAATGTAAGAGTTTCTCAAGATTGGTAACACATAGAAACAAGAGAAAGTACACATTGATTCATCTACCTAGAGAAGTTACAGAGGTTTACACAGAGAATTCCAAGTGTAAGTACAAGAAAACAAGAGAGATTTACAAAACTAGTAAAACCTACATTGTTGATACAGTTGGGAGTACTTAGCACTGTGAAAACAGCACTTTCGCAGAAAGAAATCTACTTGTCTAAGACCGGGAAACAGTGAAAAGAGTATGTATGAGTTTCTCAAGATTGGTAACAGATAGAAACAAGAGAAAGTACACTGTGATTCATCTACCTGGAGAAGTTACAGAGGTTTACACAGAGAATTCCAAGTATAAGTACAAGACAATAAGAGAGACTTAGAAAACTGGTAAAACCCACATTGTTGATAGAGTTGGGAGTACTTAGCACTGTGAAAACAGCACTTTCGCAGAAAGAAATCTACTTGTCTAAGACCGGGAAACAGTGAACAGAGAATGTATGAGTTTCTCCAGATTGGTAACAGATAGAAACAAGAGAAAGTACACAGTGATTCATCTACCTAGAGAAGTTACAGAGGTTTACACAGAGAATTCCATTTATAAGTACAAGAAAATAAGAGAGATTTACAAAACTAGTAAAACCTACATTGTTGATAGAGTTGGGAGTACTTAGCACTGTGAAAACAGCACTTTCGCAGAAAGAAATCTACTTGTCTAAGACCGGGAAACAGTGAACAGAGAATGTATGAGTTTTTCAAGATTGGAAACAGATAGAAACAAGAGAAAGTACACAGTGATTCATCTACCTAGCGAAGATACAGAGGTTTAAACAGAGAATTCCAAGTATAAGTACAAGAAATAAGAGAGATTTAGAAGAGTGGTAAAACCTACATTGTTGATAGAGTTGGGAGTACTTAGCACTCTGAAAACAACACTTTCGGAGAAAGAAATCTACTTGTCTAAGACCGGGAAACAGTGAACAGAGAATGTATGAGTTTCGCAAGATTGGTAACAGATAGAAACAAGAGAAAATACACAGTGACTCATCTACCTAGAGAAGTTACAGAGGTTTACACAGAGAATTCCATGTATAAGTACAAGAAAAGAAGAGAGATTTAGAAAACTAGTAAAACCTACATTGTTGATAGAGTTGGGAGAACTTAGCACTGTGAAAACAGCACTTTCGTAGAAAGAAATCTACTTGTCCAAGACCGGGAAATAGTGAACAGAGAATGTATGAGTTTCTCAAGATTGGTAATAGATAGAAACAAGAGAAAGTACACAGTGGTTCATCTACCTAGAGAAGTTACAGAGGTTTACACAGAGAATTCCATGTATAAGTACAAGAAAATAAGAGAGATTTAGAAAACTAGTAAAACCTACATTGTTGATAGAGTTGGGAGTACTTAGCACTGTGAAAACAGCACTTTCGCAGAAAGAAATCTACTTGTCTAAGACCGGGAAACAGTGAACGGAGAATGTATGAGTTTCTCAAGATTGGTAACAGATAGAAACAAAAGAAAGTACACAGTGATTCATCTACCTAGAGAAGTTACAGAGGTTTACACAGAGTATTCCACGTATAAGTACAAGAAAATAAGAGAGACTTAGAAAACTGGTAAAACCTACATTGTTGATAGAGTTGGGAGTACTTAGCACTGTGAAAACAGCACTTTGGCAGAAAGAAATCTACATGTCTAAGTCCCGGAAAGAGTCAACAGAGAATGTATGAATTTCTCAAGATTGGAAACAGATAGAAACAAGAGAAAGTACACAGTGATTCATTTCCTAGCGAAGTTACCTAGGTTTAAACAGAGAATTCCAAGTATAAGTACAAGAAAATAAGAGAGATTTAGAAAACTGGTAAAACCTACATTGTTGATAGAGTGGGAGTACTTAGCACTCTGAAAACAACACTTCAGAGAAAGAAATCTACTTGTCTAAGACCGGGAAACAGTGAACAGAGAATGTATGAGTTTCTCAAGATTGGTAATAGATAGAAACAAGAGAAAGTACACAGTGACTCATCTACCTAGAGAAGTTACAGAGGTTTACACAGAGAATTCCATGTATAAGTACAAGAAAATAAGAGAGATTTAGAAAACTAGTAAAACCTACATTGTTGATAGAGTTGCGAGAACTTAGCACTGTGAAAACAGCACTTTCGTAGAAAGAAATCTACTTGTCCAAGACCGGGAAATAGTGAACAGAGAATGTATGAGTATCTCAAGATTGGTAACAGATAGAAACAAGAGACAGTACACAGTGATTCGTCTCCCTACAGAAGTTACAGAGGTTTACACAGAGAATTCCAAGTATAAGTACAAGAAAATAAGAGAAACTTAGAAAAATGGTAAAACCTACATTGTTGATAGAGTTGGGAGTACTTAGCACTCTGAAAACAGCACTTTCGCAGAAAGAAATCTACTTGTCTAAGACCGGAAAACAGTGAACAGAGAATGTATGAGTTTCTCAAAATTGGTAACAGATAGAAACAAGAGAAAGTACACAGTGATTCATTTACCTAGGGAAGTTACAGAGGTTTACACAGAGAATTCCAAGTGTAAGTACAAGAAAATAAGAGAGATTTACAAAACTAGTAAAACCTACATTGTTGATAGAGTTGGGAGTACTTAGCACTCTGAAAACAACACTTTCGGAGAAAGAAATCTACTTGTCTAAGACCGGGAAACAGTGAACAGAGAATGTATGAGTTTCTCAAGATTGGTAATAGATAGAAACAAGAGAAAGTACACAGTGACTCATCTACCTAGAGAAGTTACAGAGGTTTACACAGAGAATTCCATGTATAAGTACAAGAAAATAAGAGAGATTTAGAAAACTAGTAAAACCTACATTGTTGATAGAGTTGCGAGAACTTAGCACTGTGAAAACAGCACTTTCGTAGAAAGAAATCTACTTGTCCAAGACCGGGAAATAGTGAACAGAGAATGTATGAGTATCTCAAGATTGGTAACAGATAGAAACAAGAGAAAGTACACAGTGATTCGTCTCCCTACAGAAGTTACAGAGGTTTACACAGAGAATTCCAAGTATAAGTACAAGAAAATAAGAGAGACTTAGAAAAATGGTAAAACCTACATTGTTGATAGAGTTGGGAGTACTTAGCAGTCTGAAAACAGCACTTTCGCAGAAAGAAATCCACTTGTCTAAGACCGGGAAACAGTCAACAGAGAATGTATGAGTTTCTCAAGATTGGTAACAGATAGAAACAAGAGAAAGTACACAGTGATTCATCTACCTAGAGAAGTTACAGAGGTTTACACAGAGAATTCCAAGTGTAAGTACAAGAAAATAAGAGAGATTTACAAAACTAGTAAAACCTACATTGTTGATAGAGTTGGGATTACCTAGCACTGTGAAAACAGCACTTTCGCAGAAAGAAATCTACTTGTCTAAGACCGGGAAACAGTGAACAGAGAATGTATGAGTTTCTCAAGATTGGTAACAGATAGAAACAAGAGAAAGTACACTGTGATTCATCTACCTGGAGAAGTTACAAAGGTTTACACAGAGAATTCCAAGTATAAGTACAAGACAATAAGAGAGACTTAGAAAACTGGTAAAACCCACATTGCTGATAGAGTTGGGAGTACTTAACACTGTGAAAACAGCACTTTCGCAGAAAGAAATCTACTTGTCTAAGACAGGGAAACAGTGAACAGAGAATGTATGAGTTTCTCAAGATTGGTAACAGATAGAAACAAGAGAGAGTACACAGTGGTTCATCTACCTAGAGAAGTTACAGAGGTTTACACAGAGAATTCCATGTATAAGTACAAGAAAATAAGAGAGATTTAGAAAACTAGTAAAACCTACATTGTTGATAGAGTTGGGAGTACTTAGCACTGTGAAAACAGCACTTTCGCAGAAAGAAATCTACTTGTCTAAGACCAGGAAACAGTGAACGGAGAATGTATGAGTTTCTCAAGATTGGTAACAGATAGAAACAAAAGAAAGTACACAGTGATTCATCTACCTAGAGAAGTTACAGAGGTTTACACAGAGTATTCCAAGTATAAGTACAAGAAAATAAGAGAGACTTAGAAAACTGGTAAAACCTACATTGTTGATAGAGTTGGGAGTACTTAGCACTGTGAAAACAGCACTTTGGCAGAAAGAAATCTACATGTCTAAGTCCCGGAAAGAGTCAACAGAGAATGTATGAATTTCTCAAGATTGGAAACAGATAGAAACAAGAGAAAGTACACAGTGATTCATTTCCTAGCGAAGTTACCTATGTTTAAACAGAGAATTCCAAGTATAAGTACAAGAAAATAAGAGAGATTTAGAAAACTGGTAAAACCTACATTGTTGATAGAGTTGGGAGTACTTAGCACTCTGAAAACAACACTTCGGAGAAAGAAATCTACTTGTCTAAGACCGGGAAACAGTGAACAGAGAATGTATGAGTTTCTCAAGATTGGTAATAGATAGAAACAAGAGAACGTACACAGTGACTCATCTACCTAGAGAAGTTACAGAGGTTTACACAGAGAATTCCATGTATAAGTACAAGAAAATAAGAGAGATTTAGAAAACTAGTAAAACCTACATTGTTGATAGAGATGCGAGAACTTAGCACTGTGAAAACAGCACTTTCGTAGAAAGAAATCTACTTGTCCAAGACCGGGAAATAGTGAACAGAGAATGTATGAGTATCTCAAGATTGGTAACAGATAGAAACAAGAGACAGTACACAGTGATTCGTCTCCCTACAGAAGTTACAGAGGTTTACACAGAGAATTCCAAGTATAAGTACAAGAAAATAAGGAGACTTAGAAAACTGGTAAAACCTACATTGTTGATAGAGTTGGGAGTACTTAGCACTCTGAAAACAGCACTTTCGCAGAAAGAAATCTACTTGTCTAAGACCGGGAAACAGTGAACAGAGAATGTATGAGTTTCTCAAGATTGGTAACAGATAGAAACAAGAGAAACTACACTGTGATTCATCAACCTGGAGAAGTTACAGAGGTTTACACAGAGAATTCCAAGTATAAGTACAAGACAATAAGAGAGACTTAGAAAACTGGTAAAACCCACATTGTTGATAGAGTTGGGAGTACTTAACACTGTGAAAACAGCACTATCGCAGAAAGAAATCTACTTGTCTAAGACAGGGAAACAGTGAACAGAGAATGTATGAGTTTCTCAAGATTGGTAACAGATAGAAACAAGAGAAAGTACACAGTGGTTCATCTACCTAGAGAAGTTAGAGGGGTTTACACAGAGAATTCCATGTATAAGTACAAGAAAATAAGAGAGATTTAGAAAACTAGTAAAACCTACATTGTTGATAGAGTTGGGAGTACTTAGCACTGTGAAAACAGCACTTTCGCAGAAAGAAATCTACTTGTCTAAGACCGGGAAACAGTGAACAGAGAATGTATGAGTTTCTCAAGATTGGTAACAGATAGAAACAAGAGAAAGTACACAGTGATTCATCTACCTAGAGAAGTCACAGAGGTTTACACAGAGAATTCCATGTATAAGTACAAGAAAATAAGAGAGATTTACAAAACTAGTAAAACTTACATTGTTGATAGAGTTGGGAGTACTTAGCACTGTGAAAACAGCACTTTCGCAGAAAGAAATCTACTTGTCTAAGACCGGGAAACAGTGAAAAGAGAATGTATGAGTTTCTCAACACTGGTAAAAGATAGAAACATGAGAAAGTACACAGTGATTCATCTACCTAGAGAAGTCACAGAGGTTTACACAGAGAATTCCAAGTATAAGTACAAGACAATAAGAGAGACTTAGAAAACCTGTAAAACCCACATTGTTGATAGAGTTGGGAGTACTTAGCACTGTGAAAACAGCACTTTCGCAGAAAGATATCTACTTCTCCAAGACCGGGAAACAGTGAACAGAGAATGTATGAGTTTCTCAAGATTGGTAACAGATAGAAACAAGAGAAAGTACACAGTGTTTCATCTACCTAGAAAAGTTACAGAGGTTTACACAGAGAATTCCAAGTATAAATACAAGAAAATAAGAGAGACTTAGAAAACTGGTAAAACCTACATTATTGATAGAGTTGGGAGTACTTAGCACTGTGAAAACAGCACTTTCGCAGAAAGAAATCTACTTGTCTAAGACCGGGAAACAGTGAACAGTGAATGTATGAGTTTCTCCAGATTGGTAACAGATAGAAACAAGAGAAAGTACACAGTGATTCATCTACCGAGAGAAGTTACAGAGGTTTACTCAGAGAATTCCATGTATAAGTACAAGAAAATAAGAGAGATTTAGAAAACTGGTAAAACCTACATTGTTGATAGAGTTGGGAGTACTTAGCACTGTGAAAACAGCACTTTCGCAGAAAGAAATCTACTTGTCTAAGACCGGGAAACAGTGAATAGAGAATGTATGAGTTTCTCAAGATTGGAAACAGATAGAAAGAAGAGAAAGTACACAGTGATTCATCTACCTAGAGAAGTTACAGAGGTTTAAACAGAGAATTCCAAGTATAAGTACAAGAAATAAGAGAGATTTAGAAAAGTGGTAAAACCTACATTGTTGATAGAGCTGGGAATACTTAGCACTCTGAAAACAACACTTTCGGAGAAAGAAATCTACTTGTCTAAGACCGGGAAACAGTGAACAGAGAATGTATGAGTTTCTCAAGATTGGTAATAGATAGAAACAAGAGAAAGTACACAGTGACTCATCTACCTAGAGAAGTTACAGAGGTTTACACAGAGAATTCCATGTATAAGTACAAGAAAAGAAGAGAGATTTAGAAAACTAGTAAAACCTACATTGTTGATAGAGTTGGGAGAACTTAGCACTGTGAAAACAGCACTTTCGTTGAAAGAAATCTACTTGTCCAAGACCGGGAAATACTGAACAGAGAATGTATGAGTATCTCAAGATTGGTAACAGATAGAAACAAGAGAAAGTACACAGTGATTCATCTACCTAGAGAAGTTACAAAGGTTTACACAGAGAATTCCAAGTATAAGTACAAGAAAATAAGAGAGACTTAGAAAAATGGTAAAACCTACATTGTTGATAGAATTGGGAGTACTTAGCATTGTGAAAACAGCACTTTCGCAGAAAGAAATCTACATGTCTAAGTCCCGGAAAGAGTCAACAGAGAATGTATGAATTTCTCAAGATTGGAAACAGATAGAAACAAGAGAAAATACACAGTGATTCATTTCCTAGCGAAGTTACCTAGGTTTAAACAGAGAATTCCAAGTATAAGTACAAGAAAATAAGAGAGATTTAGAAAACTGGTAAAACTTACATTGTTGATAGAGTTGGGAGTACTTAGCACTGTGAAAACAGCACTTTCGCAGAAAGAAATCTACTTGTCTAAGACCGGGAAACAGTGAACAGAGAATGTATGAGTTTCTCAAGATTGGTAACAGATAGAAACAAGAGAAAGTACACAGTGATTCATCTACCTAGAGAAGTTACAGAGGTTTACACAGAGAATTCCATGTATAAGTACAAGAAAACAAGAGAGATTTAGAAAACTAGTAAAACCTACATTGTTGATAGAGTGGGGAGTACTTAGCACTGTGAAAACAGCACTTTCACAGAAAGAAATCTACTTGTCTAAGACCGGGACACAGTGAACAGAGAATCTATGAGTTTCTCAAGATTGGCAACAGATAGAAACAAGAGAAAGTACACAGTGATTCATCTACCTAGAGAAGTTAGAGAGGTTTACACAGAGAATTCCATGTATAAGTACAAGAAAAGAAGAGAGATTTAGAAAACTAGTAAAACCTACATTGTTGATAGAGTTGGGAGTACTTAGCACTGTGAAAACAGCACTTTCGCAGAAAGAAATTTACTTGCTAAGACCGGGAAACAGTGAATAGAGAATGTATGAGTTTCTCAAGATTGGTAACAGATAGAAACAAGAGAAAGTACACAGTGATTCATCTACCTAGACAAGTCACAGAGGTTTACACAGAGAATTCCATGTATAAGTACAAGAAAATAAGAGAGATTTACAAAACTAGTAAAACGTACATTGTTGATAGAGTTGGGAGTACTTAGCACTGTGAAAACAGCACTTTCGCAGAAAGAAATCTGCTTGTCTAAGACCGGGAAACAGTGAAAAGAGAATGTATGAGTTTCTCAAGATTGGTAAAAGATAGAAACAAGAGAAAGTACACAGTGATTCATCTACCTGGCGAAGTTACAGAGGTTTACACAGAGAATTCCAAGTATAAGTACAAGACAATAAGAGAGACTTAGAAAACCTGTAAAACCCACATTGTTGATAGAGTTGGGAGTACTTAGCACTGTGAAAACAGCACTTTCGCAGAAAGAAATCTACTTGTCTAAGACCGGGACATAGTGAACAGAGAATCTATGAGTTTCTCAAGATTGGTAACAGATAGAAACAAGAGAAAGTACACAGTGACTCATCTACCTGGAGAAGTCACAGAGGTTTACACAGAGAATTCCATGTATAAGTACAGAAAATAAGAGAGATTTAGAAAACTAGTAAAACCTACATTATTGATAGAGTTGGGAGAACTTAGCACTGTGAAAACAGCACTTTCGTAGAAAGAAATCTTCTTGTCCAAGACCGGGAAACAGTGAACAGAGAATGTAAGAGTTTCTCAAGATTGGTAACACATAGAAACAAGAGAAAGTACACATTGATTCATCTACCTAGAGAAGTTACAGAGGTTTACACAGAGAATTCCAAGTGTAAGTACAAGAAAACAAGAGAGATTTACAAAACTAGTAAAACCTACATTGTTGATACAGTTGGGAGTACTTAGCACTGTGAAAACAGCACTTTCGCAGAAAGAAATCTACTTGTCTAAGACCGGGAAACAGTGAAAAGAGTATGTATGAGTTTCTCAAGATTGGTAACAGATAGAAACAAGAGAAAGTACACTGTGATTCATCTACCTGGAGAAGTTACAGAGGTTTACACAGAGAATTCCAAGTATAAGTACAAGACAATAAGAGAGACTTAGAAAACTGGTAAAACCCACATTGTTGATAGAGTTGGGAGTACTTAGCACTGTGAAAACAGCACTTTCGCAGAAAGAAATCTACTTGTCTAAGACCGGGAAACAGTGAACAGAGAATGTATGAGTTTCTCCAGATTGGTAACAGATAGAAACAAGAGAAAGTACACAGTGATTCATCTACCTAGAGAAGTTACAGAGGTTTACACAGAGAATTCCATTTATAAGTACAAGAAAATAAGAGAGATTTAGAAAACTAGTAAAACCTACATTGTTGATAGAGTTGGGAGTACTTAGCACTGTGAAAACAGCACTTTCGCAGAAAGAAATCTACTTGTCTAAGACCGGGAAACAGTGAACAGAGAATGTATGAGTTTTTCAAGATTGGAAACAGATAGAAACAAGAGAAAGTACACAGTGATTCATCTACCTAGCGAAGATACAGAGGTTTAAACAGAGAATTCCAAGTATAAGTACAAGAAATAAGAGAGATTTAGAAGAGTGGTAAAACCTACATTGTTGATAGAGTTGGGAGTACTTAGCACTCTGAAAACAACACTTTCGGAGAAAGAAATCTACTTGTCTAAGACCGGGAAACAGTGAACAGAGAATGTATGAGTTTCGCAAGATTGGTAACAGATAGAAACAAGAGAAAGTACACAGTGACTCATCTACCTAGAGAAGTTACAGAGGTTTACACAGAGAATTCCATGTATAAGTACAAGAAAAGAAGAGAGATTTAGAAAACTAGTAAAACCTACATTGTTGATAGAGTTGGGAGAACTTAGCACTGTGAAAACAGCACTTTCGTAGAAAGAAATCTACTTGTCCAAGACCGGGAAATAGTGAACAGAGAATGTATGAGTATCTCAAGATTGGTAACAGATAGAAACAAGAGAAAGTACACAGTGATTCATCTACCTACAGAAGTTACAGAGGTTTACACAGAGAATTCCAAGTATAAGTACAAGAAAATAAGAGAGACTTAGAAAAATGGTAAAACCTACATTGTTGATAGAGTTGGGAGTACTTAGCAGTCTGAAAACAGCACTTTCGCAGAAACAAATCCACTTGTCTAAGACCGGGAAACAGTCAACAGAGAATGTATGAGTTTCTCAAGATTGGTAACAGATAGAAACAAGAGAAAGTACACAGTGATTCATCTACCTGGCGAAGTTACAGAGTTTTACACAGAGAATTCCAAGTATAAGTACAAGACAATAAGAGAGACTTAGAAAACCTGTAAAACCCACATTGTTGATAGAGTTGGGAGTACTTAGCACTGTGAAAACAGCACTTTCGCAGAAAGATATCTACTTGTCCAAGACCGGGAAACAGTGAACAGAGAATGTATGAGTTTCTCAAGATTGGTAACAGATAGAAACAAGAGAAAGTACACAGTGATTTATCTACCTAGAAAAGTTACAGAGGTTTACACAGAGAATTCCAAGTATAAGTACAAGAAAATAAGAGAGACTTAGAAAACTGGTAAAACCTACATTGTTGATAGAGTTGGGAGTACTTAGCACTGCGAAAACAGCACTTTCGCAGAAAGAAATCTACTTGTCTAAGACCGGGAAACAGTGAACAGAGAATGTATGAGTTTCTCCAGATTGGTAACAGATAGAAACAAGAGAAAGTACACAGTGATTCATCTACCGAGAGAAGTTACAGAGGTTTACTCAGAGAATTCCATGTATAAGTACAAGAAAATAAGAGAGATTTAGAAAACTAGTAAAACCTACATTGCTGATAGAGTTGGGAGTACTTAGCACTGTGAAAACAGTACTTTCGCAGAAAGAAATCTACTTGTCTAAGACTGGGAAACAGTGAATAGAGAATGTATGAGTTTCTCAAGATTGGAAACAGATAGAAATAAGAGAAAGTACACAGTGATTCATCTACCTAGAGAAGTTTCAGAGGTTTAAACAGAGAATTCCAAGTATAAGTACAAGAAATAAGAGAGATTTAGAAAAGTGGTAAAACCTACATTGTTGATAGAGTTGGGAGTACTTAGCACTCTGAAAACAACACTTTCGGAGAAAGAAATCTACTTGTCTAAGACCGGGAAACAGTGAACAGAGAATGTATGAGTTTCTCAAGATTGGTAATAGATAGAAACAAGAGAAAGTACACAGTGACTCATCTACCTAGAGAAGTTACAGAGGTTTACACAGAGAATTCCATGTATAAGTACAAGAAAAGAAGAGAGATTTAGAAAACTAGTAAAACCTACATTGTTGATAGAGTTGGGAGAACTTAGCACTGTGAAAACAGCACTTTCGCAGAAAGAAATCTACTTGTCTAAGACAGGGAAACAGTGAACGGAGAATGTATGAGTTTCTCAAGATTGGTAACAGATAGAAACAAAAGAAAGTACACAGTGATTCATCTACCTAGAGAAGTTACAGAGGTTTACACAGAGAATTCCAAGTATAAGTACAAGAAAATAAGAGAGACTTAGAAAACTGGTAATACCTACATTGTTGATAGAGTTGGGAGTACTTAGCACTGTGAAAACAGCACTTTCGCAGAAAGAAATCTACATGTCTAAGTCCCGGAAAGAGTCAACAGAGAATGTATGAGTTTCTCAAGATTGGAAACAGATAGAAACAAGAGAAAGTACACAGTGATTCATTTCCTAGCGAAGTTACCTAGGTTTAAACAGAGAATTCCAAATATAAGTACAAGAAAATAAGAGAGACTTAGAAAACTGGTAAAACCTACATTGTTGATAGAGTTGGGAGTACTTACCACTGTGAAAACAGCACTTTCGGACAAAGAAATCTACTTGTCTAAGACCGGGAAACAGTGAACAGAGAATGTACGAATTTCTCAAGATTGGTATCAGATAGAAGCGAGAGAAAGTACACAGTGATTCATCTACCTAGAGAAGTTACAGAGGTTTACACAGAGAATTCCAAGTATAAGTACAAGAAAATAAGAGAGACTTAGAAAACTGGTAATACCTACATTGTTGATAGAGTTGGGAGTACTTAGCACTGTGAAAACAGCACTTTCGCAGAAAGAAATCTACATGTCTAAGTCCCGGAAAGAGTCAACAGAGAATGTATGAGTTTCTCAAGATTGGAAACAGATAGAAACAAGAGAAAGTACACAGTGATTCATTTCCTAGCGAAGTTACCTAGGTTTAAACAGAGAATTCCAAATATAAGTACAAGAAAATAAGAGAGACTTAGAAAACTGGTAAAACCTACATTGTTGATAGAGTTGGGAGTACTTACCACTGTGAAAACAGCACTTTCGGACAAAGAAATCTACTTGTCTAAGACCGGGAAACAGTGAACAGAGAATGTACGAATTTCTCAAGATTGGTATCAGATAGAAGCGAGAGAAAGTACACAGTGATTCATCTACCTAGAGAAGTTACAGAGGTTTACACAGCGAATTACAAGTATAAGTACAAGAAAATAAGAAAGACTTAGAAAACTGCTAAAACCTACATTGTTGATAGAGTTGGGAGTACTTAGCACTGTGAAAAGAGCATTTTCGCAGAAAGAAATCTACTTGTCTAAGACCGGGAAACAGTGAACAGAGAATGTATGAGTTTCTCAAGATTGGTAACAGATAGAAACAAGAGAAAGTATACAGTGATTCTTCTACCTAGAGAAGTTACAGAGGTTTACAGAGAGAATTCCAAGTATAAGTACAATAAAATAAAAGAGATTTATAAAACTAGTAAAACCGACATTGTTGATCGTGTTGGCAGTACTAAACACTGTGAAAACAGCACTTTCGCAGAAAGAAATCTACTTGTCTAAGACCGGGGAACAGTGAAAAGAGAATGTATGAGTTTCTCAAGATTGGTAACAGATAGAAACAAGAGAAAGTACACGGTGATTCATCTACCTAGAGAAGTTACAGAGGTTTACACAGAGAATTCCATGTATAAGTACAAGAAAATAAGAGAGATTTAGAAAACTAGTAAAACGTACATTGTTGATAGAGTTGGGAGAACTTAGCACTGTGAAAACAGCACTTTCGCAGAAAGAAATCTACTTGTCCAAGACCGGGAAATAGTGAACAGAGAATGTATGAGTATCTCAAGATTGGTAACAGATAGAAACAAGAGAAAGTACACGGTGATTCATCTACCTAGAGAAGTTACAGAGGTTTACACAGAGAATTCCAAATATAAGTACAAGAAAATAAGAGAGACTTAGAAAAATGGTAAAACCTACATTGTTGATAGAGTTGGGAGTACTTAGCAGTCTGAAAACAGCACTTTCGCAGAAAGAAATCTACTTGTCTAAGACCGGGAAACAGTCAACAGAGAATGTATGAGTTTCTCAAGATTGGTAACAGATAGAAACAAGAGAAAGTACACAGTCATTCATCTACCTAGAGAAGTTACAGAGGTTTACACAGAGAATTCCAAGTGTAAGTACAAGAAAATAAGAGAGATTTACAAAACTAGTAAAACCTACATTGTTGATAGAGTTGGGAGTAATTAGCACTGTGAAAACAGCACTTTCGCAGAAAGAAATTTACTTGTCTAAGACCGAGAAACAGTGAACAGAGAATGTATGAGTTTCTCAAGATTGGTAACAGATAGAAACAAGAGAAAGTACACAGTGATTCATCTACCTAGAGAAGTTACAAAGGTTTACACAGAGAATTCCATGTATAAGTACAAGAAAATAAGAGAGATTTAGAAAACTAGTAAAACCTACATTGTTGATAGAGTGGGGAGTACTTAGCACTGTGAAAACAGCACTTTCACAGAAAGAAATCTACTTGTCTAAGACCGGGAAACAGTGAACAGAGAATCTATGAGTTTCTCAAGATTGGTAACAGATAGAAACAAGAGAAAGTACACAGTGATTCATCTACCTAGAGAAGTTAGAGAGGTTTACACAGAGAATTCCATGTATAAGTACAAGAAAATAAGAGAGATTTAGATAACTAGTAAAACCTACATTGTTGATAGAGTTGGGAGTACTTAGCACTGTGAAAACAGCACTTTCGCAGAAAGAAATCTACTTGTCTAAGACAGGGAAACAGTGAACAGAGAATGTATGACTTTCTCAAGACTGGTAACAGATAGAAACAAGAGAAAGTACACAGTGATTCATCTACCTAGAGAAGTCACAGAGGTTTACACAGAGAATTCCATGTATAAGTTCAAGAAAATAAGATAGATTTACAAAACTAGTAAAACTTACATTGTTGATAGAGTTGGGAGTACTTAGCACTGTGAAAACAGCACTTTCGCAGAAAGAAATCTACTTGTCTAAGACCGGGAAACAGTGAAAAGAGAATGTATGAGTTTCTCAAGATTGGTAAAAGATAGAAACATGAGAAAGTACACAGTGATTCATCTACCTGGCGAAGTTACAGAGTTTAACACAGAGAATTCCAAGTATAAGTACAAGACAATAAGAGAGACTTAGAAAACCTGTAAAACCCACATTGTTGATAGAGTTGGGAGTACTTAGCACTGTGAAAACAGCACTTTCGCAGAAAGATATCTACTTGTCCAAGACCGGGAAACAGTGAACAGAGAATGTATGAGTTTCTCAAGATTGGTAACAGATAGAAACAAGAGAAAGTACACAGTGATTTATCTACCTAGAAAAGTTACAGAGGTTTACACAGAGAATTCCAAGTATAAGTACAAGAAAATAAGAGAGACTTAGAAAACTGCTAAAACCTACATTGTTGATAGAGTTGGGAGTACTTAGCACTGTGAAAACAGCATTTTCGCAGAAAGAAATCTACTTGTCTAAGACCGGGAAACAGTGAACAGAGAATGTATGAGTTTCTCAAGATTGGTAACAGATAGAAACAAGAGAAAGTATACAGTGATTCTTCTACCTAGAGAAGTTACAGAGGTTTACAGAGAGAATTCCAAGTTTAAGTACAATAAAATAAAAGAGATTTATAAAACTAGTAAAACCGACATTGTTGATCGTGTTGGCAGTACTAAACACTGTGAAAACAGCACTTTCGCAGAAAGAAATCTACTTGCCTAAGACCGGGGAACAGTGAAAAGAGAATGTATGAGTTTCTCAAGATTGGTAACAGATAGAAACAAGAGAAACTACACAGTGATTCATCTACCTAGCGAAGTTACAGAGGTTAAAACAGAGAATTCCAAGTATAAGTACAAGAAAATAAGAGAGATTTAGAAAACTGGAAAAACCTACATTGTTGATAGAGTTGGGAGTACTTAGCACTGTGAAAACAGCGCTTTCGCAGAAAGAAATCTACTTGTCTAAGACCGGGACACAGTGAACAGAGAATGTATGAGTTTCTCAAGATTGGTAACAGATAGAAACAAGAGAAAGTACACAGTGACTCATCTACCTAGAGAAGTTACAGAGGTTTACACAGAGAATTCCATGTATAAGTACAAGAAAATAAGAGAGATTTAGAAAACTAGTAAAACCTACATTGTTGATAGAGTTGGGAGAACTTAGCACTGTGAAAACAGCACTTTCGCAGAAAGAAATCTACTTGTCCAAGACCGGGAAATAGTGAACAGAGAATGTATGAGTATCTCAAGATTGGTAACAGATAGAAACAAGAGAAAGTACACAGTGATTCATCTACCTAGAGAAGTTACAGAGGTTTACACAGAGAATTCCAAGTATAAGTACAAGAAAATAAGAGAGACTTAGAAAAATGGTAAAACCTACATTGTTGATAGAGTTGGGAGTACTTAGCAATCTGAAAACAGCACTTTCGCAGAAAGAAATCTACTTGTCTAAGACCGGGAAACAGTCAACAGAGAATGTATGAGTTTCTCAAGATTGGTAACAGATAGAAACAAGAGAAAGTACACAGTCATTCATCTACCTAGAGAAGTTACAGAGGTTTACACAGAGAATTCCAAGTGTAAGTACAAGAAAATAAGAGAGATTTACAAAACTAGTAAAACCTACATTGTTGATAGAGTTGGGAGTAATTAGCACTGTGAAAACAGCACTTTCGCAGAAAGAAATTTACTTGTCTAAGACCGAGAAACAGTGAACAGAGAATGTATGAGTTTCTCAAGATTGGTAACAGATAGAAACAAGAGAAAGTACACAGTGATTCATCTACCTAGAGAAGTTACAGAGGTTTACACAGAGAATTCCATGTATAAGTACAAGAAAATAAGAGAGATTTAGAAAACTAGTAAAACCTACATTGTTGATAGAGTGGGGAGTACTTAGCACTGTGAAAACAGCACTTTCACAGAAAGAAATCTACTTGTCTAAGACCGGGAAACAGTGAACAGAGAATCTATGAGTTTCTCAAGATTGGTAACAGATAGAAACAAGAGAAAGTACACAGTGATTCATCTACCTAGAGAAGTTAGAGAGGTTTACACAGAGAATTCCAAGTATAAGTACAAGAAAATAAGAGAGATTTAGATAACTAGTAAAACCTACATTGTTGATAGAGTTGGGAGTACTTAGCACTGTGAAAACAGCACTTTCGCAGAAAGAAATCTACTTGTCTAAGACCGGGAAACAGTGAAAAGAGAATGTATGAGTTTCTCAAGATTGGTAAAAGATAGAAACATGAGAAAGTACACAGTGATTCATCTACCTGGCGAAGTTACAGAGTTTTACACAGAGAATTCCAAGTATAAGTACAAGACAATAAGAGAGACTTAGAAAACCTGTAAAACCCACATTGTTGATAGAGTTGGGAGTACTTAGCACTGTGAAAACAGCACTTTCGCAGAAAGATATCTACTTGTCCAAGACCGGGAAACAGTGAACAGAGTATGTATGAGTTTCTCAAGATTGGTAACAGATAGAAACAAGAGAAAGTACACAGTGATTTATCTACCTAGAAAAGTTACAGAGATTTACACAGAGAATTCCAAGTATAAGTACAAGAAAATAAGAGAGACTTAGAAAACTGGTAAAACCTACATTGTTGATAGAGTTGGGAGTACTTAGCACTGTGAAAACAGCACTTTCGCAGAAAGAAATCTACTTGTCTAAGACCGGGAAACAGTGAACAGAGAATGTATGAGTTTCTCCAGATTGGTAACAGATAGAAACAAGAGAAAGTACACAGTGATTCATCTACCGAGAGAAGTTACAGAGGTTTACTCAGAGAATTCCATGTATAAGTACAAGAAAATAAGAGAGATTTAGAAAACTAGTAAAACCTACATTGTTGATAGAGTTGGGAGTACTTAGCACTGTGAAAACAGTACTTTCGCAGAAAGAAATCTACTTGTCTAAGACTGGGAAACAGTGAATAGAGAATGTATGAGTTTCTCAAGATTGGAAACAGATAGAAACAAAGAGAAAGTACACAGTGATTCATCTACCTAGAGAAGTTTCAGAGGTTTAAACAGAGAATTCCAAGTATAAGTACAAGAAATAAGAGAGATTTAGAAAAGTGGTAAAACCTACATTGTTGATAGAGTTGGGAGTACTTAGCACTCTGAAAACAACACTTTCGGAGAAACAAATCTACTTGTCTAAGACCGGGAAACAGTGAACAGAGAATGTATGAGTATCTCAAGATTGGTAATAGATAGAAACAAGAGAAAGTACACAGTGACTCATCTACCTAGAGAAGTTACAGAGGTTTACACAGAGAATTCCATGTATAAGTACAAGAAAAGAAGAGAGATTTAGAAAACTAGTAAAACCTACATTGTTGATAGAGTTGGGAGAACTTAGCACTGTGAAAACAGCACTTTCGTTGAAAGAAATCTACTTGTCCAAGACCGGGAAATAGTGAACAGAGAATGTATGAGTATCTCAAGATTGGTAACAGATAGAAACAAGAGAAAGTACACAGTGATTCATCTACCTAGAGAAGTTACAAAGGTTTACACAGAGAATTCCAAGTATAAGTACAAGAAAATAAGAGAGACTTAGAAAAATGGTAAAACCTACATTGTTGATAGAGTTGGGAGTACTTAGCACTCTGAAAACAGCACTTTCGCAGAAAGAAATCCACTTGTCTAAGACCGGGAAACAGTGAACAGAGAATGTATGAGTTTCTCAAGATTGGTAACAGATAGAAACAAGAGAAAGTACACAGTGATTCATCTACCTAGAGAAGTTACAGAGGTTTACACAGAGAATTCCAAGTATAAGTACAAGAAAATAAGAGAGACTTAGAAAACTGGTAAAACCTACATTGTTGATAGAGTTGGGAGTACTTAGCACTGTGAAAACAGCACTTTTGCAGAGAGAAATCTACATGTCTAAGTCCTGGAAAGAGTCAACAGAGAATGTATGAGTTTCTCAAGATTGGAAACAGATAGAAACAAGAGAAAGTACACAGTGATTCATTTCCTAGCGAAGTTACCTAGGTTTAAACAGAGAATTCCAAGTATAAGTACAAGAAAATAAGAGAGACTTAGAAAACTGGTAAAACCTACATTGTTGATAGAGTTGGTAGTACTTACCACTGTGAAAACAGCACTTTCGGACAAAGAAATCTTCTTGTCTAAGACCGGGAAACAGTGAACAGAGAATGTACGAATTTCTCAAGATTGGTATCAGATAGAAGCGAGAGAAAGTACACAGTGATTCATCTACCTAGAGAAGTTACAGAGGTTTACACAGCGAATTACAAGTATAAGTACAAGAAAATAAGAAAGACTTAGAAAACTGCTAAAACCTACATTGTTGATAGAGTTGGGAGTACTTAGCACTGTGAAAACAGCATTTTCGCAGAAAGAAATCTACTTGTCTAAGACCGGGAAACAGTGAACAGAGAATGTATGAGTTTCTCAAGATTGGTAACAGATAGAAACAAGAGAAAGTATACAGTGATTCTTCTATCTAGAGAAGTTACAGAGGTTTACAGAGAGAATTCCATGTATAAGTACAATAAAATAAAAGAGATTTATAAAACTAGTAAAACCGACATTGTTGATCGTGTTGGCAGTACTAAACACTGTGAAAACAGCACTTTCGCAGAAAGAAATCTACTTGTCTAAGACCGGGGAACAGTGAAAAGAGAATGTATGAGTTTCTCAAGATTGGTAACAGATAGAAACAAGAGAAACTACACAGTGATTCATCTACCTAGCGAAGTTACAGAGGTTAAAACAGAGAATTCCAAGTATAAGTACAAGAAAATAAGAGAGATTTAGAAAACTGGAAAAACCTACATTGTTGATAGAGTTGGGAGTACTTAGCACTGTGAAAACAGCGCTTTCGCAGAAAGAAATCTACTTGTCTAAGACCGGGACACAGTGAACAGAGAATGTATGAGTTTCTCAAGATTGGTAACAGATAGAAACAAGAGAAAGTACACAGTGACTCATCTACCTAGAGAAGTTACAGAGGTTTACACAGAGAATTCCATGTATAAGTACAAGAAAATAAGAGAGATTTAGAAAACTAGTAAAACGTACATTGTTGATAGAGTTGGGAGAACTTAGCACTGTGAAAACAGCACTTTCGCAGAAAGAAATCTACTTGTCCAAGACCGGGAAATAGTGAACAGAGAATGTATGAGTATCTCAAGATTGGTAACAGATAGAAACAAGAGAAAGTACACGGTGATTCATCTACCTAGAGAAGTTACAGAGGTTTACACAGAGAATTCCAAGTATAAGTACAAGAAAATAAGAGAGACTTAGAAAAATGGTAAAACCTACATTGTTGATAGAGTTGGGAGTACTTAGCAGTCTGAAAACAGCACTTTCGCAGAAAGAAATCTACTTGTCTAAGACCGGGAAACAGTCAACAGAGAATGTATGAGTTTCTCAAGATTGGTAACAGATAGAAACAAGAGAAAGTACACAGTCATTCATCTACCTAGAGAAGTTACAGAGGTTTACACAGAGAATTCCAAGTGTAAGTACAAGAAAATAAGAGAGATTTACAAAACTAGTAAAACCTACATTGTTGATAGAGTTGGGAGTAATTAGCACTGTGAAAACAGCACTTTCGCAGAAAGAAATTTACTTGTCTAAGACCGAGAAACAGTGAACAGAGAATGTATGAGTTTCTCAAGATTGGTAACAGATAGAAACAAGAGAAAGTACACAGTGATTCATCTACCTAGAGAAGTTACAGAGGTTTACACAGAGAATTCCATGTATAAGTACAAGAAAATAAGAGAGATTTAGAAAACTAGTAAAACCTACATTGTTGATAGAGTCGGGAGTACTTAGCACTGTGAAAACAGCACTTTCACAGAAAGAAATCTACTTGTCTAAGACCGGGAAACAGTGAACAGAGAATCTATGAGTTTCTCAAGATTGGTAACAGATA
The DNA here is from genome assembly GCA_028571685.1 of Heterohyrax brucei. Classification (NCBI taxonomy): domain Eukaryota; kingdom Metazoa; phylum Chordata; class Mammalia; order Hyracoidea; family Procaviidae; genus Heterohyrax; species Heterohyrax brucei. Next base: position 36,977,144 of record CM053160.1, on the reverse strand, counting down.
GAAACAAGAGAAAGTACACAGTGATTCATCTACCTAGAGAAGTTAGAGAGGTTTACACAGAGAATTCCATGTATAAGTACAAGAAAATAAGAGAGATTTAGATAACTAGTAAAACCTACATTGTTGATAGAGTTGGGAGTACTTAGCACTGTGAAAACAGCACTTTCGCAGAAAGAAATCTACTTGTCTAAGACAGGGAAACAGTGAACAGAGAATGTATGACTTTCTCAAGACTGGTAACAGATAGAAACAAGAGAAAGTACACAGTGATTCATCTACCTAGAGAAGTCACAGAGGTTTACACAGAGAATTCCATGTATAAGTTCAAGAAAATAAGATAGATTTACAAAACTAGTAAAACTTACATTGTAGATAGAGTTGGGAGTACTTAGCACTGTGAAAACAGCACTTTCGCAGAAAGAAATCTACTTGTCTAAGACCGGGAAACAGTGAAAAGAGAATGTATGAGTTTCTCAAGATTGGTAAAAGATAGAAACATGAGAAAGTACACAGTGATTCATCTACCTGGCGAAGTTACAGAGTTTTACACAGAGAATTCCAAGTATAAGTACAAGACAATAAGAGAGACTTAGAAAACCTGTAAAACCCACATTGTTGATAGAGTTGGGAGTACTTACCACTGTGAAAACAGCACTTTCGCAGAAAGATATCTACTTGTCCAAGACCGGGAAACAGTGAACAGAGAATGTATGAGTTTCTCAAGATTGGTAACAGATAGAAACAAGAGAAAGTACACAGTGATTTATCTACCTAGAAAAGTTACAGAGGTTTACACAGAGAATTCCAAGTATAAGTACAAGAAAATAAGAGAGACTTAGAAAACTGCTAAAACCTACATTGTTGATAGAGTTGGGAGTACTTAGCACTGTGAAAACAGCATTTTCGCAGAAAGAAATCTACTTGTCTAAGACCGGGAAACAGTGAACAGAGAATGTATGAGTTTCTCAAGATTGGTAACAGATAGAAACAAGAGAAAGTATACAGTGATTCTTCTACCTAGAGAAGTTACAGAGGTTTACAGAGAGAATTCCAAGTTTAAGTACTATAAAATAAAAGAGATTTATAAAACTAGTAAAACCGACATTGTTGATCGTATTGGCAGTACTAAACACTGTGAAAACAGCACTTTCGCAGAAAGAAATCTACTTGTCTAAGACCGGGGAACAGTTGAAAAGAGAATGTATGAGTTTCTCAAGATTGGTAACAGATAGAAACAAGAGAAAGTACACAGTGATTCATCTACCTAGCGAAGTTACAGAGGTTAAAACAGAGAATTCCAAGTATAAGTACAAGAAAATAAGAGAGATTTAGAAAACTGGAAAAACCTACATTGTTGATAGAGTTGGGAGTACTTAGCACTCTGAAAACAGCGCTTTCGCAGAAAGAAATCTACTTGTCTAAGACCGGGACACAGTGAACAGAGAATGTATGAGTTTCTCAAGATTGGTAACAGATAGAAACAAGAGAAAGTACACAGTGACTCATCTACCTAGAGAAGTTACAGAGGTTTACTCAGAGAATTCCATGTATAAGAACAAGAAAATAAGAGAGATTTAGAAAACTAGTAAAACCTACATTGTTGATAGAGTTGGGAGAACTTAGCACTGTGAAAACAGCACTTTCGCAGAAAGAAATCTACTTGTCCAAGACCGGGAAATAGTGAACAGAGAATGTATGAGTATCTCAAGATTGGTAACAGATAGAAACAAGAGAAAGTACACAGTGATTCATCTACCTAGAGAAGTTACAGAGGTTTACACAGAGAATTCCAAGTATAAGTACAAGAAAATAAGAGAGACTTAGAAAAATGGTAAAACCTACATTGTTGATAGAGTTGGGAGTACTTAGCAGTCTGAAAACAGCACTTTCGCAGAAAGAAATCTACTTGTCTAAGACCGGGAAACAGTCAACAGAGAATGTATGAGTTTCTCAAGATTGGTAACAGATAGAAACAAGAGAAAGTACACAGTCATTCATCTACCTAGAGAAGTTACAGAGGTTTACACAGAGAATTCCAAGTGTAAGTACAAGAAAATAAGAGAGATTTACAAAACTAGTAAAACCTACATTGTTGATAGAGTTGGGAGTAATTAGCACTGTGAAAACAGCACTTTCGCAGAAAGAAATTTACTTGTCTAAGACCGAGAAACAGTGAACAGAGAATGTATGAGTTTCTCAAGATTGGTAACAGATAGAAACAAGAGAAAGTACACAGTGATTCATCTACCTAGAGAAGTTACAGAGGTTTACACAGAGAATTCCATGTATAAGTACAAGAAAATAAGAGAGATTTAGAAAACTAGTAAAACCTACATTGTTGATAGAGTCGGGAGTACTTAGCACTGTGAAAACAGCACTTTCACAGAAAGAAATCTACTTGTCTAAGACCGGGAAACAGTGAACAGAGAATCTATGAGTTTCTCAAGATTGGTAACAGATAGAAACAAGAGAAAGTACACAGTGATTCATCTACCTAGAGAAGTTAGAGAGGTTTACACAGAGAATTCCATGTATAAGTACAAGAAAATAAGAGAGATTTAGATAACTAGTAAAACCTACATTGTTGATAGAGTTGGGAGTACTTAGCACTGTGAAAACAGCACTTTCGCAGAAAGAAATCTACTTGTCTAAGACAGGGAAACAGTGAACAGAGAATGTATGACTTTCTCAAGACTGGTAACAGATAGAAACAAGAGAAAGTACACAGTGATTCATCTACCTAGAGAAGTCACAGAGGTTTACACAGAGAATTCCATGTATAAGTTCAAGAAAATAAGATAGATTTACAAAACTAGTAAAACTTACATTGTTGATAGAGTTGGGAGTACTTAGCACTGTGAAAACAGCACTTTCGCAGAAAGAAATCTACTTGTCTAAGACCGGGAAACAGTGAAAAGAGAATGTATGAGTTTCTCAAGATTGGTAAAAGATAGAAACATGAGAAAGTACACAGTGATTCATCTACCTGGCGAAGTTACAGAGTTTTACACAGAGAATTCCAAGTATAAGTACAAGACAATAAGAGAGACTTAGAAAACCTGTAAAACCCACATTGTTGATAGAGTTGGGAGTACTTACCACTGTGAAAACAGCACTTTCGCAGAAAGATATCTACTTGTCCAAGACCGGGAAACAGTGAACAGAGAATGTATGAGTTTCTCAAGATTGGTAACAGATAGAAACAAGAGAAAGTACACAGTGATTTATCTACCTAGAAAAGTTACAGAGGTTTACACAGAGAATTCCAAGTATAAGTACAAGAAAATAAGAGAGACTTAGAAAACTGCTAAAACCTACATTGTTGATAGAGTTGGGAGTACTTAGCACTGTGAAAACAGCATTTTCGCAGAAAGAAATCTACTTGTCTAAGACCGGGAAACAGTGAACAGAGAATGTATGAGTTTCTCAAGATTGGTAACAGATAGAAACAAGAGAAAGTATACAGTGATTCTTCTACCTAGAGAAGTTACAGAGGTTTACAGAGAGAATTCCAAGTTTAAGTACTATAAAATAAAAGAGATTTATAAAACTAGTAAAACCGACATTGTTGATCGTATTGGCAGTACTAAACACTGTGAAAACAGCACTTTCGCAGAAAGAAATCTACTTGTCTAAGACCGGGGAACAGTGAAAAGAGAATGTATGAGTTTCTCAAGATTGGTAACAGATAGAAACAAGAGAAAGTACACAGTGATTCATCTACCTAGCGAAGTTACAGAGGTTAAAACAGAGAATTCCAAGTATAAGTACAAGAAAATAAGAGAGATTTAGAAAACTGGAAAAACCTACATTGTTGATAGAGTTGGGAGTACTTAGCACTCTGAAAACAGCGCTTTCGCAGAAAGAAATCTACTTGTCTAAGACCGGGACACAGTGAACAGAGAATGTATGAGTTTCTCCAGATTGGTAACAGATAGAAACAAGAGAAAGTACACAGTGACTCATCTACCTAGAGAAGTTACAGAGGTTTACTCAGAGAATTCCATGTATAAGTACAAGAAAATAAGAGAGATTTAGAAAACTAGTAAAACCTACATTGTTGATAGAGTTGGGAGAACTTAGCACTGTGAAAACAGCACTTTCGCAGAAAGAAATCTACTTGTCCAAGACCGGGAAATAGTGAACAGAGAATGTATGAGTATCTCAAGATTGGTAACAGATAGAAACAAGAGAAAGTACACAGTGATTCATCTACCTAGAGAAGTTACAGAGGTTTACACAGAGAACTCCAAGTATAAGTACAAGAAAATAAGAGAGACTTAGAAAAATGGTAAAACCTACATTGTTGATAGAGTTGGGAGTACTTAGCAGTCTGGAAAAAGCACTTTCGCAGAAAGAAATCTACTTGTCTAAGACCGGGAAACAGTCAACAGAGAATGTATGAGTTTCTCAAGATTGGTAACAGATAGAAACAAGAGAAAGTACACAGTCATTCATCTACCTAGAGAAGTTACAGAGGTTTACACAGAGAATTCCAAGTGTAAGTACAAGAAAATAAGAGAGATTTACAAAACTAGTAAAACCTACATTGTTGATAGAGTTGGGAGTAATTAGCACTGTGAAAACAGCACTTTCGCAGAAAGAAATTTACTTGTCTAAGACCGAGAAACAGTGAACAGAGAATGTATGAGTTTCTCAAGATTGGTAACAGATAGAAACAAGAGAAAGTACACAGTGATTCATCTACCTAGAGAAGTTACAGAGGTTTACACAGAGAATTCCATGTATAAGTACAAGAAAATAAGAGAGATTTAGAAAACTAGTAAAACCTACATTGTTGATAGAGTGGGGAGTACTTAGCACTGTGAAAACAGCACTTTCACAGAAAGAAATCTACTTGTCTAAGACCGGGAAACAGTGAACAGAGAATCTATGAGTTTCTCAAGATTGGTAACAGATAGAAACAAGAGAAAGTACACAGTGATTCATCTACCTAGAGAAGTTAGAGAGGTTTACACAGAGAATTCCATGTATAAGTACAAGAAAATAAGAGAGATTTAGATAACTAGTAAAACCTACATTGTTGATAGCGTTGGGAGTACTTAGCACTGTGAAAACAGCACTTTCGCAGAAAGAAATCTACTTGTCTAAGACAGGGAAACAGTGAACAGAGAATGTATGACTTTCTCAAGACTGGTAACAGATAGAAACAAGAGAAAGTACACAGTGATTCATCTACCTAGAGAAGTCACAGAGGTTTACACAGAGAATTCCATGTATAAGTTCAAGAAAATAAGATAGATTTACAAAACTAGTAAAACTTACACTGTTGATAGAGTTGGGAGTACTTAGCACTGTGAAAACAGCACTTTCGCAGAAAGAAATCTACTTGTCTAAGACCGGGAAACAGTGAAAAGAGAATGTATGAGTTTCTCAAGATTGGTAAAAGATAGAAACATGAGAAAGTACACAGTGATTCATCTACCTGGCGAAGTTACAGAGTTTTACACAGAGAATTCCAAGTATAAGTACAAGACAATAAGAGAGACTTAGAAAACCTGTAAAACCCACATTGTTGATAGAGTTGGGAGTACTTAGCACTGTGAAAACAGCACTTTCGCAGAAAGATATCTACTTGTCCAAGACCGGGAAACAGTGAACAGAGTATGTATGAGTTTCTCAAGATTGGTAACAGATAGAAACAAGAGAAAGTACACAGTGATTTATCTACCTAGAAAAGTTACAGAGATTTACACAGAGAATTCCAAGTATAAGTACAAGAAAATAAGAGAGACTTAGAAAACTGGTAAAACCTACATTGTTGATAGAGTTGGGAGTACTTAGCACTGTGAAAACAGCACTTTCGCAGAAAGAAATCTACTTGTCTAAGACCGGGAAACAGTGAACAGAGAATGTATGAGTTTCTCCAGATTGGTAACAGATAGAAACAAGAGAAAGTACACAGTGATTCATCTACCGAGAGAAGTTACAGAGGTTTACTCAGAGAATTCCATGTATAAGTACAAGAAAATAAGAGAGATTTAGAAAACTAGTAAAACCTACATTGTTGATAGAGTTGGGAGTACTTAGCACTGTGAAAACAGTACTTTCGCAGAAAGAAATCTACTTGTCCAAGACCGGGAAATAGTGAACAGAGAATGTATGAGTATCTCAAGATTGGTAACAGATAGAAACAAGAGAAAGTACACAGTGATTCATCTACCTAGAGAAGTTACAAAGGTTTACACAGAGAATTCCAAGTATAAGTACAAGAAAATAAGAGAGACTTAGAAAAATGGTAAAACCTACATTGTTGATAGAGTTGGGAGTACTTAGCACTGTGAAAACAGCACTTTCGCAGAGAGAAATCTACATGTCTAAGTCCCGGAAAGAGTCAACAGAGAATGTATGAGTTTCTCAAGATTGGAAACAGATAGAAACAAGAGAAAGTACACAGTGATTCATTTCCTAGCGAAGTTACCTAGGTTTAAACAGAGAATTCCAAGTATAAGTACAAGAAAATAAGAGAGACTTAGAAAACTGGTAAAACCTACATTGTTGATAGAGTTGGGAGTACTTACCACTGTGAAAACAGCACTTTCGAACAAAGAAATCTACTTGTCTAAGACCGGGAAACAGTGAACAGAGAATGTACGAATTTCTCAAGATTGGTATCAGATAGAAGCGAGAGAAAGTACACAGTGATTCATCTACCTAGAGAAGTTACAGAGGTTTACACAGCGAATTACAAGTATAAGTACAAGAAAATAAGAGAGACTTAGAAAACTGCTAAAACCTACATTGTTGATAGAGTTGGGAGTACTTAGCACTGTGAAAACAGCATTTTCGCAGAAAGAAATCTACTTGTCTAAGACCGGGAAACAGTGAACAGAGAATGTATGAGTTTCTCAAGATTGGTAACAGATAGAAACAAGAGAAAGTATACAGTGATTCTTCTACCTAGAGAAGTTACAGAGGTTTACAGAGAGAATTCCAAGTATAAGTACAATAAAATAAAAGAGATTTATAAAACTAGTAAAACCGACATTGTTGATCGTGTTGGCAGTACTAAACACTGTGAAAACAGCACTTTCGCAGAAAGAAATCTACTTGTCTAAGACCGGGGAACAGTGAAAAGAGAATGTATGAGTTTCTCAAGATTGGTAACAGATAGAAACAAGAGAAACTACACAGTGATTCATCTACCTAGCGAAGTTACAGAGGTTAAAACAGAGAATTCCAAGTATAAGTACAAGAAAATAAGAGAGATTTAGAAAACTGGAAAAACCTACATTGTTGATAGAATTGGGAGTACTTAGCACTGTGAAAACAGCGCTTTCGCAGAAAGAAATCTACTTGTCTAAGACCGGGACACAGTGAACAGAGAATGTATGAGTTTCTCAAGATTGGTAACAGATAGAAACAAGAGAAAGTACACAGTGATTCATCTACCTAGAGAAGTTACACAGGTTTACACAGAGAATTCCAAGTATAAGTACAAGAAATTAAGAGGGACTTACAAAACTGGTAAAACCTACATTGTTGATAGAGTTGGGAGTACTTAGCAGTGTGAAAACAGCACTTTCGCAGAAAGAAATCTACTTGTCTAAGACCGGGAAACAGTGAACAGAGAATGTATGAGTTTCTCAAGATTGGTAACAGATAGAAACAAGAGAAAGTACACAGTGATTCATCTACCTAGAGAAGTTACAGAGGTTTACACAGAGAATTCCAAGTATAAGTACAAGAAAATAAGAGAGATTTAGAAAACTAGTAAAACCTACATTGTTGATAGAGTTGGGAGTACTTAGCACTGTGAAAACAGCACTTTCGAAGAAAGAAATCTACTTGTCCAGACCGGGAAACAGTGAACAGAGAATGTATGAGTTTCTCAAGATTGCTAACAGATAGAAACAAGAGAAAGTACACAGTGATTCATCTACCTAGAGAAGTTACAGAGGTTTACACAGCGAATTCCAAGTATAAGTACAAGAAAATAAGAGAGACTTAGAAAACTGGTAAAACCTACATTGTTGATAGAGTTGGGAGTACTTAGCACTGTGAAAACAGCACTTTCGCAGAAAGAAATCTACTTGTCTAAGACCGGGAAACAGTGAACAGAGAATGTATGAGTTTCTCAAGATTGGTAACAGATAGAAACAAGAGAAAGTACACAGTGATTCATCTACCTAGAGAAGTTACAGAGGTTTACGCAGAGAATTCCATGTATAAGTAAGTACAAGAAAATAAGAGAGATTTAGAAAGCTAGTAAAACCTACATTGTTGATAGAGTTGGGAGTATTTAGCACTGTGAAAACACCACTTTCGGACAAAGAAATCCACTTGTCTAAGACCGAGAAACGGTTAACGGAGAATGTATGAGTTTCTCAAGATTGGTAACAGATAGAAACAAGAGAAAGTACACAGTGATTCATCTACCTAGAGAAGTTACAGAGGTTTACACAGAGAATTCCAAGTATAAGTACAAGACAATAATAGAGACTTAGAAAACTGGTAAAACCTACATTGTTGATAGAGTTCGGAGTACTTAGCACTGTGAAAAAAGCACTCTCGCAGAAAGAAATCTACTTGTCTAAGACCGTGAAACAGTGATCAGAGAATGTATGAGTTTCTCAAGATTGGTAACAGATAGAAACAAGAGAAAGTACACAGTGTTTCATCTACCTAGAGAAGTTACAGAGGTTTACACAGAGAATTCCATGTATAAGTGCAAGAAAATCAGAGAGATTTAGAAAACTAGTAAAACCTACATTGTTGATAGAGTTGGGAGTACTTAGCACTGTGAAAACTGCACTTTCGCAGAACGAAATCTACTTGTCTAAGACTGGGAAACAGTGAACAGAGAATGTATGAGAGTCTCAAGATTCGTAACAGATAGAAACAAGAGAAAGTACACAGTGATTCATCTACCTAGAGAAATTACAGAGCTTTACACAGAGAATTCCCTGTATAAGTACAAGACAATAAGAGAGACTTAGAAAACTGGTAAAACCTACATAGTTGATAGAGTTGGGAGCACTTAGCACTGTGAAAACAGCACTTTCGAAGAAAGAAATCTACTTGTCTAAGACCGGGAAACAGTGAACAGAGAATGTATGAGTTTCTCAAGATTGGTAACAGATAGAAACAAGAGAAAGTACACAGTGATTCATCTACCTAGAGAAGTTACAGAGGTTTACACAGAGAATTCCAAGTATAAGTACAAGAAAATAAGAGAGACTTAGAAAACTGGTAAAACCTACATTGTTGATAGAGTTGGGAGTACTTAGCACTGTGAAAACAGCACTTTCGAAGAAAGAAATCTACTTGTCTAAGACCGGGAAACAGTGAAGAGAGAATGTATGAATTTCTCAAGATTGTTGACACATAGAAGCAAAAGAAAGTACACAGTGATTCATCTACCTAGAGAAGTTACAGAGGTTTACACAGAGAATTCCATGTATAAGTACAAGAAAATAAGAGAGATTTAGAAAACTAGTAAAACCTACATTGTTGATAGAGTTGGGAGTACTTAGCACTGTGAAAACAGCACTTTTGCAGAAAGATATCTACTTGTCCAAGACAGGGAAACAGTCAACAGAGAATGTATGAGTTTCTCAAGATTGGTAACAGATAGAAACAAGAGAAAGTACACAGTGATTTATCTACCTAGAGAAGTTACAGAGGTTTACACAGCGAATTCCAAGTATAAGTACAAGAAAATAAGAGAGACTTAGAAAACTGGTAAAACCTACATTGTTGATAGAGTTGGGAGTACTTAGCACTGTGAAAACAGCACTTTCGCAGAAAGAAATCTACTTGTCTAAGACCGGGAAACAGTGAACAGAGAATGTATGAGTTTCTCAAGATTGGTAAAGATAGAAACAAGAGAAAGTACACAGTGATTCATCTACCTAGACAAGTTACAGAGGTTTACGCAGAGAATTCCATGTATAAGTACAAGAAAATAAGAGAGATTTAGAAAACTATTAAAACCTACATTGTTGATAGAGTTGGGAGTACTTAGCACTGTGAAAACAGCACTTTCCGACAAAGCAATGTACTTGTCCAAGACCGGGAAACAGTGAACAGAGAATGTATGAGTTTCTCAAGATTGGTAACAGATAGAAACAAGAGAAAGTACACAGTGATTCATTTACCTAGAGAAGTTACAGCGGTTTACACAGAGAATTCCAAGTATACGTACAAGAAAATAAGAGAGACTTAGAAAACTGGTAAAACCTACATTGTTGATAGAGTTGGGAGTACATAGCACTGTGAAAACAGCACTTTCGCAGAAAGAAATCTACTTGTCTAAGACCGGGAAACAGTGAACAGAGAATCTATGAGTTTCTCAAGATTGGAAACTGATAGAAACAAGAGAAAGTACACAGTGATTCATCTACCTAGCGAAGTTACAGAGGTTTAAACAGAGAATTCCAAGTATAAGTACAAGAAAATAAGAGAGATTTAGAAAACTGGGAAAACCTACATTGTTGATAGAGTTGGGGGTACTTAGCACTGTGAAAACAGCACTTTCGCAGAAAGAAATCTACTTGTCTAAGACCGGGACACAGTGAACAGAGAATGTATGAGTTTCTCAAGATTGGTAACAGATAGAAAGAAGAGAAAGTACACAGTGATTCATCTACCTAGAGAAGTTACAGAGGTTTACACAGAGAATTCCATGTATAAGTACAAGAAAATAAGAGAGATTTAGAAAACTAGTAAAATCTTCATTGTTGATAGAGTTGGGAGTACTTAGCACTGTGAAAACAGCACTTTCGCAGAAAGAAATCTACTTGTCTAAGACCGGGAAACAGTGAACAGAGAATGTATGAGTTTCTCAAGATTGGTAACAGATAGAAACAAGAGAAAGTACACAGTGATTCATCTACCTAGAGAAGTTAAGGGGTTTACACAGGGAATTCCATGTATAATTACAAGAAAATAAGAAGACTTAAAAAACTGGTAAAACCTACATTGTTGATAGAGTTGGGAGTACTTAGCACTGTGAAAACAGCACTTTCGCAGAAAGAAATCTACTTGTCTAAGACCGGGAAACAGTGAACAGAGAATGTATGAGTTTATCAAGATTGGTAACAGATAGAAACAAGAGAAAGTACACAGTGATTCATCTACCTAGAGAAGTTACAGAGGTTTACACAGAGAATTCGATGTATAAGTACAAGACAATAAGAGAGACTTAGAAAACTGGTAAAACCTACATTGTTGTTAGAGTTGGGAGCACTTAGCACTGTGAAAACAGCACTTTCGCAGAAAGAAATCTACTTGTCTAAGACCGGGAAACAGTGAACAGAGAATGTCTGAGTTTCTCAAGATTGGTAACAGATAGAAACAAGAGAAAGTACACAGTGATTCATCTACCTAGAGAAGTTAGAGAGGTTTACACAGAGAATTCCAAGTATAAATACAAGGAAAATAAGAGAGACTTAGAAAACGAGTAAAACCTACATTGTTGACGGAGTTGAGAGTACTTAGCACTGTGAATACAGCACTTTCGCACAAAGTTTTCTACTTCTATAAGACCGCGATAAAGTGAACAGAGAATGCATGAGTTTCTCAAGATTGGTAACAGATAGAAAAAAGAGAAAGTACACAGTGATTCATCTACGTAGAGAAGTTACAGAGGTTTTCACAGAGAATTCCGTGTATAAGTAGAAGAAAATCAGAGAGATTTAGGAAACTAGTAAAACCTTCATTGTTGATAGTGTTGGGAGTACTTAGCACTGTGAAAACAGCACTTTCGCAGAAAGAAATCTACTTGTCTAAGACCGGGAAACAGTGAACAGAGAATGTATGAGTTTCTCAGGATTGGTAACAGATAGAAACAAGAGAAAGTCCACAGTGATTCGTCTACCTAGAGAAGTTACAGAGGTTTACACAGAGAATTCCAAGTATAAGTACAAGAAAGTAAGAGAGACTTAGAAAATTGGTAAAACCTACATTGTTGATAGAGTTGGGAGTACTTAGCACTGTGAAAACAGCACTTTCCCAGAAAGAAATCTACTTGTCTAAGACTGGGAAACAGTGAACAGAGAATGTATGAATTTCTCATGATTGGTAACAGATAGGAACAAGAGAAAGTATACAGTGATTCATCTACCTAGAGAAGTTACAGAGGTTTACACAGAGAATTCCATGTATAAGTACAAGAAAATCAGAGAGATTTAGAAAACAAGTAAATCCTACATTGTTGATAGAGTTGGGAGTACTTACCACTGTGAAAACAGCACTTTCGCAGAAAGAAATCTACTTGTCTAAGACCGGGAAACAGAGAACAGAGAATGTATGAGTTTCTCAAGATTGGTAACAGATAGAAAAAAGAGAAAGTACACAGTGATTCATCTACCTAGAGAAGTTACAGAGGTTTACACAGAGAATTCCATGTATAAGTACAAGAAAATAAGAGAGATTTAGAAACTAGTAAAACCTACATTGTTGATAGAGTGGGGAGTACTTAGCACTGTGAAAACAGCACTTTCGCAGAAAGAAATCTACTTGTCTAGGACCGGGACACGGTGAACAGAGAATGTATGAGTTTCTCAAGATTGGTAACAGATAGAAACAAGAGAAAGTACACAGTGATTCATCTCCCTAGAGAAGTTACAGAAGTTTACTCAGAAAATTCCTAGTATAAGTACAAGAAAATAAGAGAGACTTGAAAACCTGGTAAAATCTACATTGTTGATAGAGATGGGAGTACTTAGCACTGTGAAAACAGCACTTTCGCAGAAATATACTTGTCTAAGACCGGGAAACAGTGAACAGAGAATGTATGAGTTTCTCAAGATTGGAAACAGATAGAAACAAGAGAAAGTACACAGTGATTCATCTGCCTAGCGAAGTTAAAGAGGTTTAAACAGAGAATTCCAAGTATAAGTACAAGAAAATAAGAGAGATTTAGAAAACTGGTAAAACCTACATTGTTGATAGAGTTGGGAGTACTTAGCACTGTGAAAACAGCACTTTCGCAGAAATATACTTGTCTAAGACCGGCAAACAGTGAACAGAGAATGTATGAGTTTCTCAAGATTGGAAACAGATAGAAACAAGAGAAAGTACACAGTGATTCATCTGCCTAGCGAAGTTAAAGAGGTTTAAACAGAGAATTCCAAGTATAAGTACAAGAAAATAAGAGAGATTTAGAAAACTGGTAAAACCTACATTGTTGATAGAGTTGGGAGTACTTAGCACTGTGAAAACAGCACTTTCGCAGAAAGAAATCTACTTGTCTAGGACCGGGACACGGTGAACAGAGAATGTATGAGTTTCTCAAGATTGGTAACAGATAGAAAGAAGAGAAAGTACACAGTGATTCATCTACCTAGAGAAGTTACAGAGGTTTACACAGAGAATTCCATGTATAAGTACAAGAAAATAAGAGAGATTTAGAAAACTAGTAAAACCTACATTGTTGATAGAGTGGGGAGTACTTAGCACTGTGAAAACAGCACGTTCGCAGAAAGAAATCTACTTGTCTAACACCGGGAAACAGTGAACAGAGAATGTATGAGTTTCTCAAGATTGGTAACAGATAGAAACAAGAGAAAGTACACAGTGATTCATCTCCCTAGAGAAGTTACAGAGGTTTACTCAGAGAATTCCAAGTATAAGTACAAGAAAATAAGAGAGACGTAGAAAACTGTTAAAACCTACATTGTTGATAGAGTTGGGAGTACTTAGCACTGTGAAAACAGCACTTTCGCAGAAAGAAATCTACTTGTCTAAGACCGGGAAACAGTGAACAGAGAATGCATGAGTTTCTCAAGATTGGTAACAGATAGAAACAAGAGAAAGTACACAGTGATTCATCTACTTAGAGACGTTACAGAGGTTTACACAGAGAATTCCATGTATAAGTACAAGAAAATAAGAGAGATTTAGAAAACTAGTAAAACCTACATTGTTGATAGAGTTGGGAGTACTTAGCACTGTGAAAACAGCACTTTCGCAGAAAGAAATCTACTTGTCTAAGTCCGGGAAACAGTGAACAGAGAATGTATGAGTTTCTCAAGATTGGGATCAGATAGAAACAAGAGAAAGTACACAGTGACTCATCTAACTAGAGAAGTTACAGAGGTTTACACAGAGAATTCCATGTATAAGTACAAGAAAATAAGAGAGATTTAGAAAACTAGTAAAACCTACATTGTTGATAGAGTTGGAGGTACTTAGCACTGTGAAAACAGCACTTTCGCAGAAAGAAATCTACTTGTCTAAGACCGGGAAACAGTGAACAGAGAATGTATGAGTTTCTCAAGATTGGTAACAGATAGAAACAAGAGAAAGTGCACAGTGATTCATCTTCCTAGAGAAGTTACAGAGGGTTACACAGAGAATTCCATGTATAAGTACAAGACAATAAGAGAGACTTAGAGTACTGGTAAAACCTACATTCTTGATAGAGTTGGGAGTACTTAGCACTGTGAAAACAGCACTTTCGCAGAAAGAAATCTAGTTTTCTAAGACCGGGAAACAGTGAACAGAGAATGTATGAGTTTCTCAAGATTGGTAACAGATAGAAACAAGAGAAAGTACACAGTATTTCAACTACTTAGATACGTTACAGAGGTTTACACATTCTCGGTTCACTGTTTCGCGGTCTTAGAGAAGTAGATTTCTCACTGCGAAAGTGGTTTTCACAATGCTAAGTACTCCCAACCCTATCAATAATGTAGGTTTTACTAGTTTTCTAAGTTTCTCTATTTTCTTGTACTTATACTTGGAATTCTCTGTGTAAACCTCAGTAACTTCTCTAGGAAGATGAATCACTGTGTACTTTCTCTTGTTTCTATTTGTTACCAATCTTGAGAAAGTCATACATTCTCTGTTCACTGTTTCCCGGTCTTAGACAAGTAGATTTCTTTCTGCGAAAGTGCTGTTTTCACAGTGCTAAGTTCTCCCAACTCTATCAACAGTGTAGGTTTTATTAGTTTTCTAAATCTCTCTTATTTTCTTGTACTTATACATGAAATTCTCTGTGTAAACCACTGTAACTTCTCTAGGTAGATGAATCACTGTGTACTTTCTCTTGTTTCTATCTGTTACCAATCTTGAGAAAATCATACATTCTCTGTTCACTGTTTCCCGGTCTTAGACAAGTAGATTTCTTTCTGCGAAAGTGCTGTTTTCACAGTGCTAAGTACTCCCATCTCTATCAACAATGTAGGTTTTACCAGTTTTCTAAGTCTCTCTTATTTTCTTGTACTTAGACTAGGAATTTTCTGAGTAAACTTCTGTAACTTCTCTAGGTAGATGAATCACTGTGTACTTTCTCTTGTTTCTATCTGTTACCAATCTTGAGAAACTAATACATTCTCTGTTCACTGTGTCCCGGTCCTAGACAATTAGATTTCTTTCTGCGAAAGTGCTGTTTTCACAATGCTAAGTACTCCGAACTCTATCAACAATGTAGGTTTTACCAGTTTTCTAAATCTCTCCTATTTTCTTGTACTTATACTTGGAATTCTCTGTTTAAACCTCGGTATCTTCTCTAGGTAGATGAATCACTGTGTACTTTCTCTGGTTTCTATCTGTTTCCAATCTTCAGAAACTCATACATACTGTCTTCACTGTTTCCCGGTCTTAGACGAGTAGATTTCTTTGTGCGAAAGTGCTGTTTTCACAGTGCTAAGTACTCCCAACTCTATCAACAATGTAGGTTTTACTACTTTTCTAAACCTCTCTTATTTTCTTGTACTTATACTTGGAATTCTCTGTGTAAACCTGTGTAACTTCTCTAGGTAGACGAATCACTGTGTACTTTCTCTTGTTTCTATCTGTTACCAATTTTCAGAAACTCATACATGCTCTGTCCACTGTTTCCCGGTCTTAGACAAGTAGATTTCTTTCTGCGAAAGTGTTGTTTTCACAGTGCTAAGTACTCCCAACTCTATCAACAATGTAGGTTTTACCAGTTTTCTAAGTCTCTCTTATTTTCTTGTACTTATACTTGGAATTCTCTGTGTACACCTCTGTATCTTCTCTCGGTAGATGAATCACTGTGTTCTTTCTCTTGTTTCTATCTGTTATCAATCTTCAGAAACTCATACATTCTCTGTTCACTGTTTCCCGGTCTTGGACAAGTAGATTTCTTTCTGCGAAAGTGCTGTTTTCACAGTGCTAAGTACTCCCAACTCTATCAACAATGTAGGTTCTACTAGTTTTCTAAATCTCTCTTATTTTCTTGTACTTATACATAGAATTCTCTGTGTAAACCTCTGTAACTTTTCTAGGTAGATGAGTCACTGTGTACTTTCTCTTGTTTCTATCTGTTACCAATCTTGAGAGACTCATACATTCTCTGTTCACTGTTTCCCGGTCTTAGACAAGTAGATTTCTTTCTGCGAAAGTGCTGTTTTCAGAGTGCTAAGTACTCCCAACTCTATCAACAATGTAGGTTTTACCAGTTTTCTAAGTCTCTCTTATTTTCTTGTACTTATACATGGAATTCTCTGTGTAAACGTCTGTAACTTTTCTAGGTAGATGAATCACTGTGTACTTTCTCTTGTTTCTATCTGTTACCAATCTTGAGAAACTCATACATTCTCTGTTCACTGTTTCCCGGTCTTAGACAAGTAGATTTCTGTCTGCGAAAGTGCTGCTTTCACAGTGCTAAGTACTCCCAACTCTATAAGCAATGTAGGTTTTACCAGTTTTCTAAGTCTCTCTTATTTTCTTGTACTTATACTTGGAATTCTCTGTGTACACCTCTGTATCTTCTCTCGGTAGATGAATCACTGTGTTCTTTCTCTTGTTTCTATCTGTTACCAATCTTGAGAAACTCATACATTCTCTGTTCACTGTTTCCCGGTCTTGGACAAGTAGATTTCTTTCTGCGAAAGTGCTGTTTTCACAGTGCTAAGTACTCCCAACTCTATCAACAATGTAGATTCTACTAGTTTTCTAAATCTCTCTTATTTTCTTGTACTTATACATGGAATTCTCTGTGTAAACCTCTGTAACTTCTCTAGGTAGATGAATCACTGTGTACTTTCTCTTGTTTCTATCTGTTCCCAATCTTGAGAAACTCATACATTCTCTGTTCACTGTTTCCCGGTCTTAGACAAGTAGATTTCTTTCTGCGAAAGTGCGGTTTTCACAGTGCTAAGTACTCCCAACTCTATCATCAATGTAGGTTTTACCAGTTTTCTAAGTCTCTCTTATTTTCTTGTAGTTATACTTGGAATTCTCTGAGTAAACCTCTGTAACTTCTCTAGGTAGATGAATCACTGTGTACTTTCTCTTGTTTCTGTCTTTTACCAATCTTGAGAAACTCATAGATTCTCTGTTCACTGTTTCCCGGTCTTCGACAAGTATATTTCTTTCTGCGAAAGTGCTGTTTTCACAGTGCTAAGTACTCCCAACTCTATCAACAATGTATGTTTTACTAGTTTTCTAAATCTCTCTTATTTTCTTGTACTTATACATGGAAATCTCTGTGTAAACCTCTGTGACTTCTCTAGGTAGATGAATCACTGTGTACTTTCTCTTGTTTCTATCTGTTACCAATCTTGAGAAACTCATACATTCTCTGTTCACTGTTTCCCGGTCTTAGACAAGTAGATTTCTTTCTGCGAAAGTGCTGTTTTCACAGTGCTAAGTACTCCCAACTCTATCAACAATGTAGGTTTTACCAGTTTTCTAAGTCTCTCTTATTTTCTTGTACTTATACTTGGAATTCTCTGTGTAAACCACTGTAACTTCTCTAGGTAGATGAATCACTGTGTACTTTCTCTTGTTTCTATCAGTTACCAATCTTGAGAAACTCACACATTCTATGTTCACTGTTTCCCGGTCTTGGACAGGTAGATTTCTTTCTGCGAAAGTGCTGTTTCACAGTGCTAAGAACCCCCAACTCTATCAACAATGTAGGTTTTACCCGTTTTCTAAATCTCTCTTATTTTCTTGTACTTATACATGGAATTCTCTGTGTAAACCTCTGTAACTTCTCTAGGTAGATGAATCACTGTGTACTTTCTCTTGCTTCTATCTGTTACCAATCTCGAGAAACTCATACATTCTCCGTTCACTGTTTCCCGGTCTTAGACAAGTAGATTTCTTTCTGCGAAAGTGCTGTTTTCAGAGTGCTAAGTGCTCCCAACTCTATCAACAATGTAGGTTTTACCAGTTTTCTAAGTCTCTCTTATTTTCCTGTACTTATACATGGAATTCTCTGTGTAAACCTCTGTAACTTCTCTAGGTAGTTGAATCACTGTGTACTTTCTCGTTTCTATCTGTTACCAATCTTGAGAAACTCAAACATTCTCTGTTCACTGTTTCCCGGTCTTGGACAAGTAGATTTCTTTCTGCGAAAGTGCTGTTTTCACAGTGCTAAGTGCTCCCAACTCTATCAACAATGTAGGTTTTACTAGTTTTCTAAATCTCTCTTATTTTCTTGTACTTATACATGGAATTCTCTGTGTAAACCTCTGTAACTTCTCTAGGTAGATGAATCACTGTGTACTTTCTCTTGTTTCTATCTGTTACCAATCTTGAGAAACTCATACATTCTCTGTTCACTGTTTCCCGGTCTTAGACAAGTAGATTTCTTTCTGCGAAAGTGCTGTTTTCACAGTGCTAAGTACTCCCAACTCTATCAACAATGTAGGTTTTACCAGTTTTCTAAGTCTCTCTTATTTTCTTGTATTTATACTTGGAATTCTCTGTGTAAACCTCTGTAACTTCTCTAGGTAGATGAATCACTGTGTACTTTCTCTTGTTTCTATCTGTTACCAATCTTGAGAAACTCAGACATTCTCTGTTCACTGTTTCCCGGTCTTAGAGAAGTAGATTTCTTTCTGCGGAAGTGCTGTTTTCACAGTGCTAAGTACTCCCAACTCTATCAACAATGTAGGTTTTACCAGCGTTCTCAGTCTCTCTTATTTTCTTGTACTTATACTTGGAATTCTCTGTGTAAACCTCTGTAACTTCTCTAGGTAGATGAATCACTGTGTACTTTCTCTTGTTTCTATCTGTTACCAATCTTGAGAAACTCATACATTCTCTGTTCACGGTTTCCCGGTCTTGGACAAGTAGATTTCTTTCTGCGAAAGTGCTGTTTTTACAGTGCTAAGTGCTCTCAACTCCATCAACAATGTAGGTTTTACTCGTTTTCTAAGTCTCTCTTATTTTCCTTGTATTTATACTTGGAATTCTCTGTGTAAACCTCTCTAACTTCTCTAGGTAGATGAATCACTGTGTACTTTCTCTTGTTTCTATCTGTTACCAATCTTGAGAAACTCAGACATTCTCTGTTCACTGTTTCCCGGTCTTAGACAAGTAGATTTCTTTCTGCGAAAGTGCTGTTTTCACAGTGCTAAGTACTCCCAACTCTATCAACAATGTAGGTTTTACTACTTTTCTAAACCTCTCTTATTTTCTTGTACTTATACTTGGAATTCTCTGTGTAAACCTCTGTAACTTCTCTAGGTAGACGAATCACTGTGTACTTTCTCTTGTTTCTATCTGTTACCAATTTTGAGAAACTCATACATGCTCTGTTCACTGTTTCCCGGTCTTAGACAAGTAGATTTCTTTCTGAGAAAGTGTTGTTTTCACAGTGCTAAGTACTCCCAACTCTATCAACAATGTAGGTTTTACCAGTTTTCTAAGTCTCTCTTATTTTCTTGTACTTATACTTGGAATTCTCTGTGTACACCTCTGTATCTTCTCTCGGTAGATGAATCACTGTGTTCTTTCTCTTGTTTCTATCTGTTACCAATCTTGAGAAACTCATACATTCTCTGTTCACTGTTTCCCGGTCTTGGACAAGTAGATTTCTTTCTGCGAAAGTGCTGTTTTCACAGTGCTAAGTACTCCCAACTCTATCAACAATTTAGGTTCTACTAGTTTTCTAAATCTCTCTTATTTTCTTGTACTTATACATGGAATTCTCTGTGTAAACCTCTGTAACTTCTCTAGGTAGATGAATCACTGTGTACTTTCTCTTCTTTCTATCTGATACCAATCTTGACAAACTCATACATTCTCTGTTCACTGTTTCCCAGTCTTAGACAAGAAGATTTCTTTCTGCGAAAGTGCTGTTTTCACAGTGCTAAGTACTCCCAACTCTATCAACAATGTAGGTTTTCCTAGTTTTCTAAATCTCTCTTATTTTCTTGTACTTATACATGGAATTCTCTGTGTAAACCTCTGTAATTTCTCTAGGAAGATGAAACACTGTGTACTTTCTCTTGTTTCTATCTGTTACCAATCTTGAGATACTCATACATTCTCTGTTCACTGTTTCCCGGACTTTGACAAGTAGATTTCTTTCTGCGAATGTGCTGTTTTCACAGTGCTAAGTACTCCCAACTCTATCAACAATGTAGGTTTTACTAGTTTTCTAAATCTCTCTTAATTTCTTGTACTTATACATGGAATTCTCTGTGTAAACCACTGTAACTTCTCTAGGTAGATGAATCACTGTGTACTTTCTCTTGTTTCTATCTGTTACCAATCTTGAGAAACTCATACATTCTCTGTTCACTGTTTCCCGGTCTTAGGCAAGTAGATTTCTTTCTGCGAAAGTGCTGTTTTCACAGTGCTAAGTACTCCCAACTCTATCAGCAATGTAGGTTTTACCAGTTTTCTAAGTCTCTCTTATTGTCTTGTACTTATACTTGGAATTCTCTGTGTAAACCTCTGTAACTTCTCTAGGTAGATGAATCACTGTGTACTTTCTCTTGTTTCTATCTGTTACCTATCTTGAGAAACTCATACATTCTCTGTTCACTGTTTCCCGGTCTTAGACAAGTAGATTTCTTTCTGCGAAAGTGCTGTTTTCACAGGGCTAAGTACTCCCAACTCTATCAACAATGTAGGTTTTACTAGTTTTCTAAATCTCTCTTATTTTCCTGTTCGTATACATGGAATTCTCTGTGTAAACCTTAGTAACTTCTCTAGGAAGATGAATCACTGTGTACTTTCTCTTGTTTCTATCTGTTACCAATCTTGAGAAACTCATACATTCTCTGTTCACTGTTTCCCGTTCTTAGACAAGTAGATTTCTTTCCACGAAAGTGCTGTTTTCCCAGTGCTAAGTACTCCCAACTCTATCAACAATGTAGGTTTTATCAGTTTTCTAAACTTCTCTTATTTTCTTGTACTTATACTTGGAATTCTCTGTGTAAACCTCTGTAAGTTCTCTAGGTAGACGAATCACTGTGTACTTTCTCTTGTTTCTATCTGTTACCAATCTTGAGAAACTCATACATTCTCTGTTCACTGTTTTCTGGACTTAGACAAGTAGATTTCTTTCTGCGAAAGTGCTCTTTTCACCTTGCTAAGTACTCCCAACTCTAGCAACAATGTAGGTTTTACTAGTTTTCTAAATCTCTCTTATTTTCTTGTACTTATACATGGAATTCTCTGTGTAAACCTCTGTAACTTATCTAGGAAGATGAATCACTGTGTACTTTCTCTTGTTTCTATCTCTTACCAATCTTGAGAAACTCATACATTCTCTGTTCACTGTTTCCCGGTCTTAGACAAGAAGATTTCTTTCCGCGAAAGTGCTGTTTTCACAGTGCTAAGTACTCCCAACTCTATCAACAATGTAGGTTTTACCAGTTTTCTAAACCTCTCTTATTTTCTTTTACTTATACTTGGAATTCTCTATGTAAACCTCTGTAACTTCTCTAGGAAGATGAATCACTGTGTACTTTCTCTTGTTTCTATCTGTTACCAATCTTGAGAAGCTCATACATTCTCTGTTCACTGTTTCTCGGTCTTAGACAAGTAGATTTCTTTCCGCGAATGTGCTGTTTTCACAGTGCTACGTACTTCCAACTCTATCAACAATATAGGTTTCACTAGATTTCTAAATCTCTTTTATTTTCTTCTACTTATACATGGAATTCTCTGTGTAAACCTCTGTAACTTCTCTAGGTAGATGAATCACTGTGTACTTTCTCTTGTTTCTATCTGTTACCAATCTTGAGAAACTCATACATTCTCTGTTCACTGTTTTCCGGACTTTGACAAGTAGATTACTTTCTGTGAAAGTGCTGTTTTCATAGTGGTAAGTACTCCCAACTCTATCAACAATGTAGGTTTTACTAGTTTTCTAAATCTCTCTTATTTTCTTGTACTTTTACATGGAATTCTCTGTGTAAACCTCTGTAACTTCTCTAGTTAGATGAATAACTGTGTACTTTTTCTTGTTTCTATCTGTTAGCAATCTTGAGAAACTCATACATTCCCTGTTGACTGTTTCCCGGTCTTAGACAAGTAGATTTCTTTCTGCGAAAGTGCTGTTTTCACAGTGCTAAGTACTCCCAACTCTATCAACAATGTAGGTTTTATCAGTTTTCTAAACCTCTCTTATTTTCTTGTACTTATACTTGGAATTCTCTGTGTAAACCTCTGTAAGTTCTCTAGGTAGACGAATCACTGTGTACTTTCTCTTGTTTCTATGTGTTACCAATCTTGAGAAACTCATACATTCTCTGTTCACTGTTTCCCAGACTTAGACAAGTAGATTTCTTTTTGCGAAAGTGCTGTTTTCACAGTGCTAAGTACTCCCAAATCTAGCAACAATGTAGGTTTTACTAGTTTTCTAAATCTCTCTTATTTTCTTGTACTTATACATGGAATTCTCTGTGTAAACCTCTGTAACTTCTCTAGGTAGATGAATCACTGTGTACTTTTTCTTGTTTCTATCTGTTACCAATGTTGAGAAACTCATACATTCTCTGCTGACTGTTTCCCGGTCTTAGACAAGTAGATTTCTTTCTTCGAAAGTGCTGTTTTCACAGTGCTAAGTACTCCCAACTCTATCAACAATGTAGGTTTTACCAGTTGTCTAAGTCTCTCTTATTTTCATGTACTTATACTTGGAATTCTCTGTGTAAACCTCTGTAACTTCTCTAGGTAGATGAACAACTGTGTACTTTCTCTTCTTTCTATCTGTTACCACTTTGAGAAACTCACACATTCTCTGTTCACTGTTTCCCGGTCGTAGACAAGTAGATTTCTTTCCGCGAAAGTGCTGTTTTCACAGTGCTAAGTAATCCCAGCTCTATCAACAATGTAGGTTTTACCAGTTTTCTAAACCTCTATTATTTTCTTGTACTTATACTTGGAATTCTCTGTGTAAACCTTTGTAAGTTCTCTAGGTAGACGAATCACTGTGTACTTTATCTTGTTTCTATCTGTTACCAATCTTGAGAAACTCATACATTCTCTGTTCACTGTTTCCCGGTCTTAGACAAGTAGATTTCTTTCTGCGAAAGTGCTGTTTTCACAGGGCTAAGTATTCCCAACTCTATCAACAATGTAGGTTTTACCAGTTTTCTAAGTCTCTCTTATTGTCTTGTAGTTATACATGGAATTCTCTGTGTAAACCACTGTAACTTCTCTAGTTAGATGAATCACTGTGTACTTTCTCTTGTTTCTATCTGTTACCAATCTTGAGAAACTCATACATTCTCTGTTCACTGTTTCCCGGTCATAGACAACTAGATTTCTTTCTGCGAAAGTGCTGTTTTCACAGTGCTAAGTACTCCCAACTCTATCAACAATGTAGGTTTTACCAGTTTTCTAAGTCTCTCTTATTGTCTTTTACTTATACATGGAATTCTCTGTGTAAACCTCTGTAACTTCTCTAGTTAGATGAATCACTGTATACTTTTTCTTGTTTCTATCTCTTACCAATCTTGAGAAACTCACACATTCTCTGTTGACTGTTTCCCGGTCTTAGACAAGTTGATTTCTCTCTGCGAAAGTGCTGTTTTCACAGTGCTAAGTACTCCCAACTCTATCAACAATGTAGGTTTTACCAGTTTTCTAAGTCTCTCTTATTTTCTTGTACTTATACTTGGAATTCTCTGTGTAAACCTCTGTAACTTCTCTAGGTAGATGAATCACTGTGTACTTTCTCTTGTTTCTATCTGTTACCAATCTTGAGAAACTCATACATTCTCTGTTCACTGTTTCCCGGTCTTAGACAAGAAGATGTCCTTCTGCAAAAGTGCTGTTTTCACAGTGCTAAGTACTCCCAACTCTAGCAACAATGTAGGTTTTACTAGTTTTCTAAATCTCTCTTATTTTCTTGTACTTATACATGGAATTCTCTGTGTAAACCTCTGTAACTTCTCTAGGTAGATGAATCACTGTGTACTTTCTCTTGTTTCTATCTGTTACCAATCTTGAGAAACTCATACATTCTCTGTTCACTGTTTCCCGGTCTTAGACAAGTAGATTTCTTTCTGCGAAAGTGCTGTTTTCACAGTGCTAAGTACTCCCAACTCTATCAACAATGTAGGTTTTACCAGTTTTCTAAGTCTCTCTTATTTTCTTGTACTTATACTTGGAATTATCTGTGTAAACCTCTGTAACTTCTCTAGGTAGACGAATCACTGTGTACTTTCTCTTGTTTCTGTCTGTAACCAATCTTGAGAAAATCATACATTCTCTGTTCACTGTTTCCCGGTCTTAGACAAGTAGATTTCTTTCTGCGAAAGTGCTGTTTTCACAGTGCTAAGTACTCCCAACTCTATCAACAATGTATGTTTTACCAGTTTTCTTAGTCTCTCTTCTTTTCTTGTACTTATACTTGGAATTCTCTGTGTAAACCTCTGTAACTTCTCTATGTAGATGAATCATTGTGTACTTTCTCTTGTTTCTATCTGTTACCAATCTTGAGAAACTCATACATTCTCTGTTCACTGTTTCCCGGACTTAGACAAGTAGATTTCTTTCTGCGAAAGTGCTGTTTTCACACTGCTAAGTAATCCCAACTCTATCAACAATGTAGGATTTACTAGTTTTCTAAATCTCTCTTATTTTCTTGTACTTATACATGGAATTCTCTGTGTAAACCTCTGTAACTTCTCTAGTTAGATGAATCACTGTGTACTTTTTCTTGTTTCTATCTGTTACCAATGTTGAGAAACTCATACATTCTCTGCTGACTGTTTCCCGGTCTTAGACAAGTAGATTTCTTTCTGCGAAAGTGCTGTTTTCACAGTGCTAAGTACTCCCAACTCTATCAACAATGTAGGTTTTACCAGTTGTCTAAGTCTCTCTTATTTTCATGTACTTATACTTGGAATTCTCTGTGTAAACCTCTGTAACTTCTCTAGGTAGATGAACAACTGTGTACTTTCTCTTCTTTCTAACTGTTACCACTTTGAGAAACTCACACATTCTCTGTTCACTGTTTCCCGGTCTTAGACAAGTAGATTTCTTTCCGCGAAAGTGCTGTTTTCACAGTGCTAAGTACTCCCAACTCTATCAACAATGTAGGTTTTACCAGTTTTCTAAACCTCTATTATTTTCTTGTACTTATACTTGGAATTCTCTGTGTAAACCTTTGTAAGTTCTCTAGGTAGACGAATCACTGTGTACTTTATCTTGTTTCTATCTGTTACCAATCTTGAGAAACTCATACATTCTCTGTTCACTGTTTCCCGGTCTTAGACAAGTAGATTTCTTTCTGCGAAACTGCTGTTTTCACAGTGCTAAGTATTCCCAACTCTATCAACAATGTAGGTTTTACCAGTTTTCTAAGTCTCTCTTATTGTCTTGTAGTTATACATGGAATTCTCTGTGTAAACCACTGTAACTTCTCTAGTTAGATGAATCACTGTGTACTTTTTCTTGTTTCTATCTGTTACCAATCTTGAGAAACTCATACATTCTCTGTTGACTGTTTCCCGGTCTTGGACAAGTAGATTTTTTCTGCGAAACTGCTGTTTTCACAGTGCTAAGTACTCCCAACTCTATCAGCAATGTAGGTTTTACCAGTTTTCTAAGTCTCTCTTATTTTCTTGTACTTATACTTGGAATTCTCTGTGTAAACCTCTGTAACTTCTCTAGGTAGATGAATCACTGTGTACTTTCTCTTGTTTCTATCTGTTACCAATCTTGAGAAACTCATACCTTCTCTGTTCACTGTTTCCCGGACCTTGACAAGTAGATTTCTTTCTGCGAAAGTGCTGTTTTCACAGTGCTAAGTACTTCCAACTCTATCAACAATGTAGGTTTTACTAGTTTTCTAAATCTCTCTTATTTTCCTGTACTTATACATGGAATTCTCTGTGTAAACCTCTGTAACTTCTCTAGGTAGATGAATCACTGTATACTTTCTCTTGTTTCTATCTGTTAACAATCTTGAGAAACTCATACATTCTCTGTTCACTGTTTCCCGGACTTTGACAAGTAGATTTCTTTCTGAGAAAATGCTGTTTTTACAGTGCTAAGTACTCCCAACTCTGTCAACAATGTAGGTTTTAGTAGTTTTCTAAATCTCTCTTATTTTCTTGTACTTATACATGGAATTCTCTCTGTAAACCTCTGTAACTTCTCTAGGTAGATGAATCACTGTGTACTTTCTCTTGTTTATATCTGTTACGAATCTTGAGAAACTCATACATTCTCTGTTCACTGTTTCCCGGTCATAGACAACTAGATTTCTTTCTGCGAAAGTGCTGTTTTCACAGGGCTAAGTACTCCCAACTCTATCAACAATGTAGGTTTTACCAGTTTTCTAAGTCTCTCTTATTTTCTTGTACTTATACTTGGAATTCTCTGTGTAAACCTCTGTAACTTCTCTAGGAAGATGAATCACTGTGTACTTTCTCTTGTTTCTATCTGTTACCAATCTTGAGAAACTCATACATTCTCTTTTCATTGTTTCCCGGACTTAGACAAGTAGATTTCTTTCTGCGAAAGTGCTGTTTTCACAGTGCTAAGTACTCCCAACTCTATCAACAATGTAGGATTTACTAGTTTTCTAAATCTCTCTTATTTTCTTGTACTTATACATGGAATTCTCTGTGTAAACCTCTGTAACTTCTCTAGGTAGATGAATCACTGTGTACTTTCTCTTGTTTCTATCTGTTACCAATCTTCAGAAAATCATACATTCTCTGTTCACTGTTTCCCGTTCTTAGACAAGTAGATTTCTTTCTGTGAAAGTGCTGTTTTCACAGTGCTAAGTACTCCCAACTCTATCAACAATGTAGGATTTACTAGTTTTCTAAATCTCTCTTATTTTCTTGTACTTATACATGGAATTCTCTGTGTAAACCTCTGTAACTTCTCTAGGTAGATGAATCACTGTGTACTTTCTCTTGTTTCTATCTTTTACCAATCTTGAGAAACTCATACATTCTCTGTTCACTGTTTCCCGGTCTTAGACAAGTAGATTTCTTTCTGCGAAAGTGCTGTTTTCACAGTGCTAAATACTCCCAACTCTATCAACAATGTAGGTTTTCCTAGTTTTCTAAATCTCTCTTATTTTCTTGTACTTATACATGGAATTCTCTGTGTAAACCTCTGTAATTTCTCTAGGAAGATGAAACACTGTGTACTTTCTCTTGTTTCTATCTGTTACCAATCTTGAGAAACTCATACATTCTCTGTTCACTGTTTCCCGGTCTTAGCCAAGTAGATTTCTTTCTGCGAAAGTGCTGTTTTCACAGTGCTAAGTACTCCCAACTCTATCAACAATGCAGGTTTTACTAGTTTTCCAAATCTCTCTTATTTTCTTATACTTATACATGGAATTCTCTGTGTAAAGCTCTGTAACTTCTCTAGGAAAATGAATCACTGTGTACTTTCTCTTGTTTCTATCTGTTACCAATCTTGAGATACTCATACATTCTCTGTTCACTGTTTCCCGGACTTTGACAAGTAGATTTCTTTCTGCGAATGTGCTGTTTTCACAGTGCTAAGTACTCCCAACTCTATCAAAAATGTAGGTTTTACTAGTTTTCTAAATCTCTCTTAATTTCTTGTACTTATACATGGAATTCTCTGTGTAAACCACTGTAACTTCTCTAGGTAGATGAATCACTGTGTACTTTCTCTTGTTTCTATCTGTTACCAATCTTGAGAAACTCATACATTCTCTGTTCACTGTTTCCCGGTCTTAGACAAGTAGATTTCTTTCTGCGAAAGTGCTGTTTTCACAGTGCTAAGTACTCCCAACTCTATCAGCAATGTAGGTTTTACCAGTTTTCTAAGTCTCTCTTATTGTCTTGTACTTATACTTGGAATTCTCTGTGTAAACCTCTGTAACTTCTCTAGGTAGATGAATCACTGTGTACTTTCTCTTGTTTCTATCTGTTACCTATCTTGAGAAACTCATACATTCTCTGTTCACTGTTTCCCGGTCTTAGACAAGTAGATTTCTTTCTGCGAAAGTGCTGTTTTCACAGGGCTAAGTACTCCCAACTCTATCAACAATGTAGGTTTTACTAGTTTTCTAAATCTCTCTTATTTTCCTGTTCGTATACATGGAATTCTCTGTGTAAACCTTAGTAACTTCTCTAGGAAGATGAATCACTGTGTACTTTCTCTTGTTTCTATCTGTTACCAATCTTGAGAAACTCATACATTCTCTGTTCACTGTTTCCCGTTCTTAGACAAGTAGATTTCTTTCCGCGAAAGTGCTGTTTTCCCAGTGCTAAGTACTCCCAACTCTATCAACAATGTAGGTTTTATCAGTTTTCTAAACTTCTCTTATTTTCTTGTACTTATACTTGGAATTCTCTGTGTAAACCTCTGTAAGTTCTCTAGGTAGACGAATCACTGTGTACTTTCTCTTGTTTCTATCTGTTACCAATCTTGAGAAACTCATACATTCTCTGTTCACTGTTTTCTGGACTTAGACAAGTAGATTTCTTTCTGCGAAAGTGCTCTTTTCACCTTGCTAAGTACTCCCAACTCTAGCAACAATGTAGGTTTTACTAGTTTTCTAAATCTCTCTTATTTTCTTGTACTTATACATGGAATTCTCTGTGTAAACCTCTGTAACTTATCTAGGAAGATGAATCACTGTGTACTTTCTCTTGTTTCTATCTCTTACCAATCTTGAGAAACTCATACATTCTCTGTTCACTGTTTCCCGGTCTTAGACAAGAAGATTTCTTTCCGCGAAAGTGCTGTTTTCACAGTGCTAAGTACTCCCAACTCTATCAACAATGTAGGTTTTACCAGTTTTCTAAACCTCTCTTATTTTCTTGTACTTATACTTGGAATTCTCTATGTAAACCTCTGTAACTTCTCTAGGAAGATGAATCACTGTGTACTTTCTCTTGTTTCTATCTGTTACCAATCTTGAGAAGCTCATACATTCTCTGTTCACTGTTTCTCGGTCTTAGACAAGTAGATTTCTTTCCGCGAATGTGCTGTTTTCACAGTGCTACGTACTTCCAACTCTATCAACAATATAGGTTTCACTAGATTTCTAAATCTCTTTTATTTTCTTCTACTTATACATGGAATTCTCTGTGTAAACCTCTGTAACTTCTCTAGGTAGATGAATCACTGTGTACTTTCTCTTGTTTCTATCTGTTACCAATCTTGAGAAACTCATACATTCTCTGTTCACTGTTTTCCGGACTTTGACAAGTAGATTACTTTCTGCGAAAGTGCTGTTTTCATAGTGGTAAGTACTCCCAACTCTATCAACAATGTAGGTTTTACTAGTTTTCTAAATCTCTCTTATTTTCTTGTACTTTTACATGGAATTCTCTGTGTAAACCTCTGTAACTTCTCTAGTTAGATGAATAACTGTGTACTTTTTCTTGTTTCTATCTGTTAGCAATCTTGAGAAACTCATACATTCCCTGTTGACTGTTTCCCGGTCTTAGACAAGTAGATTTCTTTCTGCGAAAGTGCTGTTTTCACAGTGCTAAGTACTCCCAACTCTATCAACAATGCAGGTTTTACTAGTTTTCCAAATCTCTCTTATTTTCTTATACTTATACATGGAATTCTCTGTGTAAAGCTCTGTAACTTCTCTAGGAAAATGAATCACTGTGTACTTTCTCTTGTTTCTATCTGTTACCAATCTTGAGATACTCATACATTCTCTGTTCACTGTTTCCCGGACTTTGACAAGTAGATTTCTTTCTGCGAATGTGCTGTTTTCACAGTGCTAAGTACTCCCAACTCTATCAAAAATGTAGGTTTTACTAGTTTTCTAAATCTCTCTTAATTTCTTGTACTTATACATGGAATTCTCTGTGTAAACCACTGTAACTTCTCTAGGTAGATGAATCACTGTGTACTTTCTCTTGTTTCTATCTGTTACCAATCTTGAGAAACTCATACATTCTCTGTTCACTGTTTCCCGGTCTTAGACAAGTAGATTTCTTTCTGCGAAAGTGCTGTTTTCACAGTGCTAAGTACTCCCAACTCTATCAGCAATGTAGGTTTTACCAGTTTTCTAAGTCTCTCTTATTGTCTTGTACTTATACTTGGAATTCTCTGTGTAAACCTCTGTAACTTCTCTAGGTAGATGAATCACTGTGTACTTTCTCTTGTTTCTATCTGTTACCTATCTTGAGAAACTCATACATTCTCTGTTCACTGTTTCCCGGTCTTAGACAAGTAGATTTCTTTCTGCGAAAGTGCTGTTTTCACAGGGCTAAGTACTCCCAACTCTATCAACAATGTAGGTTTTACTAGTTTTCTAAATCTCTCTTATTTTCCTGTTCGTATACATGGAATTCTCTGTGTAAACCTTAGTAACTTCTCTAGGAAGATGAATCACTGTGTACTTTCTCTTGTTTCTATCTGTTACCAATCTTGAGAAACTCATACATTCTCTGTTCACTGTTTCCCGTTCTTAGACAAGTAGATTTCTTTCCGCGAAAGTGCTGTTTTCCCAGTGCTAAGTACTCCCAACTCTATCAACAATGTAGGTTTTATCAGTTTTCTAAACTTCTCTTATTTTCTTGTACTTATACTTGGAATTCTCTGTGTAAACCTCTGTAAGTTCTCTAGGTAG
Organism: Heterohyrax brucei; assembly: GCA_028571685.1. Lineage (NCBI taxonomy): Eukaryota > Metazoa > Chordata > Mammalia > Hyracoidea > Procaviidae > Heterohyrax > Heterohyrax brucei. Next base: position 36,946,411 of record CM053160.1, on the reverse strand, counting down.
ACGAATCACTGTGTACTTTCTCTTGTTTCTATCTGTTACCAATCTTGAGAAACTCATACATTCTCTGTTCACTGTTTTCTGGACTTAGACAAGTAGATTTCTTTCTGCGAAAGTGCTCTTTTCACCTTGCTAAGTACTCCCAACTCTAGCAACAATGTAGGTTTTACTAGTTTTCTAAATCTCTCTTATTTTCTTGTACTTATACATGGAATTCTCTGTGTAAACCTCTGTAACTTATCTAGGAAGATGAATCACTGTGTACTTTCTCTTGTTTCTATCTCTTACCAATCTTGAGAAACTCATACATTCTCTGTTCACTGTTTCCCGGTCTTAGACAAGAAGATTTCTTTCCGCGAAAGTGCTGTTTTCACAGTGCTAAGTACTCCCAACTCTATCAACAATGTAGGTTTTACCAGTTTTCTAAACCTCTCTTATTTTCTTGTACTTATACTTGGAATTCTCTATGTAAACCTCTGTAACTTCTCTAGGAAGATGAATCACTGTGTACTTTCTCTTGTTTCTATCTGTTACCAATCTTGAGAAGCTCATACATTCTCTGTTCACTGTTTCTCGGTCTTAGACAAGTAGATTTCTTTCCGCGAATGTGCTGTTTTCACAGTGCTACGTACTTCCAACTCTATCAACAATATAGGTTTCACTAGATTTCTAAATCTCTTTTATTTTCTTCTACTTATACATGGAATTCTCTGTGTAAACCTCTGTAACTTCTCTAGGTAGATGAATCACTGTGTACTTTCTCTTGTTTCTATCTGTTACCAATCTTGAGAAACTCATACATTCTCTGTTCACTGTTTTCCGGACTTTGACAAGTAGATTACTTTCTGCGAAAGTGCTGTTTTCATAGTGGTAAGTACTCCCAACTCTATCAACAATGTAGGTTTTACTAGTTTTCTAAATCTCTCTTATTTTCTTGTACTTTTACATGGAATTCTCTGTGTAAACCTCTGTAACTTCTCTAGTTAGATGAATAACTGTGTACTTTTTCTTGTTTCTATCTGTTAGCAATCTTGAGAAACTCATACATTCCCTGTTGACTGTTTCCCGGTCTTAGACAAGTAGATTTCTTTCTGCGAAAGTGCTGTTTTCACAGTGCTAAGTACTCCCAACTCTATCAACAATGTAGGTTTTATCAGTTTTCTAAACCTCTCTTATTTTCTTGTACTTATACTTGGAATTCTCTGTGTAAACCTCTGTAACTTCTCTAGGTAGATGAACAACTGTGTACTTTCTCTTCTTTCTATCTGTTACCACTTTGAGAAACTCACACATTCTCTGTTCACTGTTTCCCGGTCGTAGACAAGTAGATTTCTTTCCGCGAAAGTGCTGTTTTCACAGTGCTAAGTAATCCCAACTCTATCAACAATGTAGGTTTTACCAGTTGTCTCAGTCTCTCTTATTTTCATGTACTTATACTTGGAATTCTCTGTGTAAACCTCTGTAACTTCTCTAGGTAGATGAACAACTGTGTACTTTCTCTTCTTTCTATCTGTTACCACTTTGAGAAACTCACACATTCTCTGTTCACTGTTTCCCGGTCGTAGACAAGTAGATTTCTTTCCGCGAAAGTGCTGTTTTCACAGTGCTAAGTACTCCCAACTCTATCAACAATGTAGGTTTTACCAGTTGTCTAAGTCTCTCTTATTTTCATGTACTTATACTTGGAATTCTCTGTGTAAACCTCTGTAACTTATCTAGGAAGATGAATCACTGTGTACTTTCTCTTGTTTCTATCTATTACCAATCTTGAGAAACTCATACATTCTCTGTTCACTGTTTCCCGGTCTTAGACAAGTAGATTTCTTTCTGCGAAAGTGCTGTTTTCACAGTGCTAAGTACTCCCAACTCTATCAACAATGTAGGTTTTACCAGTTTTCTAAGTCTCTCTTATTTTCTTGTACTTATACTTGGAATTATCTGTGTAAACCTCTGTAACTTCTCTAGGTAGACGAATCACTGTGTACTTTCTCTTGTTTCTGTCTGTAACCAATCTTGAGAAAATCATACATTCTCTGTTCACTGTTTCCCGGTCTTAGACAAGTAGATTTCTTTCTGCGAAAGTGCTGTTTTCACAGTGCTAAGTACTCCCAACTCTATCAACAATGTATGTTTTACCAGTTTTCTTAGTCTCTCTTCTTTTCTTGTACTTATACTTGGAATTCTCTGTGTAAACCTCTGTAACTTCTCTATGTAGATGAATCATTGTGTACTTTCTCTTGTTTCTATCTGTTACCAATCTTGAGAAACTCATACATTCTCTGTTCACTGTTTCCCGGACTTAGACAAGTAGATTTCTTTCTGCGAAAGTGCTGTTTTCACACTGCTAAGTAATCCCAACTCTATCAACAATGTAGGATTTACTAGTTTTCTAAATCTCTCTTATTTTCTTGTACTTATACATGGAATTCTCTGTGTAAACCTCTGTAACTTCTCTAGTTAGATGAATCACTGTGTACTTTTTCTTGTTTCTATCTGTTACCAATGTTGAGAAACTCATACATTCTCTGCTGACTGTTTCCCGGTCTTAGACAAGTAGATTTCTTTCTGCGAAAGTGCTGTTTTCACAGTGCTAAGTACTCCCAACTCTATCAACAATGTAGGTTTTACCAGTTGTCTAAGTCTCTCTTATTTTCATGTACTTATACTTGGAATTCTCTGTGTAAACCTCTGTAACTTCTCTAGGTAGATGAACAACTGTGTACTTTCTCTTCTTTCTAACTGTTACCACTTTGAGAAACTCACACATTCTCTGTTCACTGTTTCCCGGTCTTAGACAAGTAGATTTCTTTCCGCGAAAGTGCTGTTTTCACAGTGCTAAGTACTCCCAACTCTATCAACAATGTAGGTTTTACCAGTTTTCTAAACCTCTATTATTTTCTTGTACTTATACTTGGAATTCTCTGTGTAAACCTTTGTAAGTTCTCTAGGTAGACGAATCACTGTGTACTTTATCTTGTTTCTATCTGTTACCAATCTTGAGAAACTCATACATTCTCTGTTCACTGTTTCCCGGTCTTAGACAAGTAGATTTCTTTCTGCGAAACTGCTGTTTTCACAGTGCTAAGTATTCCCAACTCTATCAACAATGTAGGTTTTACCAGTTTTCTAAGTCTCTCTTATTGTCTTGTAGTTATACATGGAATTCTCTGTGTAAACCACTGTAACTTCTCTAGTTAGATGAATCACTGTGTACTTTTTCTTGTTTCTATCTGTTACCAATCTTGAGAAACTCATACATTCTCTGTTGACTGTTTCCCGGTCTTGGACAAGTAGATTTTTTCTGCGAAACTGCTGTTTTCACAGTGCTAAGTACTCCCAACTCTATCAACAATGTAGGTTTTACCAGTTTTCTAAGTCTCTCTTATTTTCTTGTACTTATACATGGAATTCTCTGTGTAAACCTCTGTAACTTCTCTAGGTAGATGAATCACTGTGTACTTTCTCTTGTTTCTATCTGTTACCAATCTTGAGAAACTCATACCTTCTCTGTTCACTGTTTCCCGGACCTTGACAAGTAGATTTCTTTCTGCGAAAGTGCTGTTTTCACAGTGCTAAGTACTTCCAACTCTATCAACAATGTAGGTTTTACTAGTTTTCTAAATCTCTCTTATTTTCCTGTACTTATACATGGAATTCTCTGTGTAAACCTCTGTAACTTCTCTAGGTAGATGAATCACTGTATACTTTCTCTTCTTTCTATCTGTTAACAATCTTGAGAAACTCATACATTCTCTGTTCACTGTTTCCCGGACTTTGACAAGTAGATTTCTTTCTGAGAAAATGCTGTTTTTACAGTGCTAAGTACTCCCAACTCTGTCAACAATGTAGGTTTTAGTAGTTTTCTAAATCTCTCTTATTTTCTTGTACTTATACATGGAATTCTCTCTGTAAACCTCTGTAACTTCTCTAGGTAGATGAATCACTGTGTACTTTCTCTTGTTTATATCTGTTACCAATCTTGAGAAACTCATACATTCTCTGTTCACTGTTTCCCGGTCATAGACAACTAGATTTCTTTCTGCGAAAGTGCTGTTTTCACAGGGCTAAGTACTCCCAACTCTATCAACAATGTAGGTTTTACCAGTTTTCTAAGTCTCTCTTATTTTCTTGTACTTATACTTGGAATTCTCTGTGTAAACCTCTCTAACTTCTCTAGGTAGATGAATCACTGTGTACTTTCTCTTGTTTCTATCTGTTACCAATCTTGAGAAACCCATACATTCTCTGTTCACTGTTTCCCGGTCTTAGACAAGTTGATTTCTTTCTGCGAAAGTGCTGTTTTCACAGTGCTAAGTACTCCCAACTCTATCCACAATGTAGGTTTTACCAGTTTTCTAAGTCTCTCTTATTTTCTTGTACTTATACTTGGAATTCTCTGTGTAAACCTCTGTAACTTCTCTAGGAAGATGAATCACTGTGTACTTTCTCTTGTTTCTATCTGTTACCAATCTTGAGAAACTCATACATTCTCTGTTCACTGTTTCCCGGACTTAGACAAGTAGATTTCTTTCTGCGAAAGTGCTGTTTTCACAGTGCTAAGTACTCCCAACTCTATCAACAATGTAGGATTTACTAGTTTTCTAAATCTCTCTTATTTTCTTGTACTTATACATGGAATTCTCTGTGTAAACCTCTGTAACTTCTCTAGGTAGATGAATCACTGTGTACTTTCTCTTGTTTCTATCTTTTACCAATCTTGAGAAACTCATACATTCTCTGTTCACTGTTTCCCGGTCTTAGACAAGTAGATTTCTTTCTGCGAAAGTGCTGTTTTCACAGTGCTAAGTACTCCCAACTCTATCAATAATGTAGGTTTTACTAGTTTTCTAAATCTCTCTTATTTTCTTGTACTTATACATGGAATTCTCTGTGTAAACCTCTGTAACTTCTCTAGGAAGATGAATCACTGTGTACTTTCTCTTGTTTCTATCTGTTATCAATCTTGCGAAACTCATACATTCTCTGTTCACTGTTTCCCGGTCTTAGACAAGTAGATTTCTTTCTGTGAAAGTGCTGTTTTCACAGTGCTAAGTACTCCCAACTCTATCAACAATGTAGGTTTCACCACTTTTCTAAGTCTCTCTTATTGTCTTGCACTTATACATGGAATTCTCTGTGTAAACCTCTGTAACTTCTCTAGTTAGATGAATCACTGTGTACTTTTTCTTGTTTCTATCTGTTACCAATCTTGAGAAACTCATACATTCTCTGTTCACTGTTTCCCGGTCTTAGACAAGTAGATTTCTTTCTGCGAAAGTGCTGTTTTCACAGTGCTAAGTACTCCCAACTCTAGCAAAAATGTAGGTTTTACTAGTTTTCTAAATCTCTCTTATTTTCTTGTACTTATACATGGAATTCTCTGTGTAAACCTCTGTAACTTCTCTAGGTAGATGAATCACTGTGTACTTTCTCTTGTTTCTATCTGTTACCAATCTTCAGAAACTCATACATTCTCTGTTCACTGTTTCCCGTTCTTAGACAAGTAGATTTCTTTCCGCGAAAGTGCTGTTTTCACAGTGCTAAGTACTCCCAACTCTATCAACAATGTAGGTTTTACCAGTATTCTGAACCTCTCTTATTTTCTTGTACTTATACTTGGAATTCTCTGTGTAAACCTCTGTAAGTTCTCTAGGTAGACAAATCACTGTGTACTTTCTCTTGTTTCTATCTGTTACCAATCTTGAGAAACTCATACATTCTCTGTTCACTGTTTCCCGGACTTAGACAAGTAGATTTCTTTCTGCGAAAGTGCTGTTTTCACAGTGCTAAGTACTCCCAACTCTATCAACAATGTAGGTTTTACTATTTTTCTAAATCTCTCTTATTTTCTTGTACTTATACATGGAATTCTCTGTGTAAACCTCTGTAACTTCTCTAGGTAGATGAATCACTGTGTACTTTCTCTTGTTTCTATCTGTTACCAATCGTGAGAAACTCATACATTCTCTGTTCACTGTTTCCCGGTCTTAGACAAGTAGATTTCTTTCTGCGAAAGTGCTGTTTTCACAGTGCTAAGTACTCCCAACTCTATCAACAATGAAGGTTTTACTAGTTTTCTAAATCTCTCTTATTTTCTTGTACTTATACATGGAATTCTCTGTGTAAACCTCTGTAACTTCTCTAGGTAGATGAATCACTGTGTACTTTCTCTTGTTTCTATCTGTTACCAATCTTGAGAAACTCATACATTCTCTGTTCACTGTTTCCCGTCTTAGACAAGTAGATTTCTTTCTGAGAAAGTGCTGTTTTCACAGTGCTAAGTACTCCCAACTCTATCAACAATGTAGGTTTTACCAGTTTTCTAAGTCTCTCTTATTTTCTTGTACTTATACTTGGAATTCTCTGTGTAAACCTCTGTAACTTCTCTAGGTAGACGAATCACTGTGTACTTTCTCTTGTTTCTATCTGTAACCAATCTTGAGAAACTCATACATTCTCTGTTCACTGTTTCCCGGTCTTAGACAAGTAGATTTCTTTCTGCGAAAGTGCTGTTTTCACAGTGCTAAGTACTCCCAACTCTATCAACAGTGTATGTTTTACCAGTTTTCTTTGTCTCTCTTATTTTCTTGTACTTATACTTGGAATTCTCTGTGTAAACCTCTCTAACTTCTCTATGTAGATGAATCACTGTGTACTTTCTCTTGTTTCTATCTGTTACCAATCTTGAGAAACTCATACATTCTCTGTTCACTGTTTCCCGGACTTACACAAGTAGATTTCTTTCTGCGAAAGTGCTGTTTTCATAGTGCTAAGTACTCCCAACCCTATCAACAATGTAGGATTTACTAGTTTTCTAAATCTCTCTTATTTTCTTGTACTTATACATGGAATTCTCTGTGTAAACCTCTATAACTTCTCTAGGTAGATGAATCACTGTGTACTTTCTCTTGTTTCTATCTGTTACCAATCTTGAAGAACTCATACATTCTCTGTTCACTGTTTCCCGGACTTAGACAAGTAGATTTCTTTCTGCGAAAGTGCTGTTTTCACAGTGCTAAGTACTCCCAACTCTATCAACAATGTAGGTTTCACCAGGTTTCTAAGTCTCTCTTGTTGTCTTGTACTTATACATGGAATTCTCTGTGTAAACCTCAGTAACTTCTCTAGGAAGATGAATCACTGTGTACTTTCTCTTGTTTCTATCTGTTACCAATCTTGAGAAACTCATACATTCTCTGTTCACTGTTTCCTGATCTTAGACAAGTAGATTTCTTTCTGCGAAAGTGCTGTTTTCACCGTGCTAAGTACTCCCAACTCTATCAACAATGTAGGTTTTACCATTTTCTAAGTCTCTCTTATTGTCTTGTACTTATACATGGAATTCTCTGTGTAAACCTCTGTAACTTCTCTAGTTAGATGAATCACTGTGTACTTATTCTGGTTTCTATCTGTTACCAATCTTGAGAAACTCATACATTCTCTGTTGACTGTTTCCCGGTCTTAGACAAGTTGATTTCCTACTGCGAAAGTGCTGTTTTCACAGTGCTAAGTACTCCCAACTCTATGAACAATGTAGGTTTTACCAGTTTTCTAAGTCTCTCTTATTTTCTTGTACTTATACTTGGAATTCTCTGTGTATACCTCTATAACTTCTCTAGGTAGATGAATCACTGTGTACTTTCTCTTGTTTCTATCTGTTACCAATCTTGAGAAACTCATACATTCTCTGTTCACTGTTTCCCGGTCTTAGACAAGTAGATTTCTTTCCGCGAAAGTGCTGTTTTCACAGTGCTAAGTACTCCCAACTATATCAACAATGTAGGTTTTACCAGTTTTCTCAGTCTCTCTTATTTTCTTGTACTTATACTTGGAATTCTCTGTGTAAACCTCTGTAACTTCTCTAGGTAGACGAATCACTGTGTACTTTCTCTTGTTTCTATCTGTAACCAATCTTGAGAAACTCATACATTCTCTGTTCACTGTTTCCCGGTCTTAGACAAGTAGATTTCTTTCTGCGAAAGTGCTGTTTTCACAGTGCTAAGTACTCCCAACTCTATCAACAGTGTATGTTTTACCAGTTTTCTTAGTCTCTCTTATTTTCTTGTACTTATACTTGGAATTCTCTGTGTAAACCTCTGTAACTTCTCTATGTAGATGAATCACTGTGTACTTTCTCTTGTTTCTATCTGTTACCAATCTTGAGAAACTCATACATTCTCTGTTCACTGTTTCCCGGACTTAGACAAGTAGATTTCTTTCTGCGAAAGTGCTGTTTTCACAGTGCTAAGTACTCCCAACTCTATCAACAATGTAGGATTTACTAGTTTTCTAAATCTCTCTTATTTTCTTGTACTTATACATGGAATTCTCTGTGTAAACCTCTGTAACTTCTCTAGGTAGATGAATCACTGTGTACTTTCTCTTGTTTCTATCTGTTACGAATCTTGAGAAACTCATACATGCTCTGTTCACTGTTTCCCGGACTTTGACAAGTAGATTTCTTTCTGCGAAAGTGCTGTTTTCACAGTGCTAAGGACTCCCAACTCTATCAACAATGTAGGTTTTACTAGTTTTCTAAATCTTTCTTATTTTCTTATACTTATACATGGAATTCTCTGTGTAAACCTCTGTAACTTCTATAGGTAGATGAATCACTGTGTACTTTCTCTTGTTTCTATCTGTTACCAATCTTGAGAAACTCATACATTCTCTGTTCACTGTTTCCCGGTCTTAGACAAGTACATTTCTTTCTGTGAAAGTGCTGTTTTCACAGTGCTAAGTACTCCCAACTCTATCAACAATGTAGGTTTCACCACTTTTTTAAGTCTCTCTTATTGTCTTGCACTTATACATGAAATTCTCTGTGTAAACCTCTGTAACTTCTCTAGTTAGATGAATCACTGTGTACTTTTTCTTGTTTCTATCTGTTACCAATCTTGAGAAACTCATACATTCTCTGTTGACTGCTTCCCGGTCTTAGACAAGTAGATTTCTTTCTGCGAAAGTGCTGTTTTCACAATGCTAAGTACTCCCAACTCTAGCAACAATGTAGGTTTTACTAGTTTTCTAAATCTCTCTTATTTTCTTGTACTTATACATGGAATTCTCTGTGTAAACCTCTGTAACTTCTCTAGGTAGATGAATCACTGTGTACTTTCTCTTGTTTCTATCTGTTACCAATCTTCAGAAAATCATACATTCTCTGTTCACTGTTTCCCGTTCTTAGACAAGTAGATTTCTTTCCGCGAAAGTGCTGTTTTCACAGTGCTAAGTACTCCCAACTCTATCAACAATGTAGGTTTTACCAGTTTTCTAAACCTCTCTTATTTTCTTGTACTTATACTTGGAATTCTCTGTGTAAACCTTTGTAAGTTCTCTAGGTAGACAATTCACTGTGTACTTTCTCTTGTTTCTATCTGTTACCAATCTTGAGAAACTCAGACATTCTCTGTTCACTGTTTCCCGGACTTAGACAAGTAGATTTCTTTCTGCGAAAGTGCTGTTTTCACAGTGCTAAGTACTCCCAACTCTATCAACAATGTAGGTTTTACTATTTTTCTAAATCTCTCTTATTTTCTTGTACTTATACATGGAATTCTCTGTGTAAACCTCTGTAACTTCTCTAGGTAGATGAATCACTGTGTACTTTCTCTTGTTTCTATCTGTTACCAATCTTGAGAAACTCATACATTCTCTGTTCACTGTTTCCCGGTCTTAGACAAGTAGATTTCTTTCTGCGAAAGTGCTGTTTTCACAGTGCTAAGTACTCCCAACTCTATCAACAATGTAGGTTTTACTAGATTTCTAAATCTCTCTTATTTTCTTGTACTTATACATGGAATTCTCTGTGTAAACCTCTGTAACTTCTCTAGTTAGATGAATCACTGTGTACTTTCTCTTGTTTCTATCTGTTACTAATCTTGAGAAACTCATACATTCTCTGTTCACTGTTTCCCGGACTTAGACAAGTAGATTTCTTTCTGCGAAAGTGCTGTTTTCACAGTGCTAAGTACTCCGAACTCTATCAACAATGTAGGTTTTACCAGTTTTCTAAGTCTCTCTTATTTTCTTGTACTTATACTTGGAATTCTCTGTGTAAACCTCTGTAACTTCTCTAGTAGACGAATCACTGTGTACTTTCTCTTGTTTCTATCTGTAACCAATCTTGAGAAACACATACATTCTCTGTTCACTGTTTCCCGTCTTAGACAAGTATATTTCATTCTGCGAAAGTGCTGTTTTCACAGTGCTAAGTACTCCCAACTCTATCAACAATGTAGGTTTTACCAGTTTTCTAAGTCTGTCTTATTGTCTTGTACTTATACTTGGAATTCTCTGTGTAAACCTGTGTAACTTCTCCAGGTAGATGAATCACTGTGTACTTTCTCTTGTTTCTATCTGTTACCAAACTTGAGAAACTCATACATTCTCTGTTCACTGTTTCCCGGTCTTAGACAAGTAGATTTATTTCTGCGAAAGTGCTGTTTTCACAGTGCTAAGTAATCCCAACTGTATCAACAATGTAGGTTTTACCAGTTTTCTAAGTCTCTCTTATTTTCTTGTACTTATACTTGGAATTCTCTGTGTAAACCTCTGTAACTTCTCTAGGAAGATGTATCACTGTGTACTTTCTCTTGTTTCTATCTGTTACCAATCTTGAGAAACTCATACATTCTCTGTTGACTGTTTCCTGGTCTTAGACAAGTAGATTTCTTTCCGCGAAAGTGCTGTTTTTACAGTGCTAAGTACTCCCAACTCTATCAACAATGTTGGTTTTACCAGTTTTCTAAGTCTCTCTTATTTTCTTGTACTTATACTTGGAACTCTCTGTGTAAACCTCTGTAACTTCTCTAGGTAGATGAATCACTGTGTACTTTCTCTTCTTTCTATCTGTTACCAATCTTGAGAAACTCATAAATTCTCTGTTCACTGTTTCCCGGTCTTAGACAAGTAGATTTCTTTCCGAGAAAGTGCTATTTTCACAGTGCTAAGTACTCCCAACTCTATCAACAATGTAGGTTTTACCAGTTTTCTAAACCTCTCTTAATTTCTTGTACTTATACTTGGAATTCTCTGTGTAAACCTCTGTAACTTCTCTAGGAAGATGATCACTGTGTACTTTCTCTTGTTTCTATCTGTTACCAATCTTGAGAAACTCTTACATTCTCTGTTCACTGTTTCCCGGACTTAGACAAGTAGATTTCTTTCTGCGAAAGTGCTGTTTTCACAGTGCTAAGTTCTCCCACCTCTATCAACAATGTAGGTTTTACTAGTTTCCTAAATCTCTCTTATTTTCTTGTACTTATACATGAAATTCTCTGTGTAAACCTCTGTGACTTCTCTAGGTAGATGAATCACTGTATACTTTCTCTTGTTTCCATCTGTTACCAATCTTGAGAAACTCATACATTCTCTGTTCACTGTTTCCCGGTCTTAGACAAGCAGATTTCTTTCTGAGAAAGTGCTGTTTTCACAGTGCTAAGTACTCCCAACTCTATCAACAATGTTGGTTTCACTAGTTTTCTAAATCTCTCTTATTTTCTTGTACTTATACATGGAATTCTCTGTGTAAACCTCTGTAACTTCTCTAGGTAGATGAATCACTGTGTACTTTCTCTTCTTTCTATCTGATACCAATCTTGACAAACTCATACATTCTCTGTTCACTGTTTCCCGGTCTTAGACAAGAAGATTTCTTTCTGCGAAAGTGCTGTTTTCACAGTGCTAAGTACTCCCAACTCTATCAACAATGTAGGTTTTCCTAGTTTTCTAAATCTCTCTTATTTTCTTGTACTTATACATGGAATTCTCTGTGTAAACCTCTGTAATTTCTCTAGGAAGATGAAACACTGTGTACTTTCTCTTGTTTCTATGTGTTACCAATCTTGAGAAACTCATACATTCTCTGTTCACTGTTTCCCGGTCTTAGACAAGTAGATTTCTTTCTGCGAAAGTGCTGTTTTCACAGTGCTAAGTACTCCCAACTCTATCAACAATGCAGGTTTTACTAGTTTTCCAAATCTCTCTTATTTTCTTATACTTATACATGGAATTCTCTGTGTAAAGCTCTGTAACTTCTCTAGGAAAATGAATCACTGTGTACTTTCTCTTGTTTCTATCTGTTACCAATCTTGAGATACTCATACATTCTCTGTTCACTGTTTCCCGGACTTTGACAAATAGATTTCTTTCTCCGAATGTGCTGTTTTCACAGTGCTAAGTACTCCCAACTCTATCAACAATGTAGGTTTTACTAGTTTTCTAAATCTTTCTTATTTTCTTGTACTTATACATGGAACTCTCTGTGTAAACCTCTGTAACTTCTCTAGGTAGATGAATCACTGTGTACTTTCTCTTCTTTCTATCTGTTACCAATCTTGAGAAACTCATAAATTCTCTGTTCACTGTTTCCCGGTCTTAGACAAGTAGATTTCTTTCCGAGAAAGTGCTATTTTCACAGTGCTAAGTACTCCCAACTCTATCAACAATGTAGGTTTTACCAGTTTTCTAAACCTCTCTTAATTTCTTGTACTTATACTTGGAATTCTCTGTGTAAACCTCTGTAACTTCTCTAGGAAGATGATCACTGTGTACTTTCTCTTGTTTCTATCTGTTACCAATCTTGAGAAACTCTTACATTCTCTGTTCACTGTTTCCCGGACTTAGACAAGTAGATTTCTTTCTGCGAAAGTGCTGTTTTCACAGTGCTAAGTTCTCCCACCTCTATCAACAATGTAGGTTTTACTAGTTTCCTAAATCTCTCTTATTTTCTTGTACTTATACATGAAATTCTCTGTGTAAACCTCTGTGACTTCTCTAGGTAGATGAATCACTGTATACTTTCTCTTGTTTCCATCTGTTACCAATCTTGAGAAACTCATACATTCTCTGTTCACTGTTTCCCGGTCTTAGACAAGCAGATTTCTTTCTGAGAAAGTGCTGTTTTCACAGTGCTAAGTACTCCCAACTCTATCAACAATGTTGGTTTCACTAGTTTTCTAAATCTCTCTTATTTTCTTGTACTTATACATGGAATTCTCTGTGTAAACCTCTGTAACTTCTCTAGGTAGATGAATCACTGTGTACTTTCTCTTCTTTCTATCTGATACCAATCTTGACAAACTCATACATTCTCTGTTCACTGTTTCCCGGTCTTAGACAAGAAGATTTCTTTCTGCGAAAGTGCTGTTTTCACAGTGCTAAGTACTCCCAACTCTATCAACAATGTAGGTTTTCCTAGTTTTCTAAATCTCTCTTATTTTCTTGTACTTATACATGGAATTCTCTGTGTAAACCTCTGTAATTTCTCTAGGAAGATGAAACACTGTGTACTTTCTCTTGTTTCTATGTGTTACCAATCTTGAGAAACTCATACATTCTCTGTTCACTGTTTCCCGGTCTTAGACAAGTAGATTTCTTTCTGCGAAAGTGCTGTTTTCACAGTGCTAAGTACTCCCAACTCTATCAACAATGCAGGTTTTACTAGTTTTCCAAATCTCTCTTATTTTCTTATACTTATACATGGAATTCTCTGTGTAAAGCTCTGTAACTTCTCTAGGAAAATGAATCACTGTGTACTTTCTCTTGTTTCTATCTGTTACCAATCTTGAGATACTCATACATTCTCTGTTCACTGTTTCCCGGACTTTGACAAATAGATTTCTTTCTCCGAATGTGCTGTTTTCACAGTGCTAAGTACTCCCAACTCTATCAACAATGTAGGTTTTACTAGTTTTCTAAATCTTTCTTATTTTCTTGTACTTATACATGGAATTCTCTGTGTAAACCTCTGTAACTTCTCTAGGTAGATGAATCACTGTGTACTTTCTCTTGTTTCTATCTGTTACCTATCTTGAGAAACTCATACATTCTCTGTTCACTGTTTCCCGGTCTTAGACAAGTAGATTTCTTTCTGCGAAAGTGCTGTTTTCACAGGGCTAAGTACTCCCAACTCTATCAACAATGTAGGTTTTACTAGTTTTCTAAATCTCTCTTATTTTCCTGTTCGTATACATGGAATTCTCTGTGTAAACCTTAGAAACTTCTCTAGGAAGATGAATCACTGTGTACTTTCTCTTGTTTCTATCTGTTACCAATCTTGAGAAACTCATACATTCTCTGTTGACTGTTTCCCGTTCTTAGACAAGCAGATTTCTTTCTGCGAAAGTGCTGTTTTCACAGTGCTAAGTACTCCCAACTCTATCAACAATGTAGGTTTCACCAGTTTTCTAAGTCTCTCTTATTGTCTTGTACTTATACATGGAATTCTCTGTGTAAACCTCTGTAACTTCTCTAGTTAGATGAATCACTGTGTACTTTCTCTCGTTTCTATCTGTTACCAATCTTGAGAAACTCATACATTCTCTGTTCACTGTTTCCGGTCTTAGACAAGTTGATTTCTTTCTGTGAAAGTGCTATTTTCACAGTGCTAAGTACTCCCAACTCTATCAACAATGTAGGTTTTACTAGTTTTCTAAATCTCTCTTATTTTCTTGTACTTATACATGGAATTCTCTGTGTAAACCTCTGTAACTTCTCTAGGTAGATGAATCACTGTGTACTTTCTCTTGTTTCTATCTGTTACCAATCTTGAGAAACTCATACATTCTCTGTTCACTGTTTCCCGGTCTTAGACAAGAAGATGTCCTTCTGCAAAAGTGCTGTTTTCACAGTGCTAAGTACTCCCAACTCTAGCAACAATGTAGGTTTTACTAGTTTTCTAAATCTCTCTTATTTTCTTGTACTTATACATGGAATTCTCTGTGTAAACCTCTGTAACTTCTCTAGGTAGATGAATCACTGTGTACTTTCTCTTGTTTCTATCTGTTACCAATCTTGAGAAACTCATACATTCTCTGTTCACTGTTTCCCGGTCTTAGACAAGTAGATTTCTTTCTGCGAAAGTGCTGTTTTCACAGTGCTAAGTACTCCCAACTCTATCAACAATGTAGGTTTTACCAGTTTTCTAAGTCTCTCTTATTTTCTTGTACTTATACTTGGAATTATCTGTGTAAACCTCTGTAACTTCTCTAGGTAGACGAATCACTGTGTACTTTCTCTTGTTTCTGTCTGTAACCAATCTTGAGAAACTCATACATTCTATGTTCACTGTTTCCCGGTCTTAGACAAGTAGATTTCTTTCTGCGAAAGTGCTGTTTTCACAGTGCTAAGTACTCCCAACTCTATCAACAATGTATGTTTTACCAGTTTTCTTAGTCTCTCTTCTTTTCTTGTACTTATACTTGGAATTCTCTGTGTAAACCTCTGTAACTTCTCTATGTAGGTGAATCATTGTGTACTTTCTCTTGTTTCTATCTGTTACCAATCTTGAGAAACTCATACATTCTCTGTTCACTGTTTCCCGGACTTAGACAAGTAGATTTCTTTCTGCGAAAGTGCTGTTTTCACAGTGCTAAGTAATCCCAACTCTATCAACAATGTAGGATTTACTAGTTTTCTAAATCTCTCTGATTTTCTTGTACTTATACATGGAATTCTCTGTGTAAACCTCTGTAACTTCTCTAGTTAGATGAATCACTGTGTACTTTTTCTTGTTTCTACCTGTTACCAATGTTGAGAAACTCATACATTCTCTGCTGACTGTTTCCCGGTCTTAGACAAGTAGATTTCTTTCTGCGAAAGTGCTGTTTTCACAGTGCTAAGTACTCCCAACTCTATCAACAATGTAGGTTTTACCAGTTGTCTAAGTCTCTCTTATTTTCATGTACTTATACTTGGAATTCTCTGTGTAAACCTCTGTAACTTCTCTAGGTAGATGAACAACTGTGTACTTTCTCTTCTTTCTAACTGTTACCACTTTGAGAAACTCACACATTCTCTGTTCACTGTTTCCCGGTCTTAGACAAGTAGATTTCTTTCCGCGAAAGTGCTGTTTTCACAGTGCTAAGTACTCCCAACTCTATCAACAATGTAGGTTTTACCAGGTTTCTAAACCTCTATTTTTTTCTTGTACTTATACTTGGAATTCTCTGTGTAAACCTTTGTAAGTTCTCTAGGTAGACGAATCACTGTGTACTTTATCTTGTTTCTATCTGTTACCAATCTTGAGAAACTCATACATTCTCTGTTCACTGTTTCCCGGTCTTAGACAAGTAGATTTCTTTCTGCGAAAGTGCTGTTTTCACAGTGCTAAGTATTCCCAACTCTATCAACAATGTAGGTTTTACCAGTTTTCTAAGTCTCTCTTATTGTCTTGTAGTTATACATGGAATTCTCTGTGTAAACCACTGTAACTTCTCTAGTTAGATGAATCACTGGGTACTTTTTCTTGTTTCTATCTGTTACCAATCTTGAGAAACTCATACATTCTCTGTTGACTGTTTCCCGGTCTTGGACAAGTAGATTTTTTCTGCGAAACTGCTGTTTTCACAGTGCTAAGTACTCCCAACTCTATCAGCAATGTAGGTTTTACTAGTTTTCTAAATCTCTCTTATTTTCTTGTACTTATACATGGAATTCTCTGTGTAAACCTCTGTAACTTCTCTAGGTAGATGAATCACTGTATACTTTCTCTTGTTTCTATATGTTAACAATCTTGAGAAACTCATACATTCTCTGTTCACTGTTTCCCGGACTTTGACAAGTAGATTTCTTTCTGAGAAAATGCTGTTTTTACAGTGCTAAGTACTCCCAACTCTGTCAACAATGTAGGTTTTAGTAGTTTTCTAAATCTCTCTTATTTTCTTGTACTTATACATGGAATTCTCTCTGTAAACCTCTGTAACTTCTCTAGGTAGATGAATCACTGTGTACTTTCTCTTGTTTCTATCTGTTACCAATCTTGAGAAACTCATACATTCTCTGTTCACTGTTTCCCGGTCATAGACAACTAGATTTCTTTCTGCGAAAGTGCTGTTTTCACAGTGCTAAGTACTCCCAACTCTATCAACAATGTAGGTTTTACCAGTTTTCTAAGTCTCTCTTATTGTCTTTTACTTATACATGGAATTCTCTGTGTAAACCTCTGTAACTTCTCTAGTTAGATGAATCACTGTATACTTTTTCTTGTTTCTATCTGTTACCAATCTTGAGAAACTCACACATTCTCTGTTGACTGTTTCCCGGTTTTAGACAAGTTGATTTCTCTCTGCGAAAGTGCTGTTTTCACAGTGCTAAGTACTCCCAACTCTATCAACAATGTAGGTTTTACCAGTTTTCTAAGTCTCTCTTATTTTCTTGTACTTATACTTGGAATTCTCTGTGTAAACCTCTGTAACTTCTCTAGGTAGATGAATCACTGTGTACTTTCTCTTGTTTCTATCTGTTACCAATCTTGAGAAACTCATACATTCTCTGTTCACTGTTTCCTGGTCTTAGACAAGTAGATTTCTTTCTGCGAAAGTGCTGTTTTCACAGTGCTAAGTACTCCCAACTCTATCAACAATGTAGGTTTTACCAGTTTTCTAAGTCTCTCTTATTTTCTTGTACTTATACTTGGAATTCTCTGTGTAAACCTCTGTAACTTCTCTAGGAAGATGAATCACTGTGTACTTTCTCTTGTTTCTATCTGTTACCAATCTTGAGAAACTCATACATTCTCTGTTCACTGTTTCCCGGACTTAGACAAGTAGATTTCTTTCTGCGAAAGTGCTGTTTTCACAGTGCTAAGTACTCCCAACTCTATCAACAATGTAGGTTTTACTATTTTTCTAAATCTCTCTTATTTTCTTGTACTTATACATGGAATTCTCTGTGTAAACCTCTGTAACTTCTCTAGGTAGATGAATCACTGTGTACTTTCTCTTGTTTCTATCTGTTACCAATCTTGAGAAACTCATACATTCTCTGTTCACTGTTTCCCGGTCTTAGACAAGTAGATTTCTTTCTGCGAAAGTGCTGTTTTCACAGTGCTAAGTACTCCCAACTCTATCAACAATGTAGGTTTTACTAGTTTTCTAAATCTCTCTTATTTTCTTGTACTTATACATGGAATTCTCTGTGTAAACCTCTGTAACTTCTCTAGGTAGATGAATCACTGTGTACTTTCTCTTGTTTCTATCTGTTACCAATCTTGAGAAACTCATACATTCTCTGTTCACTGTTTCCCGTCTTAGACAAGTAGATTTCTTTCTGCGAAAGTGCTGTTTTCACAGTGCTAAGTACTCCCAACTCTATCAACAATGTAGGTTTTACCAGTTTTCTAAGTCTCTCTTATTTTCTTGTACTTATACTTGGAATTCTCTGTGTAAACCTCTGTAACTTCTCTAGGTAGACCAATCACTGTGTACTTTCTCTTGTTTCTATCTGTAACCAATCTTGAGAAACTCATACATTCTCTGTTCACTGTTTCCCGGTCTTAGACAAGTAGATTTCTTTCTGCGAAAGTGCTGTTTTCACAGTGCTAAGTACTCCCAACTCTATCAACAGTGTATGTTTTACCAGTTTTATTGTCTCTCTTATTTTCTTGTACTTATACTTGGAATTCTCTGTGTAAACCTCTCTAACTTCTCTATGTAGATGAATCACTGTGTACTTTCTCTTGTTTCTATCTGTTACCAATCTTGAGAAACTCATACATTCTCTGTTCACTTTTTCCCGGACTTACACAAGTAGATTTCTTTCTGCGAAAGTGCTCTTTTCATAGTGCTAAGTACTCCCAACCCTATCAACATTGTAGGATTTACTAGTTTTCTAAATCTCTCTTATTTTCTTGTACTTATACATGGAATTCTCTGTGTAAACCTCTATAACTTCTCTAGGTAGATGAATCACTGTGTACTTTCTCTTGTTTCTATCTGTTACCAATCTTGAAGAACTCATACATTCTCTGTTCACTGTTTCCCGGACTTAGACAAGTAGATTTCTTTCTGCGAAAGTGCTGTTTTCACAGTGTTAAGTACTCCCAACTCTATCAACAATGTAGGTTTCACCAGGTTTCTAAGTCTCTCTTGTTGTCTTGTACTTATACATGGAATTCTCTGTGTAAACCTCAGTAACTTCTCTAGGAAGATGAATCACTGTGTACTTTCTCTTGTTTCTATCTGTTACCAATCTTGAGAAACTCATACATTCTCTGTTCACTGTTTCCTGATCTTAGACAAGTAGATTTCTTTCTGCGAAAGTGCTGTTTTCACAGTGCTAAGTACTTCCAACTCTATCAACAATGTAGGTTTTACTAGTTTTCTAAATCTCTCTTATTTTCTTGTACTTATACATGGAATTCTCTGTGTAAACCTCTGTAACTTCTCTAGGTAGATGAATCACTGTGTACTTTCTCTTGTTTCTATCTGTTACCAATCTTGAGAAACTCATACATTCTCTGTTCACTCTTTCCCGGACTTTGACAAGTAGATTTCTTTCTGCGAAAGTGCTGTTTTCACAGTGCTAAGTACTCCCAACTCTATCAACAATGTAGGTTTTACTAGTTTTCTAAATCTCTCTTATTTTCTTGTACTTATACATGGAATTCTCTGTGTAAACCTCTGTAACTTCTCTAGGTAGATGAATCACTGTGTACTTTCTCTTGTTTCTATCTGTTACCAATCTTGAGAAACTCATACATTCTCTGTTCACTGTTTCCCGGTCTTAGACAAGTAGATTTCTTTCTGCGAAAGTGCTGTTTTCACAGTGCTAAGTACTCCCAACTCTATCAACAATGTAGGTTTTACCAGTTTTCTAAGTCTCTCTTATTTTCTTGTACTTATACTTGGAATTATCTGTGTAAACCTCTGTAACTTCTCTAGGTAGACGAATCACTGTGTACTTTCTCTTGTTTCTGTCTGTAACCAATCTTGAGAAACTCATACATTCTCTGTTCACTGTTTCCCGGTCTTAGACAAGTAGATTTCTTTCTGCGAAAGTGCTGTTTTCACAGTGCTAAGTACTCCCAACTCTATCAACAATGTATGTTTTACCAGTTTTCTTAGTCTCTCTTCTTTTCTTGTACTTATACTTGGAATTCTCTGTGTAAACCTCTGTAACTTCTCTATGTAGGTGAATCATTGTGTACTTTCTCTTGTTTCTATCTGTTACCAATCTTGAGAAACTCATACATTCTCTGTTCACTGTTTCCCGGACTTAGACAAGTAGATTTCTTTCTGCGAAAGTGCTGTTTTCACAGTGCTAAGTAATCCCAACTCTATCAACAATGTAGGATTTACTAGTTTTCTAAATCTCTCTGATTTTCTTGTACTTATACATGGAATTCTCTGTGTAAACCTCTGTAACTTCTCTAGTTAGATGAATCACTGTGTACTTTTTCTTGTTTCTACCTGTTACCAATGTTGAGAAACTCATACATTCTCTGCTGACTGTTTCCCGGTCTTAGACAAGTAGATTTCTTTCTGCGAAAGTGCTGTTTTCACAGTGCTAAGTACTCCCAACTCTATCAACAATGTAGGTTTTACCAGTTGTCTAAGTCTCTCTTATTTTCATGTACTTATACTTGGAATTCTCTGTGTAAACCTCTGTAACTTCTCTAGGTAGATGAACAACTGTGTACTTTCTCTTCTTTCTAACTGTTACCACTTTGAGAAACTCACACATTCTCTGTTCACTGTTTCCCGGTCTTAGACAAGTAGATTTCTTTCCGCGAAAGTGCTGTTTTCACAGTGCTAAGTACTCCCAACTCTATCAACAATGTAGGTTTTACCAGGTTTCTAAACCTCTATTTTTTTCTTGTACTTATACTTGGAATTCTCTGTGTAAACCTTTGTAAGTTCTCTAGGTAGACGAATCACTGTGTACTTTATCTTGTTTCTATCTGTTACCAATCTTGAGAAACTCATACATTCTCTGTTCACTGTTTCCCGGTCTTAGACAAGTAGATTTCTTTCTGCGAAAGTGCTGTTTCCACAGTGCTAAGTATTCCCAACTCTATCAACAATGTAGGTTTTACCAGTTTTCTAAGTCTCTCTTATTGTCTTGTAGTTATACATGGAATTCTCTGTGTAAACCACTGTAACTTCTCTAGTTAGATGAATCACTGGGTACTTTTTCTTGTTTCTATCTGTTACCAATCTTGAGAAACTCATACATTCTCTGTTGACTGTTTCCCGGTCTTGGACAAGTAGATTTTTTCTGCGAAAGTGCTGTTTTCACAGTGCTAAGTACTCCCAACTCTATCAGCAATGTAGGTTTTACTAGTTTTCTAAATCTCTCTTATTTTCTTGTACTTATACATGGAATTCTCTGTGTAAACCTCTGTAACTTCTCTAGGTAGATGAATCACTGTATACTTTCTCTTGTTTCTATATGTTAACAATCTTGAGAAACTCATACATTCTCTGTTCACTGTTTCCCGGACTTTGACAAGTAGATTTCTTTCTGAGAAAATGCTGTTTTTACAGTGCTAAGTACTCCCAACTCTGTCAACAATGTAGGTTTTAGTAGTTGTCTAAATCTCTCTTATTTTCTTGTACTTATACATGGAATTCTCTCTGTAAACCTCTGTAACTTCTCTAGGTAGATGAATCACTGTGTACTTTCTCTTGTTTCTATCTGTTACCAATCTTGAGAAACTCATACATTCTCTGTTCACTGTTTCCCGGTCATAGACAACTAGATTTCTTTCTGCGAAAGTGCTGTTTTCACAGTGCTAAGTACTCCCAACTCTATCAACAATGTAGGTTTTACCAGTTTTCTAAGTCTCTCTTATTGTCTTTTACTTATACATGGAATTCTCTGTGTAAACCTCTGTAACTTCTCTAGTTAGATGAATCACTGTATACTTTTTCTTGTTTCTATCTGTTACCAATCTTGAGAAACTCACACATTCTCTGTTGACTGTTTCCCGGTCTTAGACAAGTTGATTTCTCTCTGCGAAAGTGCTGTTTTCACAGTGCTAAGTACTCCCAACTCTATCAACAATGTAGGTTTTACCAGTTTTCTAAGTCTCTCTTATTTTCTTGTACTTATACTTGGAATTCTCTGTGTAAACCTCTGTAACTTCTCTAGGTAGATGAATCACTGTGTACTTTCTCTTGTTTCTATCTGTTACCAATCTTGAGAAACTCATACATTCTCTGTTCACTGTTTCCTGGTCTTAGACAAGTAGATTTCTTTCTGCGAAAGTGCTGTTTTCACAGTGCTAAGTACTCCCAACTCTATCAACAATGTAGGTTTTACCAGTTTTCTAAGTCTCTCTTATTTTCTTGTACTTATACTTGGAATTCTCTGTGTAAACCTCTGTAACTTCTCTAGGTAGACCAATCACTGTGTACTTTCTCTTGTTTCTATCTGTAACCAATCTTGAGAAACTCATACATTCTCTGTTCACTGTTTCCCGGTCTTAGACAAGTAGATTTCTTTCTGCGAAAGTGCTGTTTTCACAGTGCTAAGTACTCCCAACTCTATCAACAGTGTATGTTTTACCAGTTTTATTGTCTCTCTTATTTTCTTGTACTTATACTTGGAATTCTCTGTGTAAACCTCTCTAACTTCTCTATGTAGATGAATCACTGTGTACTTTCTCTTGTTTCTATCTGTTACCAATCTTGAGAAACTCATACATTCTCTGTTCACTGTTTCCCGGACTTACACAAGTAGATTTCTTTCTGCGAAAGTGCTGTTTTCATAGTGCTAAGTACTCCCAACCCTATCAACATTGTAGGATTTACTAGTTTTCTAAATCTCTCTTATTTTCTTGTACTTATACATGGAATTCTCTGTGTAAACCTCTATAACTTCTCTAGGTAGATGAATCACTGTGTACTTTCTCTTGTTTCTATCTGTTACCAATCTTGAAGAACTCATACATTCTCTGTTCACTGTTTCCCGGACTTAGACAAGTAGATTTCTTTCTGCGAAAGTGCTGTTTTCACAGTGTTAAGTACTCCCAACTCTATCAACAATGTAGGTTTCACCAGGTTTCTAAGTCTCTCTTGTTGTCTTGTACTTATACATGGAATTCTCTGTGTAAACCTCTGTAACTTCTCTAGGAAGATGAATCACTGTGTACTTTCTCTTGTTTCTTTCTGTTACCAATCTTGAGAAACTCATACATTCTCTGTTCACTGTTTCCCGGACTTAGACAAGAAGATTTCTTTCTGCGAAAGTGCTGTTTTCACAGTGCTAAGTACTCCCAACTCTATCAACAATGTAGGATTTACTAGTTTTGTAAATCTCTCTTATTTTCTTGTACTTATACATGGAATTCTCTGTGTAAACCTCTGTAACTTCTCTAGGTAGATGAATCACTGTGTACTTTCTCTTGTTTCTATCTGTTACCAATCTTGAGAAACTCATACATTCTCTGTTCACTGTTTCCCGGTCTTAGACAAGTAGATTTCTTTCTGCGAAAGTGCTGTTTTCACAGTGCTAAGTACTCCCAACTCTATCAACAATGTAGGTTTTACTAGTTTTCTAAATCTCTCTTATTTTCTTGTACTTATACATGGAATTCTCTGTGTAAACCTCTGTAACTTCTCTAGGAAGATGAATCACTGTGTACTTTCTCTTGTTTCTATCTGTTATCAATCTTGAGAAACTCATACATTCTCTGTTCACTGTTTCCCGGTCTTAGACAAGTAGATTTCTTTCTGTGAAAGTGCTGTTTTCACAGTGCTAAGTACTCCCAACTCTATCTACAATGTAGGTTTCACCACTTTTTTAAGTCTCTCTTATTGTCTTGCACTTATACATGGAATTCTCTGTGTAAACCTCTGTAACTTCTCTAGTTAGATGAATCACTGTGTACTTTTTCTTGTTTCTATCTGTTACCAATCTTGAGAAACTCATACATTCTCTGTTGACTGCTTCCCGGTCTTAGACAAGTAGATTTCTTTCTGCGAAAGTGCTGTTTTCACAATGCTAAGTACTCCCAACTCTATCAACAATGTAGGTTTTACCAGTTTTCTAAGTCTCTCTTATATTCTTGTACTTATACTTGGAATTCTCTGTGTAAACCTCTGAAACTTCTCTAGGTAGATGAATCACTGTGTACTTTCTCTCGTTTCTATCTGTTACCAATCTTGAGAAACTCATACATTCTCTGTTCACTGTTTCCCGGTCTTAGACAAGTAGATTTCTTTCTGCGAAAGTGCTGTTTTCACAGTGTTAAGTACTCCCAACTCTAGCAACAATGTAGGTTTTACTAGTTTTCTAAATCTCTCTTATTTTCTTGTACTTATACATGGAATTCTCTGTGTAAACCTCTATAACTTCTCTAGGTAGATGAATCACTGTGTACTTTCTCTTGTTTCTATCTGTTACCAATCTTCAGAAAATCATACATTCTCTGTTCACTGTTTCCCGTTCTTAGACAAGTAGATTTCTTTCTGTGAAAGTGCTGTTTTCACAGTGCTAAGTACTCCCAACTCTATCAACAATGTAGGTTTTACCAGTTTTCTAAACCTCTCTTATTTTCTTGTACTTATACTTGGAATTCTCTGTGTAAACCTTTGTAAGTTCTCTAGGTAGACAAATCACTGTGTACTTTCTCTTGTTTCTATCTGTTACCAATCTTGAGAAACTCATACATTCTCTGTTCACTGTTTCCCGGACTTAGACAAGTAGATTTCTTTCTGCGAAAGTGCTGTTTTCACAGTGCTAAGTACTCCCAACTCTATCAACAATGTAGGTTTTACCAGTTTTCTAAGTCTCTCTTATTTTCTTGTACTTATACTTGGAATTCTCTGTGTAAACCTCTGTAACTTCTCTAGGTAGATGAATCACTGTGTACTTTCTCTTGTTTCTATCTGTTACCAATCTTGAGAAACTCATACATTCTCTGTTCACTGTTTCCCGGTCTTAGACAAGTAGATTTCTTTCTGCGAAAGTGCTGTTTTCACAGTGCTAAGTACTCCCAACTCTATCAACAATGTAGGTTTTACCAGTTTTCTAAGTCTCTCTTATTTTCTTGTACTTATACTTGGAATTCTCTGTGTAAACCTCTGTAACTTCTCTAGGAAGATGAATCACTGTGTACTTTCTCTTGTTTCTATCTGTTACCAATCTTGAGAAACTCATACATTCTCTGTTCACTGTTTCCCGGACTTAGACAAGTAGATTTCTTTCTGCGAAAGTGCTGTTTTCACAGTGCTAAGTACTCCCAACTCTATCAACAATGTAGGTTTTACTATTTTTCTAAATCTCTCTAATTTTCTTGTACTTATACATGGAATTCTCTGTGTAAACCTCTGTAACTTCTCTAGGTAGATGAATCACTGTGTACTTTCTCTTGTTTCTATCTGTTACCAATCTTGAGAAACTCATACATTCTCTGTTCACTGTTTCCCGGTCTTAGACAAGTAGATTTCTTTCTGCGAAAGTGCTGTTTTCACAGTGCTAAGTACTCCCAACTCTATCAACAATGTAGGTTTTACTAGTTTTCTAAATCTCTCTTATTTTCTTGTACTTATACATGGAATTCTCTGTGTAAACCTCTGTAACTTCTCTAGGTAGATGAATCACTGTGTACTTTCTCTTGTTTCTATCTGTTACCAATCTTGAGAAACTCATACATTCTCTGTTCACTGTTTCCCGTCTTAGACAAGTAGATTTCTTTCTGCGAAAGTGCTGTTTTCACAGTGCTAAGTACTCCCAACTCTATCAACAATGTAGGTTTTACCAGTTTTCTAAGTCTCTCTTATTTTATTGTACTTATACTTGGAATTCTCTGTGTAAACCTCTGTAACTTCTCTAGGTAGACGAATCACTGTGTACTTTCTCTTGTTTCTATCTGTAACCAATCTTGAGAAACTCATAAATTCTCTGTTCACTGTTTCCCGGTCTTAGACAAGTAGATTTCTTTCTGCGAAAGTGCTGTTTTCACAGTGCTAAGTACTCCCAACTCTATCAACAGTGTATGTTTTACCAGTTTTCTTTGTCTCTCTTATTTTCTTGTACTTATACTTGGAATTCTCTGTGTAAACCTCTCTAACTTCTCTATGTAGATGAATCACTGTGTACTTTCTCTTGTTTCTATCTGTTACCAATCTTGAGAAACTCATACATTCTCTGTTCACTGTTTCCCGGACTTACACAAGTAGATTTCTTTCTGCGAAAGTGCTGTTTTCATAGTGCTAAGTACTCCCAACCCTATCAACATTGTAGGATTTACTAGTTTTCTAAATCTCTCTTATTTTCTTGTACTTATACATGGAATTCTCTGTGTAAACCTCTATAACTTCTCTAGGTAGATGAATCACTGTGTACTTTCTATTGTTTCTATCTGTTACCAATCTTGAAGAACTCATACATTCTCTGTTCACTGTTTCCCGGACTTAGACAAGTAGATTTCTTTCTGCGAAAGTGCTGTTTTCACAGTGTTAAGTACTCCCAACTCTATCAACAATGTAGGTTTCACCAGGTTTCTAAGTCTCTCTTGTTGTCTTGTACTTATACATGGAATTCTCTGTGTAAACCTCAGTAACTTCTCTAGGAAGATGAATCACTGTGTACTTTCTCTTGTTTCTATCTGTTACCAATCTTGAGAAACTCATACATTCTCTGTTCACTGTTTCCTGATCTTAGACAAGTAGATTTCTTTCTCCGAAAGTGCTGTTTTCACAGTGCTAAGTAATTCCAACTCTATCAACAATGTAGGTTTTACTAGTTTTCTAAATCTCTCTTATTTTCTTGTACTTATACATGGAATTCTCTGTGTAAACCTCTGTAACTTCTCTAGGGAGATGAATCACTGTGTACTTTCTCTTGTTTCTATCTGTTACCAATCTTGAGAAACTCATACATTCTCTGTTCACTGTTTCCCGGTCTTAGACAAGTAGATTTCTTTCTGCGAAAGTGCTGTTTTCACCGTGATAAGTACTCCCAACTCTATCAACAATGTAGGTTTTTTCCATTTTCTAAGTCTCTCTTATTGTCTTGTACTTATACATGGAATTCTCTGTGTCAACCTCTGTAACTTCTCTAGTTCGATGAATCACTGTGTACTTTTTCTTGATTCTATCTGTTACCAATCTTGAGAAACTCATACATTCTCTGTTGACTGTTTCCCGGTCTTAGACAAGGTGATTTCTTTCTGCGAAAGTGCTGTTTTCACAGTGCTAAGTACTCCCAAATCTATCAACTATGTAGGTTTTACCAGTTTTCTAAGTCTCTCTTATTTTCTTGTACTTATACTTGGAATTCTCTGTGTAAACCTCTGTAACTTCTCTAGGTAGATGAATCACTGTGTACTTTCTCTTGTTTCTATCTGTTACCAATCTTGAAAAACTCATACATTCTCTGTTCACTGTTTCCCGGACTTAGACAAGTAGATTTCTTTCTGCGAAAGTGCTGTTTTCACAGTGCTAAGTACTCCCAACTCTATCAACAATGTAGGTTTGACCAGTTTTCTAAGTCTCTCTTGTTGTCTTGTACTTATACATGGAATTCTCTGTGTAAACCTCTGTAACTTCTCTAGGTAGATGAATCACTGTATACTTTCTCTTGTTCCTATCTCTTAACAATCTTGAGAAACTCATACATTCTCTGTTCACTGTTTCCCGGACTTTGACAAGTAGATTTCTTTCTGCGAAAATGCTGTTTTTACAGTGCTAAGTACTCCCAACTCTCTCAACAATGTAGGTTTTAGTAGTTTTCTAAATCTCTCTTATTTTCTTGTACTTATACATGGAATTCTCTCTGTAAACCTCTGTAACTTCTCTAGGTAGACGAATCACTGTGTACTTTCTCTTGTTTCTATCTGTTACCAATCTTGAGAAACTCATACATTCTCTGTTCACTGTTTCCCGGTCATAGACAACTAGATTTCTTTCTGCGAAAGTGCTGTTTTCACAGTGCTAAGTACTCCCAACTCTATCAACAATGTAGGTTTTACCAGTTTTCTAAGTCCTCTTATTGTCTTTTACTTATACATGGAATTCTCTGTGTAAACCTCTGTAACTTCTCTAGTTAGATGAATCACTGTATACTTTTTCTTGTTTCTATCTGTTACCAATCTTGAGAAACTCACACATTCTCTGTTGACTGTTTCCCGGTCTTAGACAAGTTGATTTCTCACTGCGAAAGTGCTGTTTTCACAATGCTAAGTACTCCCAGCTCTATCAACAATGTAGGTTTTACCAGTTTTCTAAGTCTCTCTTATTTTCTTGTACTTATACTTGGAATTCTCTGTGTAAACCTCTGTAACTTCTCTAGGTAGATGAATCACTGTGTACTTTCTCTTGTTTCTATCTGTTACCAATCTTGAGAAACTCATACATTCTCTGTTCACTGTTTCCCGGTCTTAGACAAGTAGATTTCTTTCTGCGAAAGTGCTGTTTTCACAGTGCTAAGTACTCCCAACTCTATCAACAATGTAGGTTTTACCAGTTTTCTAAGTCTCTCTTATTTTCTTGTACTTATACTTGGAATTCTCTGTGTAAACCTCTGTAACTTCTCTAGGAAGATGAATCACTGTGTACTTTCTCTTGTTTCTTTCTGTTACCAATCTTGAGAAACTCATACATTCTCTGTTCACTGTTTCCCGGACTTAGACAAGTAGATTTCTTTCTGCGAAAGTGCTGTTTTCACAGTGCTAAGTACTCCCAACTCTATCAACAATGTAGGATTTACTAGTTTTCTAAATCTCTCTTATTTTCTTGTACTTATACATGGAATTCTCTGTGTAAACCTCTGTAACTTCTCTAGGTAGATGAATCACTGTGTACTTTCTCTTGTTTCTATCTGTTACCAATCTTGAGAAACTCATACATTCTCTGTTCACTGTTTCCCGGTCTTAGACAAGTAGATTTCTTTCTGCGAAAGTGCTGTTTTCACCGTGATAAGTACTCCCAACTCTATCAACAATGTAGGTTTTTTCCATTTTCTAAGTCTCTCTTATTGTCTTGTACTTATACATGGAATTCTCTGTGTCAACCTCTGTAACTTCTCTAGTTCGATGAATCACTGTGTACTTTTTCTTGATTCTATCTGTTACCAATCTTGAGAAACTCATACATTCTCTGTTGACTGTTTCCCGGTCTTAGACAAGGTGATTTCTTTCTGCGAAAGTGCTGTTTTCACAGTGCTAAGTACTCCCAAATCTATCAACTATGTAGGTTTTACCAGTTTTCTAAGTCTCTCTTATTTTCTTGTACTTATACTTGGAATTCTCTGTGTAAACCTCTGTAACTTCTCTAGGTAGATGAATCACTGTGTACTTTCTCTTGTTTCTATCTGTTACCAATCTTGAAAAACTCATACATTCTCTGTTCACTGTTTCCCGGACTTAGACAAGTAGATTTCTTTCTGCGAAAGTGCTGTTTTCACAGTGCTAAGTACTCCCAACTCTATCAACAATGTAGGTTTGACCAGTTTTCTAAGTCTCTCTTGTTGTCTTGTACTTATACATGGAATTCTCTGTGTAAACCTCTGTAACTTCTCTAGGTAGATGAATCACTGTATACTTTCTCTTGTTCCTATCTCTTAACAATCTTGAGAAACTCATACATTCTCTGTTCACTGTTTCCCGGACTTTGACAAGTAGATTTCTTTCTGCGAAAATGCTGTTTTTACAGTGCTAAGTACTCCCAACTCTCTCAACAATGTAGGTTTTAGTAGTTTTCTAAATCTCTCTTATTTTCTTGTACTTATACATGGAATTCTCTCTGTAAACCTCTGTAACTTCTCTAGGTAGACGAATCACTGTGTACTTTCTCTTGTTTCTATCTGTTACCAATCTTGAGAAACTCATACATTCTCTGTTCACTGTTTCCCGGTCATAGACAACTAGATTTCTTTCTGCGAAAGTGCTGTTTTCACAGTGCTAAGTACTCCCAACTCTATCAACAATGTAGGTTTTACCAGTTTTCTAAGTCCTCTTATTGTCTTTTACTTATACTTGGAATTCTCTGTGTAAACCTCTGTAACTTCTCTAGTTAGATGAATCACTGTATACTTTTTCTTGTTTCTATCTGTTACCAATCTTGAGAAACTCACACATTCTCTGTTGACTGTTTCCCGGTCTTAGACAAGTTGATTTCTCACTGCGAAAGTGCTGTTTTCACAGTGCTAAGTACTCCCAGCTCTATCAACAATGTAGGTTTTACCAGTTTTCTAAGTCTCTCTTATTTTCTTGTACTTATACTTGGAATTCTCTGTGTAAACCTCTGTAACTTCTCTAGGTAGATGAATCACTGTGTACTTTCTCTTGTTTCTATCTGTTACCAATCTTGAGAAACTCATACATTCTCTGTTCACTGTTTCCCGGTCTTAGACAAGTAGATTTCTTTCTGCGAAAGTGCTGTTTTCACAGTGCTAAGTACTCCCAACTCTATCAACAATGTAGGTTTTACCAGTTTTCTAAGTCTCTCTTATTTTCTTGTACTTATACTTGGAATTCTCTGTGTAAACCTCTGTAACTTCTCTAGGAAGATGAATCACTGTGTACTTTCTCTTGTTTCTTTCTGTTACCAATCTTGAGAAACTCATACATTCTCTGTTCACTGTTTCCCGGACTTAGACAAGTAGATTTCTTTCTGCGAAAGTGCTGTTTTCACAGTGCTAAGTACTCCCAACTCTATCAACAATGTAGGATTTACTAGTTTTCTAAATCTCTCTTATTTTCTTGTACTTATACATGGAATTCTCTGTGTAAACCTCTGTAACTTCTCTAGGTAGATGAATCACTGTGTACTTTCTCTTGTTTCTATCTGTTACCAATCTTGAGAAACTCATACATTCTCTGTTCACTGTTTCCCGGTCTTAGACAAGTAGATTTCTTTCTGCGAAAGTGCTGTTTTCACAGTGTTAAGTACTCCCAACTCTAGCAACAATGTAGGTTTTACTAGTTTTCTAAATCTCTCTTATTTTCTTGTACTTATACATGGAATTCTCTGTGTAAACCTCTGTAACTTCTCTAGGTAGATGAATCACTGTGTACTTTCTCTTGTTTCTATCTGTTACCAATCTTCAGAAAATCATACATTCTCTGTTCACTGTTTCCCGTTCTTAGACAAGTAGATTTCTTTCTGTGAAAGTGCTGTTTTCACAGTGCTAAGTACTCCCAACTCTATCAACAATGTAGGTTTTACCAGTTTTCTAAACCTCTCTTATTTTCTTGTACTTATACTTGGAATTCTCTGTGTAAACCTTTGTAAGTTCTCTAGGTAGACAAATCACTGTGTACTTTCTCTTGTTTCTATCTGTTACCAATCTTGAGAAACTCATACATTCTCTGTTCACTGTTTCCCGGACTTAGACAAGTAGATTTCTTTCTGCGAAAGTGCTGTTTTCACAGTGCTAAGTACTCCCAACTCTATCAACAATGTAGGTTTTACTATTTTTCTAAATCTCTCTTATTTTCTTGTACTTATACATGGAATTCTCTGTGTAAACCTCTGTAACTTCTCTAGGTAGATGAATCACTGTGTACTTTCTCTTGTTTCTATCTGTTACCAATCTTGAGAAACTCATACATTCTCTGTTCACTGTTTCCCGGTCTTAGACAAGTAGATTTCTTTCTGCGAAAGTGCTGTTTTCACAGTGCTAAGTACTCCCAACTCTATCAACAATGTAGGTTTTACTAGATTTCTAAATCTCTCTTATTTTCTTGTACTTATACATGGAATTCTCTGTGTAAACCTCTGTAACTTCTCTAGGTAGATGAATCACTGTGTACTTTCTCTTGTTTCTATCTGTTACCAATCTTGAGAAACTCATACATTCTCTGTTCACTGTTTCCCGGACTTAGACAAGTAGATTTCTTTCTGCGAAAGTGCTGTTTTCACAGTGCTAAGTACTCCCAACTCTATCAACAATGTAGGTTTTACCAGTTTTCTAAGTCTCTCTTATTTTCTTGTACTTATACTTGGAATTCTCTGTGTAAACCTCTGTAACTTCTCTAGTAGACGAATCACTGTGTACTTTCTCTTGTTTCTATCTGTAACCAATCTTGAGAAACTCATACATTCTCTGTTCACTGTTTCCCGGTCTTAGACAAGTAGATTTCTTTCTGCGAAATTGCTGTTTTCACAGTGCTAAGTACTCCCAACTCTATCAACAATGTAGGTTTCACCAGTTTTCTAAGTCTATCTTGTTGTCTTGTACTTATACATGGAATTCTCTGTGTAAACCTCAGTAACTTCTCTAGGAAGATGAATCACTGTGTACTTTCTCTTGTTTCTATCTGTTACCAATCTTCAGAAACTCATACATTCTCTGTTCACTGTTTCCTGATCTTAGACAAGTAGATTTCTTTCCGCGAAAGTGCTGTTTTCACAGCGCAAAGTACTTCCAACTCTATCAACAATGTAGGTTTTACTAGTTTTCTAAATCTCTCTTATTTTCTTGTACTTATACATGGAATTCTCTGTGTAAACCTCTGTAACTTCTCTAGGTAGATGAATCACTGTGTACTTTCTCTTGTTTCTATCTGTTACCAATCTTGAGAAACTCATACATTCTCTGTTCACTCTTTCCCGGACTTTGACAAGTAGATTTCTTTATGCGAAAGTGCTGTTTTCACAGTGCTAAGTACTCCCAACTCTATCAACAATGTAGGTTTTAGTAGTTTTCTAAATCTCTCTTATTTTCTTGTACTTATACATGGAATTCTCTGTGTAAACCTCTGTAACTTCTCTAGGTAGATGAATCACTGTGTACTTTCTCTTGTTTCTATCTGTTACCAATCTTGAGAAACTCATACATTCTCTGTTCACTGTTTCCCGGTCTTAGACAAGTAGATTTCTTTCTGCGAAAGTGCTGTTTTCACAGTGCTAAGTACTCCCAACTCTATCAACAATGTAGGTTTTACTAGTTTTCTAAATCTCTCTTATTTTCTTGTACTTATACATGGAATTCTCTGTGTAAACCTCTGTAACTTCTCTAGGAAGATGAATCACTGTGTACTTTCTCTTGTTTCTATCTGTTATCAATCTTGAGAAACTCATACATTCTCTGTTCACTGTTTCCCGGTCTTAGACAAGTAGATTTCTTTCTGTGAAAGTGCTGTTTTCACAGTGCTAAGTACTCCCAACTCTATCAACAATGTAGGTTTCACCACTTTTTTAAGTCTCTCTTATTGTCTTGCACTTATACATGGAATTCTCTGTGTAAACCTCTGTAACTTCTCTAGTTAGATGAATCACTGTGTACTTTTTCTTGTTTCTATCTGTTACCAATCTTGAGAAACTCATACATTCTCTGTTGACTGCTTCCCGGTCTTAGACAAGTAGATTTCTTTCTGCGAAAGTGCTGTTTTCACAATGCTAAGTACTCCCAACTCTATCAACAATGTAGGTTTTACCAGTTTTCTAAGTCTCTCTTATTTTCTTGTACTTATACTTGGAATTCTCTGTGTAAACCTCTGTAACTTCTCTAGGTAGATGAATCACTGTGTACTTTCTCTCGTTTCTATCTGTTACCAATCTTGAGAAACTCATACATTCTCTGTTCACTGTTTCCCGGTCTTAGACAAGTAGATTTCTTTCTGCGAAAGTGCTGTTTTCACAGTGGTAAGTACTCCCAACTCTAGCAACAATGTAGGTTTTACTAGTTTTCTAAATCTCTCTTATTTTCTTGTACTTATACATGGAATTCTCTGTGTAAACCTCTGTAACTTCTCTAGGTAGATGAATCACTGTGTACTTTCTCTTGTTTCTATCTGTTACCAATCTTCAGAAAATCACACATTCTCTGTTCACTGTTTCCCGTTCTTAGACAAGTAGATTTCTTTCTGTGAAAGTGCTGTTTTCACAGTGCTAAGTACTCCCAACTCTATCAACAATGTAGGTTTTACCAGTTTTCTAAACCTCTCTTATTTTCTTGTACTTATACTTGGAATTCTCTGTGTAAACCTTTGTAAGTTCTCTAGGTAGACAAATCACTGTGTACTTTCTCTTGTTTCTATCTGTTACCAATCTTCAGAAACTCATACATTCTCTGTTGACTGTTTCCCGGTCTTAGACAAGTTGATTTCTTTCTGCGAAAGTGCTGTTTTCACAGTGCTAAGTACTCCCAACTCTATCAACAATGTAGGTTTTACCAGTTTTCTAAGTCTTTCTTATTTTCTTGTACTTATACTTGGAATTCTCTGTGTAAAACACTATAACTTCTCTAGGTAGATGAATCGCTGTGTACTTTCTCTTGTTTCTATCTGTTACCAATCTTGAGAAACTCATACATTCTCTGTTTACTGTTTCCCGGTTTTAGACAAGAAGATTTCTTTCTGCGAAAGTGCTGTTTTCACAGTGCTAAGTAGTCCCAACTCTATCAACAATGTAGGTTTTACCAGTTTTCTAAGTCTCTCTTATTTTCTTGTACTTATACTTGGAATTCTCTGTGTATACCTCTGTAACTTCTCTAGGTAGACGAATCACTGTGTACTTTCTCTTGTTTCTATCTGTTACCAATCTTGAGAAACTCATACATTCTCTGTTCACTGTTTCCCGGTCTTAGACAAGTAGATTTCTTTCTTCGAAAGTGCTGTTTTCACAGTGCTAAGCACTCCCAACTCTATCAGCAATGTAGGTTTTACCAGTTTTCTAAGTCTCTCTTATTTTCTTGTACTTATAGTTGGAATTCTCTGTGTAAACCTCTGTAACTTCTCTAGGTAGATGAATCACTGTGTACTTTCTCTTGTTTCTATCTGTTACCAATCTTGAAAAACTCATACATTCTCTGTTCACTGTTTCCCGGACTTAGACAAGTAGATTTCTTTCTGCGAAAGTGCTGTTTTCACAGTGCTAAGTACTCCCAACTCTATCAACAATGTAGGTTTCACCAGTTTTCTAAGTCTCTCTTGTTGTCTTGTACTTATACATGGAATTCTCTGTGTAAACCTCTGTAACTTCTCTACGTAGATGAATCACTGTATACTTTCTCTTGTTCCTATCTGTTAACAATCTTGAGAAGCTCATACATTCTCTGTTCACTGTTTCCCGGACTTTGACAAGTAGATTTCTTTCTGCGAAAATGCTGTTTTTACAGTGCTAAGTACTCCCAACTCTCTCAACAATGTAGGTTTTAGTAGTTTTCTAAATCTCTCTTATTTTCTTGTACTTATACATGGAATTCTCTCTGTAAACCTCTGTAACTTCTCTAGGTAGATGAATCACTGTGTACTTTCTCTTGTTTCTATCTGTTACCAATCTTGAGAAACTCATACATTCTCTGTTCACTGTTTCTCGGACTTAGACAAGTAGATTTCTTTCTGCGAAAGTGCTGTTTTCACAGTGCTAAGTACTCCCAACTCTATCAACAATGTAGGTTTTACCAGTTTTCTAAGTCTCTCTTATTTTCTTGTACTTATACTTGGAATTCTCTGTGTAAACCTCTGTAACTTCTCTAGTTAGATGAATCACTGTGTACTTTTTCTTGTTTCTATCTGTTACCAATCTTGAGAAACTCATACATTCTCTGTTGACTGTTTCCCGGTCTTAGACAAGGTGATTTCTTTCTGCGAAAGTGCTGTTTTCACAGTGCTAAGTACTCCCAAATCTATCAACTATGTAGGTTTTACCAGTTTTCTAAGTCTCTCTTATTTTCTTGTACTTATACTTGGAATTCTCTGTGTAAACCTCTGTAACTTCTCTAGGTAGATGAATCACTGTGTACTTTCTCTTGTTTCTATCTGTTACCAATCTTGAAAAACTCATACATTCTCTGTTCACTGTTTCCCGGACTTAGACAAGTCGATTTCTTTCTGCGAAAGTGCTGTTTTCACAGTGCTAAGTACTCCCAACTCTATCAACAATGTAGGTTTCACCAGTTTTCTAAGTCTCTCTTGTTGTCTTGTACTTATACATGGAATTCTCTGTGTAAACCTCTGTAACTTCTCTAGGTAGATGAATCACTGTATACTTTCTCTTGTTCCTATCTGTTAACAATCTTGAGAAACTCATACATTCTCTGTTCACTGTTTCCCGGACTTTGACAAGTAGATTTCTTTCTGCGAAAATGCTGTTTTTACAGTGCTAAGTACTCCCAACTCTCTCAACAATGTAGGTTTTAGTAGTTTTCTAAATCTCTCTTATTTTCTTGTACTTATACATGGAATTCTCTCTGTAAACCTCTGTAACTTCTCTAGGTAGATGAATCACTGTGTACTTTCTCTTGTTTCTATCTGTTACCAATCTTGAGAAACTCATACATTCTCTGTTCACTGTTTCCCGGTCATAGACAACTAGATTTCTTTCTGCGAAAGTGCTGTTTTCACAGTGCTAAGTACTCCCAACTCTATCAACAATGTAGGTTTTACCAGTTTTCTAAGTCCTCTTATTGTCTTTCACTTATACATGATATTCTCTGTGTAAACCTCTGTAACTTCTCTAGTTAGATGAATCACTGTATACTTTTTCTTGTTTCTATCTGTTACCAATCTTGAGAAACTCACACATTCTCTGTTGACTGTTTCCCGGTCTTAGACAAGTTGATTTCTCACTGCGAAAGTGCTGTTTTCACAGTGCTAAGTACTCCCAACTCTATCAACAATGTAGGTTTTACCAGTTTTCTAAGTCTCTCTTATTTTCTTGTACTTATACTTGGAATTCTCTGTGTAAACCTCTGTAACTTCTCTAGGTAGATGAATCACTGTGTACTTTCTCTTGTTTCTGTTACCAATCTTGAGAAACTCATACATTCTCTGTTCACTGTTTCCCGGTCTTAGACAAGTAGATTTCTTTCTGCGAAAGTGCTGTTTTCACAGTGCTAAGTACTCCCAACTCTATCAACAATGTAGGTTTTACCAGTTTTCTAAGTCTCTCTTATTTTCTTGTACTTATACTTGGAATTCTCTGTGTAAACCTCTGTAACTTCTCTAGGAAGATGAATCACTGTGTACTTTCTCTTGTTTCTTTCTGTTACCAATCTTGAGAAACTCATACATTCTCTGTTCACTGTTTCCCGGACTTAGACAAGTAGATTTCTTTCTGCGAAAGTGCTGTTTTCACAGTGCTAAGTACTCCCAACTCTATCAACAATGTAGGATTTACTAGTTTTCTAAATCTCTCTTATTTTCTTGTACTTATACATGGAATTCTCTGTGTAAACCTCTGTAACTTCTCTAGGTAGATGAATCACTGTGTACTTTCTCTTGTTTCTATCTGTTACCAATCTTGAGAAACTCATACATTCTCTGTTCACTGTTTCCCGGTCTTAGACAAGTAGATTTCTTTCTGCGAAAGTGCTGTTTTCACAGTGCTAAGTACCCCCAACTCTATCAACAATGTAGGTTTTACTAGTTTTCTAAATCTCTCTTATTTTCTTGTACTTATACATGGAATTCTCTGTGTAAACCTCTGTAACTTCTCTAGGAAGATGAATCACTGTGTACTTTCTCTTGTTTCTATCTGTTATCAATCTTGAGAAACTCATACATTCTCTGTTCACTGTTTCCCGGTCTTAGACAAGTAGATTTCTTTCTGTGAAAGTGCTGTTTTCACAGTGCTAAGTACTCCCAACTCTATCAACAATGTAGGTTTCACCACTTTTTTAAGTCTCTCTTATTGTCTTGCACTTATACATGAAATTCTCTGTGTAAACCTCTGTAACTTCTCTAGTTAGATGAATCACTGTGTACTTTTTCTTGTTTCTATCTGTTACCAATCTTGAGAAACTCATACATTCTCTGTTGACTGCTTCCCGGTCTTAGACAAGTAGATTTCTTTCTGCGAAAGTGCTGTTTTCA
This sequence comes from Heterohyrax brucei, assembly GCA_028571685.1. Taxonomy (NCBI): domain Eukaryota; kingdom Metazoa; phylum Chordata; class Mammalia; order Hyracoidea; family Procaviidae; genus Heterohyrax; species Heterohyrax brucei. The sequence goes on along the minus strand of CM053160.1, from coordinate 36,908,922 downwards.
CAATGCTAAGTACTCCCAACTCTATCAACAATGTAGGTTTTACCAGTTTTCTAAGTCTCTCTTATTTTCTTGTACTTATACTTGGAATTCTCTGTGTAAACCTCTGTAACTTCTCTAGGTAGATGAATCACTGTGTACTTTCTCTCGTTTCTATCTGTTACCAATCTTGAGAAACTCATACATTCTCTGTTCACTGTTTCCCGGTCTTAGACAAGTAGATTTCTTTCTGCGAAAGTGCTGTTTTCACAGTGCTAAGTACTCCCAACTCTATCAACAATGTAGGTTTTACCAGTTTTCTAAACCTCTCTTATTTTCTTGTACTTATACTTGGAATTCTCTGTGTAAACCTTTGTAAGTTCTCTAGGTAGACAAATCACTGTGTACTTTCTCTTGTTTCTATCTGTTACCAATCTTGAGAAACTCATACATTCTCTGTTCACTGTTTCCGGACTTAGACAAGTAGATTTCTTTCTGCGAAAGTGCTGTTTTCACAGTGCTAAGTACTCCCAACTCTATCAACAATGTAGGTTTTACTATTTTTCTAAATCTCTCTTATTTTCTTGTACTTATACATGGAATTCTCTGTGTAAACCTCTGTAACTTCTCTAGGTAGATGAATCACTGTGTACTTTCTCTTGTTTCTATCTGTTACCAATCTTGAGAAACTCATACATTCTCTGTTCACTGTTTCCCGGTCTTAGACAAGTAGATTTCTTTCTGCGAAAGTGCTGTTTTCACAGTGCTAAGTACTCCCAACTCTATCAACAATGTAGGTTTTACTAGATTTCTAAATCTCTCTTATTTTCTTGTACTTATACATGGAATTCTCTGTGTAAACCTCTGTAACTTCTCTAGGTAGATGAATCACTGTGTACTTTCTCTTGTTTCTATCTGTTACCAATCTTGAGAAACTCATACATTCTCTGTTCACTGTTTCCCGGACTTAGACAAGTAGATTTCTTTCTTCGAAAGTGCTGTTTTCACAGTGCTAAGTACTCCCAACTCTATCAACAATGTAGGTTTTACCAGTTTTCTAAGTCTCTCTTATTTTCTTGTACTTATACTTGGAATTCTCTGTGTAAACCTCTGTAACTTCTCTAGTAGACGAATCACTGTGTACTTTCTCTTGTTTCTATCTGTAACCAATCTTGAGAAACTCATACATTCTCTGTTCACTGTTTCCCGGTCTTAGACAAGTAGATTTCTTTCTGCGAAAGTGCTGTTTTCACAGTGCTAAGTACTCCCAACTCTATCAGCAATGTAGGTTTCACCAGTTTTCTAAGTCTATCTTGTTGTCTTGTACTTATACATGGAATTCTCTGTGTAAACCTCTGTAACTTCTCTAGGAAGATGAATCACTGTGTACTTTCTCTTGTTTCTATCTGTTACCAATCTTGAGAAACTCATACATTCTCTGTTCACTGTTTCCTGATCTTAGACAAGTAGATTTCTTTCCGCGAAAGTGCTGTTTTCACAGCGCTAAGTACTTCCAACTCTATCAACAATGTAGGTTTTACTAGTTTTCTAAATCTCTCTTATTTTCTTGTACTTATACATGGAATTCTCTGTGTAAACCTCTGTAACTTCTCTAGGTAGATGAATCACTGTGTACTTTCTCTTGTTTCTATCTGTTACCAATCTTGAGAAACTCATACATTCTCTGTTCACTCTTTCCCGGACTTTGACAAGTAGATTTCTTTCTGCGAAAGTGCTGTTTTCACAGTGCTAAGTACTCCCAACTCTATCAACAATGTAGGTTTTAGTAGTTTTCTAAATCTCTCTTATTTTCTTGTACTTATACATGGAATTCTCTGTGTAAACCTCTGTAACTTCTCTAGGTAGATGAATCACTGTGTACTTTCTCTTGTTTCTATCTGTTACCAATCTTGAGAAACTCATACATTCTCTGTTCACTGTTTCTCGGTCTTAGACAAGTAGATTTCTTTCTGCGAAAGTGCTGTTTTCACAGTGCTAAGTACTCCCAACTCTATCAACAATGTAGGTTTTACCAGTTTTCTAAGTCTCTCTTATTGTCTTGTACTTATACATGGAATTCTCTGTGTAAACCTCTGTAACTTCTCTAGTTAGATGAATCACTGTGTACTTTTTCTTGTTTCTATCTGTTACCAATCTTGAGAAACTCATACATTCTCTGTTGACTGTTTCCCGGTCTTAGACAAGGTGATTTCTTTCTGCGAAAGTGCTGTTTTCACAGTGCTAAGTACTCCCAAATCTATCAACTATGTAGGTTTTACCAGTTTTCTAAGTCTCTCTTATTTTCTTGTACTTATACTTGGAATTCTCTGTGTAAACCTCTGTAACTTCTCTAGGTAGATGAATCACTGTGTACTTTCTCTTGTTTCTATCTGTTACCAATCTTGAAAAACTCATACATTCTCTGTTCACTGTTTCCCGGACTTAGACAAGTAGATTTCTTTCTGCGAAAGTGCTGTTTTCACAGTGCTAAGTACTCCCAACTCTATCAACAATGTAGGTTTCACCAGTTTTCTAAGTCTCTCTTGTTGTCTTGTACTTATACATGGAATTCTCTGTGTAAACCTCTGTAACTTCTCTAGGTAGATGAATCACTGTATACTTTCTCTTGTTCCTATCTGTTAACAATCTTGAGAAACTCATACATTCTCTGTTCACTGTTTCCCGGACTTTGACAAGTAGATTTCTTTCTGCGAAAATGCTGTTTTTACAGTGCTAAGTACTCCCAACTCTCTCAACAATGTAGGTTTTAGTAGTTTTCTAAATCTCTCTTATTTTCTTGTACTTATACATGGAATTCCCTGTGTAAACCTCTGTAACTTCTCTAGGTAGATGAATCACTGTGTACTTTCTCTTGTTTCTATCTGTTACCAATCTTGAGAAACTCATACATTCTCTGTTCACTGTTTCCCGGTCTTAGACAAGTAGATTTCTTTCTGCGAAAGTGCTGTTTTCACAGTGCTAAGTACTCCCAACTCTATCAACAATGTAGGTTTTACTAGTTTTCTAAATCTCTCTTATTTTCTTGTACTTATACATGGAATTCTCTGTGTAAACCTCTGTAACTTCTCTAGGAAGATGAATCACTGTGTACTTTCTCTTGTTTCTATCTGTTATCAATCTTGAGAAACTCATACATTCTCTGTTCACTGTTTCCCGGTCTTAGACAAGTAGATTTCTTTCTGTGAAAGTGCTGTTTTCACAGTGCTAAGTACTCCCAACTCTATCAACAATGTAGGTTTCACCACTTTTTTAAGTCTCTCTTATTGTCTTGCACTTATACATGGAATTCTCTGTGTAAACCTCTGTAACTTCTCTAGTTAGATGAATCACTGTGTACTTTTTCTTGTTTCTATCTGTTACCAATCTTGAGAAACTCATACATTCTCTGTTGACTGCTTCCCGGTCTTAGACAAGTAGATTTCTTTCTGCGAAAGTGCTGTTTTCACAATGCTAAGTACTCCCAACTCTATCAACAATGTAGGTTTTACCAGTTTTCTAAGTCTCTCTTATTTTCTTGTACTTATACTTGGAATTCTCTGTGTAAACCTCTGTAACTTCTCTAGGTAGATGAATCACTGTGTACTTTCTCTCGTTTCTATCTGTTACCAATCTTGAGAAACTCATACATTCTCTGTTCACTGTTTCCCGGTCTTAGACAAGTAGATTTCTTTCTGCGAAAGTGCTGTTTTCACAGTGTTAAGTACTCCCAACTCTAGCAACAATGTAGGTTTTACTAGTTTTCTAAATCTCTCTTATTTTCTTGTACTTATACATGGAATTCTCTGTGTAAACCTCTGTAACTTCTCTAGGTAGATGAATCAATGTGTACTTTCTCTTGTTTCTATCTGTTACCAATCTTCAGAAAATCATACATTCTCTGTTCACTGTTTCCCGTTCTTAGACAAGTAGATTTCTTTCTGTGAAAGTGCTGTTTTCACAGTGCTAAGTACTCCCAACTCTATCAACAATGTAGGTTTTACCAGTTTTCTAAACCTCTCTTATTTTCTTGTACTTATACTTGGAATTCTCTGTGTAAACCTTTGTAAGTTCTCTAGGTAGATGAATCACTGTGTACTTTCTCTTGTTTCTATCTGTTACCAATTTTGAGAAACTCATACATTCTCTGTTCACTGTTTCCCGTTCTTAGACAAGTAGATTTCTTTTCGCGAAAGTGCTGCTTTCACAGTGCTAAGGACTCCCAACTCTATCAACAATGTAGGTTTTACCAGTTTTCTAAACCTCTCTTATTTTCTTGTACTTATACTTGGAATTCTCTGTGTAAACCTCTGTAAGTTCTCTAGGTAGACGAATCACTGTGTACTTTCTCTTGTTTCTATCTGTTACCAATCTTGAGAAACTCATACATTCTCTGTTCACTGTTTCCTGGACTTAGACAAGTAGATTTCTTTCTGCGAAAGTGCTGTTTTCACAGTGCTAAGTACTTCCAACTCTATCAACAATGTAGGTTTTACTAGTTTTCTAAATCTCTCTTATTTTCTTGTACTTATACATGGAATTCTCTGTGTAAACCTCTGTAACTTCTCTAGGTAGATGAATCACTGTGTACTTTCTCTTGTTTCTATCTGTTACCAATCTTGAGAAACTCAAACATTCTCTGTTCACTGTTTCCCGGTCTTAGACAAGTAGATTTCTTTCTGTGAAAGTGCTGTTTTCACAGTGCTAAGTACTCCCAACTCTATCAACAATGTAGGTTTTACTAGTTTTCTAAATCTCTCTTATTTTCTTGTACTCATACATGGAATTCTCTGTGTAAACCTCTGTAACTTGTCTTGGAAGATGAATCACTGTGTACTTTCTCTTGTTTCTATCTGTTACCAATCTTGAGAAACTCATACATTCTCTGTTCACTGTTTCCCGGTCTTAGACAAGTAGATTTCTTTCCGCGAAAGTGCTGTTTTCACAGTGATAAGTACTCCCAAATCTATCAACATTGTAGGTTTTACTAGTTTTCTAAATCTCTCTTATTTTCTTGTACTTATACATGGAATTCTCTGTGTAAAGCTCTGTAACTTCTCTAGGAAGAAGAATCACTGTGTACTTTCTCTTGTTTCTGTTACCAATCTTGAGAAACTCATACATTCTCTGTTGACTGTTTCCTGATCTTAGACAAGTAGAATTCTATCCGCGAAAGTGCTGTTTTCACAGTGCTAAGTACTCCCAACTCTATCAACAATGTAGGTTTTACCAGTTTTCTAAACCTCTCTTATTTTCTTGTACTTATACTTGGAATTCTCTATGTAACCCTCTGTAACTTCTCTAGGAAGCTGAATCACTGTGTACTTTCTCTTGTTTCTATCTGTTACCAATCTTGAGAAGCTCATACATTCTCTGTTCACTGTTTCCCGGTCTTAGACAAGTAGATTTCTTTCCGCGAATGTGCTGTTTTCATAGTGCTAAGTACTCCCAACTCTATCAACAATGTAGGTTTTACTAGTTTTCTAAATCTCCCTTATTTTCTTGTTCTTATACATGGAATTCTCTGTGTAAACCTTAGTAACTTCTCTAGGAAGATGAATCACTGCGTACTTTCTCTTCTTTCTATCTGTTACCAATCTTGAGAAACTCATACATTCTCTGTTCACTGTTTCCCGGTCTTAGACAAGTAGATTTCTTTCCAGGAAAGTGCTGTTTTCACAGTGCTAAGTACTCCCAACTCTATCAACAATGTAGGTTTTACTAGTTTTCTAAATCTCTCTTATTTTCTTGTACTCATACATGGAATTCTCTATGTAAACCTCCTTAACTTCTCTATGTAGATGAATCACTGTGTACTTTCTCTTCTTTCTATCTGTTACCAATCTTGAGAAACTCATACATTCTCTGTTCAGTGTTTCCCGGTCTTAGACAGGTAGATTTCTTTCTGCGAAAGTGCTGTTTTCACAGTGCTAACTACTCCCAACTCTATCAACAATGTAGGTTTTACGAGTTTTCTAAATCTCTCTTATTTTCTTGTACTTATACATAGAACTCTCTGTGTAAACCTCTGTAACTTCTCGAGGTAGATGAATCACTGTGTACTTTCTCTTGTTTCTATCTGGTACCAAACTTGAGAAACTCATACATTCTCTGTTGACTGTTTCCCGGTCCTAGACAAGTAGATTTCTTTCCGCGAAAGTGCTGTTTTCACAGTGCTAAGTACTCCCAACTCTATCAATAATGTAGGTTTTACCAGTTTTCTATACCTCTGTTATTTTCTTGTACTTATACTTGGAATTCTCTGTGTAAACCTCTGTAACTTCTCTAGGTAGACGAATCACTGTGTACTTTCTCTTGTTTCTATCTGTTACCAATCTTGAGAAACTCATACATTCTCTGTTCACTGTTTCCCGGTCTTAGACAAGTAGATTTCTTTCCGCGAAAGTGCTGTTTTCACAGTGCTAAGTACTCCCAACTCTATCAACAATGTAAGTTTTACTAGTTTTTTAAATCTCTCTTATTTTCTTGTACTTATACATGGAATTCTCTGTGTAAACCTCTGTAACTTCTCTAGGAAGATGAATCACTGTGTACTTTCTCTTGTTTCTATCTGTTTCCAATCTTGAGAAACTCATACATTCTCTGTTCACTGTTTCCCGGTCTTAGACAAGTAGATTTCTTTCCGCGAAAGTGCTGTTTTCACAGTGCTAAGTACTCCCAACTCCATCAACAATGTAGGTTTTACTAGTTTTCTAAATCTCTATTATTTTCTTGTTCTTATACGTGGATTTCTCTGTGTAAACCTCAGTAACTTCTCTAGGAAGATGTATCACTGTGTACTTTCTCTTGTTTCTGTCTGTTACCAATCTTGAGAAACTCATACATTCTCTGTTCACTGTTTCCCTGTCTTAGACAAGTAGATTTCTTTCTGCAAAAGTGCTGTTTTCACAGTGCTAAGTACTCCCAACTCTATCAACAATGTAGGTTTTACCAGTTTTCTAAGTCTCTCTTATTGTCTTGTACTTATACATGGAATTCTCTGTGTAAACCTCTGTAACTTCTCTAGTTAGATGAATCACTGTGTACTTTTTCTTGTTTCTATCTGTTACCAATCTTGAGAAAGTCAGACATTCTCTGTTGACTGTTTCCCGGTCTTAGACAAGTTGATTTCTTTCTGCGAAAGTGCTGTTTTCACAGTGCTAAGTACTCCCAACTCTATCAACAATGTAGGTTTTACCAGTTTTCTAAGTCTCTCTTATTTTCTTGTACTTATACTTGGAATTCTCTGTGTAAACCCTATAACTTCTCTAGGTAGATGAATCACTGTGTACTTTCTCTTGTTTCTATCTGGTACCAATCTTGAGAAACTCATACATTCTCTGTTCACTGTTTCCGGGTCCTAGACAAGTAGATTTCTTTCCGCGAAAGTGCTGTTTTCACAGTGCTAAGTACTCCCAACTCTATCAATAATGTAGGTTTTACCAGTTTTCTATACCTCTGTTATTTTCTTGTACTTATACTTGGAATTCTCTGTGTAAACCTCTGTAACTTCTCTAGGTAGACGAATCACTGTGTACTTTCTCTTGTTTCTATCTGTTACCAATCTTGAGAAACTCATACATTCTCTGTTCACTGTTTCCCGGTCTTAGAGAAGTAGATTTCTTTCTGCGAAAGTGCTGTTTTCACAGTACTAAGTACTCCCAACTCTATCAACAATGTAGGTTTTACCAGTTTTCTAAACCTCTCTTATTTTCTTGTACTTATACTTGGAATTCTCTGTGTAAAACTCTGTAGTTCTCCAGGTAGATGAATCACTGTGTACTTTCGCTTGTTTCTATCTGTTACCTATCTTGAGAAACTCATACATTCTCTCTTCACTGTTTCCCGGTCTTAGACAAGTAGATTTCTTTCTGCGAAAGTGCTGTTTTCACAGTGCTAAGTACTTCCAACTCTATCAACAATGTAGGTTTTACTAGTTTTCTAAATCTCTCTTATTTTCTTGTACTTATAAATGGAATTCTCTGTGTAAACCTCTGTAACTTCTCTAGGTAGATGAATCACTGTGTACTTTCTCTTGATTCTATCTGGTACCAATCTGGAGAAACTCATACATTCTCTGTTCACTGTTTCCAGGACTTAGACAAGTAGATTTCTTTCTGCGAAAGTGCTGTTTTCACAGTGCTAAGTACTCCCAACTCTATCAACAATGTAGGTTTTACCAGTTTTCTAAACCTCTCTTACTTTCTTGTACTTATACTTGGAATTCTCTGTGTAAACCTCTGTAACTTCTCTAGGTAGATGAATCACTGTGTACTTTCTCTTGTTTCCATCTGTTACCAATCTTGAGAAACTCATACATTCTCTGTTCACTGTTTCTCGGTCTTAGACAAGTAGATTTCTTTCCACGAACGTGCTGTTTTCACAGGGCTAAGTACTCCCAACTCTAACAACAATGTAGGTTTTACCAGTTTTCTAAATCTCTCTTATTTCCTTGTACTTATACATGGAATTCTCTGTGTAAACTTCTGTAACTTCTCTAGGTAGATGAATCACTGTGTACTTTCTCTAGTTTCGGTCTGTTACCAATCTTGAGAAACTCATACATTCTCTGTTCACTGTTTCCCGGTCTTAGACAAGTAAATTTCTTTCTAGGAAAGTGCTGTTTTCACAGTGCTAAGTACTTCCAACTCTATCAACAGCGTAGGTTTTACTAGTTTTCTAAATCTCTCTTATTTTCTTGTACTTATACATGGAATTCTCTGTGTAAACCTCTGTAACTTCTCTAGGTAGATGAATCACTGTGTACTTTCTCTTGTTTCTATCTGTTACCAATCTTGAGAAACTCATACATTCTCTGTTCACTGTTTCCCGGACTTAGACAAGTAGATTTCTTTCTGCGAAAGTGCTGTTTTCACAGTGCTAAGAACTCCCAACTCTATCAACAATGTAGGTTTTACTAGTTTTCTAAATCTCTCTTATTTTCTTGTACTTATACATGGAATTCTCTGTGTAAAGCTCTGTAACTTCTCTAGGAAAATGAATCACTGTGTACTTTCTCTTGTTTCTATCTGTTACCAATCTTGAGAAACTCATCCATTCTCTGTTAACTGTTTCCCGGTCTTAGACAAGTAGATTTCTTTCCGCGAAAGTGCTGTTTTCACAGTGCTAAGTACTCCCAACTCTATCAACAATGTAGGTTTTACCAGTTTTCTAAACCTCTCTTATTTTCTTTTACTTATACTTGGAATTCTCTGTGTAAAACTCTGTAAGTTCTCTAGGTAAACGAATCACTGTGTACTTTCGCTTGTTTCTATCTGTTACCTATCTTGAGAAACTCATACATTCTCTGTTCACTGTTTCCAGGACTTAGACAAGTAGATTTCTTTCTGCGAAAGTGCTGTTTTCACAGTGCTAAGTACTCCCAACTCTATCAACAATGTAGCTTTTACCAGTTTTCTAAGTCTCTCTTATTGTCTTGCACCTATACATGAAATTCTCTGTGTAAACCTCTGTAACTTCTCTAGGTAGATGAATCACTGTGTACTTTCTCTTGTTTCTGTCTGTTACCAATCTTGAGAAACTCATACATTCTCTGGTCACTGTTTCCCGGTCTTAGACAAGTAGATTTCTTTCTGTGAAAGTGCTGTTTTCACAGTGCTAAGTACTTCCAACTCTATCAACAATGTAGGTTTTACTAGTTTTCTAAATCTCTCTTATTTTCTTGTACTTGTACATGGAATTCTCTGTGTATACCTCTGTAACTTCTCTAGGTAGATGAATCACTGTGTACTTTCTCTTGTTTCTATCTGTTACCAATCTTGAGAAACTCATACATTCTCTGTTCACTGTTTCCCGGACTTAGACAAGTAGATTTCTTTCTGCGAAACTGCTGTTTTCACAGTGCTAAGTACTCCCAACTCTATCAACAATGTAGGTTTTACTAGTTTTCTAAATCTCTCTTATTTTCTTGTACTTATACATGGAATTCTCTGTGTAAACCTCTGTAACTTCTCTAGGAAGATGAATCACTGTGTACTTTCTCTTGTTTCTATCTGTTACCAATCTTGAGAAACTCATACATTCTCTGTTCACTGTTTCACGGCCTTAGACAAGTAGATTTCTTTCTGCGAAAGTGCTGTTTTCACAGTGCTAAGTACTCCCAACTCTATCAACAATGTAGGTTTTACCAGTTTTCTAAACCTCTCTTATTTTCTTGTACTTATACTTGGAATTCTCTGTGTAAACCTCTGTAACTTCTCTAGGTAGACGAATCACTATGTACTTTCTCTTGTTTCTATCTGTTACCAATCTTGAGAAACTCATACATTCCCTGTTCACTGTTTCCCGGTCTTAGAGAAGTAGATTTCTTTCTGCGAAAGTGCTGTTTTCACAGTGCTAAGTACTCCCAACTCTATCAACAATGTAGGTTTTACCAGTTTTCTAAACCTCTCTTATTTTCTTGTACTTATACTTGGAATTCTCTGTGTAAAACTCTGTAGTTCTCCAGGTAGACGAATCAATGTGTACTTTCGCTTGTTTCTATCTGTTACCTATCTTGAGAAACTCATATATTCTCTCTTCACTGTTTCCCGGTCTTAGAAAAGTAGATTTCTTTCTGCGAAAGTGCTGTTTTCACAGTGCTAAGTACTTCCAACTCTATCAACAATGTAAGTTTTACTAGTTTTCTAAATCTCTCTTATTTTCTTGTACTTATACATGGAATTCTCTGTGTAAACCTCTGTAACTTCTCTAGGTAGATGAATCACTGTGTACTTTCTCTTGATTCTATCTGGTACCAATCTGGAGAAACTCATACATTCTCTGTTCACTGTTTCCAGGACTTAGACAAGTAGATTTCTTTCTGCGAAAGTGCTGTTTTCACAGTGCTAAGTACTCCCAACTCTATCAACAATGTAGGTTTTACCAGTTTTCTAAACCTCTCTTACTTTCTTGTACTTATACTTGGAATTCTCTGTGGAAACCTCTGTAACTTCTCTAGGTAGATGAATCACTGTGTACTTTCTCTTGTTTCCATCTGTTACCAATCTTGAGAAACTCATACATTCTCTGTTCACTGTTTCTCGGTCTTAGACAAGTAGATTTCTTTCCACGAACGTGCTGTTTTCACAGGGCTAAGTACTCCCAACTCTAACAACAATGTAGGTTTTACCAGTTTTCTAAATCTCTCTTATTTCCTTGTACTTATACATGGAATTCTCTGTGTAAACTTCTGTAACTTCTCTAGGTAGATGAATCACTGTGTACTTTCTCTAGTTTCGGTCTGTTACCAATCTTGAGAAACTCATACATTCTCTGTTCACTGTTTCCCGGTCTTAGACAAGTAAATTTCTTTCTAGGAAAGTGCTGTTTTCACAGTGCTAAGTACTTCCAACTCTATCAACAGCGTAGGTTTTACTAGTTTTCTAAATCTCTCTTATTTTCTTGTACTTATACATGGAATTCTCTGTGTAAACCTCTGTAACTTCTCTAGGTAGATGAATCACTGTGTACTTTCTCTTGTTTCTATCTGTTACCAATCTTGAGAAACTCATACATTCTCTGTTCACTGTTTCCCGGACTTAGACAAGTAGATTTCTTTCTGCGAAAGTGCTGTTTTCACAGTGCTAAGAACTCCCAACTCTATCAACAATGTAGGTTTTACTAGTTTTCTAAATCTCTCTTATTTTCTTGTACTTATACATGGAATTCTCTGTGTAAAGCTCTGTAACTTCTCTAGGAAAATGAATCACTGTGTACTTTCTCTTGTTTCTATCTGTTACCAATCTTGAGAAACTCATCCATTCTCTGTTAACTGTTTCCCGGTCTTAGACAAGTAGATTTCTTTCCGCGAAAGTGCTGTTTTCACAGTGCTAAGTACTCCCAACTCTATCAACAATGTAGGTTTTACCAGTTTTCTAAACCTCTCTTATTTTCTTTTACTTATACTTGGAATTCTCTGTGTAAAACTCTGTAAGTTCTCTAGGTAAACGAATCACTGTGTACTTTCGCTTGTTTCTATCTGTTACCTATCTTGAGAAACTCATACATTCTCTGTTCACTGTTTCCAGGACTTAGACAAGTAGATTTCTTTCTGCGAAAGTGCTGTTTTCACAGTGCTAAGTACTCCCAACTCTATCAACAATGTAGCTTTTACCAGTTTTCTAAGTCTCTCTTATTGTCTTGCACCTATACATGAAATTCTCTGTGTAAACCTCTGTAACTTCTCTAGGTAGATGAATCACTGTGTACTTTCTCTTGTTTCTGTCTGTTACCAATCTTGAGAAACTCATACATTCTCTGGTCACTGTTTCCCGGTCTTAGACAAGTAGATTTCTTTCTGTGAAAGTGCTGTTTTCACAGTGCTAAGTACTTCCAACTCTATCAACAATGTAGGTTTTACTAGTTTTCTAAATCTCTCTTATTTTCTTGTACTTGTACATGGAATTCTCTGTGTATACCTCTGTAACTTCTCTAGGTAGATGAATCACTGTGTACTTTCTCTTGTTTCTATCTGTTACCAATCTTGAGAAACTCATACATTCTCTGTTCACTGTTTCCCGGACTTAGACAAGTAGATTTCTTTCTGCGAAACTGCTGTTTTCACAGTGCTAAGTACTCCCAACTCTATCAACAATGTAGGTTTTACTAGTTTTCTAAATCTCTCTTATTTTCTTGTACTTATACATGGAATTCTCTGTGTAAACCTCTGTAACTTCTCTAGGAAGATGAATCACTGTGTACTTTCTCTTGTTTCTATCTGTTACCAATCTTGAGAAACTCATACATTCTCTGTTCACTGTTTCACGGCCTTAGACAAGTAGATTTCTTTCTGCGAAAGTGCTGTTTTCACAGTGCTAAGTACTCCCAACTCTATCAACAATGTAGGTTTTACCAGTTTTCTAAACCTCTCTTATTTTCTTGTACTTATACTTGGAATTCTCTGTGTAAACCTCTGTAACTTCTCTAGGTAGACGAATCACTATGTACTTTCTCTTGTTTCTATCTGTTACCAATCTTGAGAAACTCATACATTCCCTGTTCACTGTTTCCCGGTCTTAGAGAAGTAGATTTCTTTCTGCGAAAGTGCTGTTTTCACAGTGCTAAGTACTCCCAACTCTATCAACAATGTAGGTTTTACCAGTTTTCTAAACCTCTCTTATTTTCTTGTACTTATACTTGGAATTCTCTGTGTAAAACTCTGTAGTTCTCCAGGTAGACGAATCAATGTGTACTTTCGCTTGTTTCTATCTGTTACCTATCTTGAGAAACTCATATATTCTCTCTTCACTGTTTCCCGGTCTTAGAAAAGTAGATTTCTTTCTGCGAAAGTGCTGTTTTCACAGTGCTAAGTACTTCCAACTCTATCAACAATGTAAGTTTTACTAGTTTTCTAAATCTCTCTTATTTTCTTGTACTTATACATGGAATTCTCTGTGTAAACCTCTGTAACTTCTCTAGGTAGATGAATCACTGTGTACTTTCTCTTGATTCTATCTGGTACCAATCTGGAGAAACTCATACATTCTCTGTTCACTGTTTCCAGGACTTAGACAAGTAGATTTCTTTCTGCGAAAGTGCTGTTTTCACAGTGCTAAGTACTCCCAACTCTATCAACAATGTAGGTTTTACCAGTTTTCTAAACCTCTCTTACTTTCTTGTACTTATACTTGGAATTCTCTGTGGAAACCTCTGTAACTTCTCTAGGTAGATGAATCACTGTATACTTTCTCTTGTTCCTATCTGTTAACAATCTTGAGAAACTCATACATTCTCTGTTCACTGTTTCCCGGACTTTGACAAGTAGATTTCTTTCTGCGAAAATGCTGTTTTTACAGTGCTAAGTACTCCCAACTCTCTCAACAATGTAGGTTTTAGTAGTTTTCTAAATCTCTCTTATTTTCTTGTACTTATACATGGAATTCTCTCTGTAAACCTCTGTAACTTCTCTAGGTAGATGAATCACTGTGTACTTTCTCTTGTTTCTATCTGTTACCAATCTTGAGAAACTCATACATTCTCTGTTCACTGTTTCCCGGTCATAGACAACTAGATTTCTTTCTGCGAAAGTGCTGTTTTCACAGTGCTAAGTACTCCCAACTCTATCAACAATGTAGGTTTTACCAGTTTTCTAAGTCCTCTTATTGTCTTTCACTTATACATGATATTCTCTGTGTAAACCTCTGTAACTTCTCTAGTTAGATGAATCACTGTATACTTTTTCTTGTTTCTATCTGTTACCAATCTTGAGAAACTCACACATTCTCTGTTGACTGTTTCCCGGTCTTAGACAAGTTGATTTCTCACTGCGAAAGTGCTGTTTTCACAGTGCTAAGTACTCCCAACTCTATCAACAATGTAGGTTTTACCAGTTTTCTAAGTCTCTCTTATTTTCTTGTACTTATACTTGGAATTCTCTGTGTAAACCTCTGTAACTTCTCTAGGTAGATGAATCACTGTGTACTTTCTCTTGTTTCTGTTACCAATCTTGAGAAACTCATACATTCTCTGTTCACTGTTTCCCGGTCTTAGACAAGTAGATTTCTTTCTGCGAAAGTGCTGTTTTCACAGTGCTAAGTACTCCCAACTCTATCAACAATGTAGGTTTTACCAGTTTTCTAAGTCTCTCTTATTTTCTTGTACTTATACTTGGAATTCTCTGTGTAAACCTCTGTAACTTCTCTAGGAAGATGAATCACTGTGTACTTTCTCTTGTTTCTTTCTGTTACCAATCTTGAGAAACTCATACATTCTCTGTTCACTGTTTCCCGGACTTAGACAAGTAGATTTCTTTCTGCGAAAGTGCTGTTTTCACAGTGCTAAGTACTCCCAACTCTATCAACAATGTAGGATTTACTAGTTTTCTAAATCTCTCTTATTTTCTTGTACTTATACATGGAATTCTCTGTGTAAACCTCTGTAACTTCTCTAGGTAGATGAATCACTGTGTACTTTCTCTTGTTTCTATCTGTTACCAATCTTGAGAAACTCATACATTCTCTGTTCACTGTTTCCCGGTCTTAGACAAGTAGATTTCTTTCTGCGAAAGTGCTGTTTTCACAGTGCTAAGTACCCCCAACTCTATCAACAATGTAGGTTTTACTAGTTTTCTAAATCTCTCTTATTTTCTTGTACTTATACATGGAATTCTCTGTGTAAACCTCTGTAACTTCTCTAGGAAGATGAATCACTGTGTACTTTCTCTTGTTTCTATCTGTTATCAATCTTGAGAAACTCATACATTCTCTGTTCACTGTTTCCCGGTCTTAGACAAGTAGATTTCTTTCTGTGAAAGTGCTGTTTTCACAGTGCTAAGTACTCCCAACTCTATCAACAATGTAGGTTTCACCACTTTTTTAAGTCTCTCTTATTGTCTTGCACTTATACATGAAATTCTCTGTGTAAACCTCTGTAACTTCTCTAGTTAGATGAATCACTGTGTACTTTTTCTTGTTTCTATCTGTTACCAATCTTGAGAAACTCATACATTCTCTGTTGACTGCTTCCCGGTCTTAGACAAGTAGATTTCTTTCTGCGAAAGTGCTGTTTTCACAATGCTAAGTACTCCCAACTCTATCAACAATGTAGGTTTTACCAGTTTTCTAAGTCTCTCTTATTTTCTTGTACTTATACTTGGAATTCTCTGTGTAAACCTCTGTAACTTCTCTAGGTAGATGAATCACTGTGTACTTTCTCTCGTTTCTATCTGTTACCAATCTTGAGAAACTCATACATTCTCTGTTCACTGTTTCCCGGTCTTAGACAAGTAGATTTCTTTCTGCGAAAGTGCTGTTTTCACAGTGCTAAGTACTCCCAACTCTATCAACAATGTAGGTTTTACCAGTTTTCTAAACCTCTCTTATTTTCTTGTACTTATACTTGGAATTCTCTGTGTAAACCTTTGTAAGTTCTCTAGGTAGACAAATCACTGTGTACTTTCTCTTGTTTCTATCTGTTACCAATCTTGAGAAACTCATACATTCTCTGTTCACTGTTTCCGGACTTAGACAAGTAGATTTCTTTCTGCGAAAGTGCTGTTTTCACAGTGCTAAGTACTCCCAACTCTATCAACAATGTAGGTTTTACTATTTTTCTAAATCTCTCTTATTTTCTTGTACTTATACATGGAATTCTCTGTGTAAACCTCTGTAACTTCTCTAGGTAGATGAATCACTGTGTACTTTCTCTTGTTTCTATCTGTTACCAATCTTGAGAAACTCATACATTCTCTGTTCACTGTTTCCCGGTCTTAGACAAGTAGATTTCTTTCTGCGAAAGTGCTGTTTTCACAGTGCTAAGTACTCCCAACTCTATCAACAATGTAGGTTTTACTAGATTTCTAAATCTCTCTTATTTTCTTGTACTTATACATGGAATTCTCTGTGTAAACCTCTGTAACTTCTCTAGGTAGATGAATCACTGTGTACTTTCTCTTGTTTCTATCTGTTACCAATCTTGAGAAACTCATACATTCTCTGTTCACTGTTTCCCGGACTTAGACAAGTAGATTTCTTTCTTCGAAAGTGCTGTTTTCACAGTGCTAAGTACTCCCAACTCTATCAACAATGTAGGTTTTACCAGTTTTCTAAGTCTCTCTTATTTTCTTGTACTTATACTTGGAATTCTCTGTGTAAACCTCTGTAACTTCTCTAGTAGACGAATCACTGTGTACTTTCTCTTGTTTCTATCTGTAACCAATCTTGAGAAACTCATACATTCTCTGTTCACTGTTTCCCGGTCTTAGACAAGTAGATTTCTTTCTGCGAAAGTGCTGTTTTCACAGTGCTAAGTACTCCCAACTCTATCAGCAATGTAGGTTTCACCAGTTTTCTAAGTCTATCTTGTTGTCTTGTACTTATACATGGAATTCTCTGTGTAAACCTCTGTAACTTCTCTAGGAAGATGAATCACTGTGTACTTTCTCTTGTTTCTATCTGTTACCAATCTTGAGAAACTCATACATTCTCTGTTCACTGTTTCCTGATCTTAGACAAGTAGATTTCTTTCCGCGAAAGTGCTGTTTTCACAGCGCTAAGTACTTCCAACTCTATCAACAATGTAGGTTTTACTAGTTTTCTAAATCTCTCTTATTTTCTTGTACTTATACATGGAATTCTCTGTGTAAACCTCTGTAACTTCTCTAGGTAGATGAATCACTGTGTACTTTCTCTTGTTTCTATCTGTTACCAATCTTGAGAAACTCATACATTCTCTGTTCACTCTTTCCCGGACTTTGACAAGTAGATTTCTTTCTGCGAAAGTGCTGTTTTCACAGTGCTAAGTACTCCCAACTCTATCAACAATGTAGGTTTTAGTAGTTTTCTAAATCTCTCTTATTTTCTTGTACTTATACATGGAATTCTCTGTGTAAACCTCTGTAACTTCTCTAGGTAGATGAATCACTGTGTACTTTCTCTTGTTTCTATCTGTTACCAATCTTGAGAAACTCATACATTCTCTGTTCACTGTTTCTCGGTCTTAGACAAGTAGATTTCTTTCTGCGAAAGTGCTGTTTTCACAGTGCTAAGTACTCCCAACTCTATCAACAATGTAGGTTTTACCAGTTTTCTAAGTCTCTCTTATTGTCTTGTACTTATACATGGAATTCTCTGTGTAAACCTCTGTAACTTCTCTAGTTAGATGAATCACTGTGTACTTTTTCTTGTTTCTATCTGTTACCAATCTTGAGAAACTCATACATTCTCTGTTGACTGTTTCCCGGTCTTAGACAAGGTGATTTCTTTCTGCGAAAGTGCTGTTTTCACAGTGCTAAGTACTCCCAAATCTATCAACTATGTAGGTTTTACCAGTTTTCTAAGTCTCTCTTATTTTCTTGTACTTATACTTGGAATTCTCTGTGTAAACCTCTGTAACTTCTCTAGGTAGATGAATCACTGTGTACTTTCTCTTGTTTCTATCTGTTACCAATCTTGAAAAACTCATACATTCTCTGTTCACTGTTTCCCGGACTTAGACAAGTAGATTTCTTTCTGCGAAAGTGCTGTTTTCACAGTGCTAAGTACTCCCAACTCTATCAACAATGTAGGTTTCACCAGTTTTCTAAGTCTCTCTTGTTGTCTTGTACTTATACATGGAATTCTCTGTGTAAACCTCTGTAACTTCTCTAGGTAGATGAATCACTGTATACTTTCTCTTGTTCCTATCTGTTAACAATCTTGAGAAACTCATACATTCTCTGTTCACTGTTTCCCGGACTTTGACAAGTAGATTTCTTTCTGCGAAAATGCTGTTTTTACAGTGCTAAGTACTCCCAACTCTCTCAACAATGTAGGTTTTAGTAGTTTTCTAAATCTCTCTTATTTTCTTGTACTTATACATGGAATTCCCTGTGTAAACCTCTGTAACTTCTCTAGGTAGATGAATCACTGTGTACTTTCTCTTGTTTCTATCTGTTACCAATCTTGAGAAACTCATACATTCTCTGTTCACTGTTTCCCGGTCTTAGACAAGTAGATTTCTTTCTGCGAAAGTGCTGTTTTCACAGTGCTAAGTACTCCCAACTCTATCAACAATGTAGGTTTTACTAGTTTTCTAAATCTCTCTTATTTTCTTGTACTTATACATGGAATTCTCTGTGTAAACCTCTGTAACTTCTCTAGGAAGATGAATCACTGTGTACTTTCTCTTGTTTCTATCTGTTATCAATCTTGAGAAACTCATACATTCTCTGTTCACTGTTTCCCGGTCTTAGACAAGTAGATTTCTTTCTGTGAAAGTGCTGTTTTCACAGTGCTAAGTACTCCCAACTCTATCAACAATGTAGGTTTCACCACTTTTTTAAGTCTCTCTTATTGTCTTGCACTTATACATGGAATTCTCTGTGTAAACCTCTGTAACTTCTCTAGTTAGATGAATCACTGTGTACTTTTTCTTGTTTCTATCTGTTACCAATCTTGAGAAACTCATACATTCTCTGTTGACTGCTTCCCGGTCTTAGACAAGTAGATTTCTTTCTGCGAAAGTGCTGTTTTCACAATGCTAAGTACTCCCAACTCTATCAACAATGTAGGTTTTACCAGTTTTCTAAGTCTCTCTTATTTTCTTGTACTTATACTTGGAATTCTCTGTGTAAACCTCTGTAACTTCTCTAGGTAGATGAATCACTGTGTACTTTCTCTCGTTTCTATCTGTTACCAATCTTGAGAAACTCATACATTCTCTGTTCACTGTTTCCCGGTCTTAGACAAGTAGATTTCTTTCTGCGAAAGTGCTGTTTTCACAGTGTTAAGTACTCCCAACTCTAGCAACAATGTAGGTTTTACTAGTTTTCTAAATCTCTCTTATTTTCTTGTACTTATACATGGAATTCTCTGTGTAAACCTCTGTAACTTCTCTAGGTAGATGAATCAATGTGTACTTTCTCTTGTTTCTATCTGTTACCAATCTTCAGAAAATCATACATTCTCTGTTCACTGTTTCCCGTTCTTAGACAAGTAGATTTCTTTCTGTGAAAGTGCTGTTTTCACAGTGCTAAGTACTCCCAACTCTATCAACAATGTAGGTTTTACCAGTTTTCTAAACCTCTCTTATTTTCTTGTACTTATACTTGGAATTCTCTGTGTAAACCTTTGTAAGTTCTCTAGGTAGATGAATCACTGTGTACTTTCTCTTGTTTCTATCTGTTACCAAATTTGAGAAACTCATACATTCTCTGTTCACTGTTTCCCGTTCTTAGACAAGTAGATTTCTTTTCGCGAAAGTGCTGCTTTCACAGTGCTAAGGACTCCCAACTCTATCAACAATGTAGGTTTTACCAGTTTTCTAAACCTCTCTTATTTTCTTGTACTTATACTTGGAATTCTCTGTGTAAACCTCTGTAAGTTCTCTAGGTAGACGAATCACTGTGTACTTTCTCTTGTTTCTATCTGTTACCAATCTTGAGAAACTCATACATTCTCTGTTCACTGTTTCCTGGACTTAGACAAGTAGATTTCTTTCTGCGAAAGTGCTGTTTTCACAGTGCTAAGTACTTCCAACTCTATCAACAATGTAGGTTTTACTAGTTTTCTAAATCTCTCTTATTTTCTTGTACTTATACATGGAATTCTCTGTGTAAACCTCTGTAACTTCTCTAGGTAGATGAATCACTGTGTACTTTCTCTTGTTTCTATCTGTTACCAATCTTGAGAAACTCAAACATTCTCTGTTCACTGTTTCCCGGTCTTAGACAAGTAGATTTCTTTCTGTGAAAGTGCTGTTTTCACAGTGCTAAGTACTCCCAACTCTATCAACAATGTAGGTTTTACTAGTTTTCTAAATCTCTCTTATTTTCTTGTACTCATACATGGAATTCTCTGTGTAAACCTCTGTAACTTGTCTTGGAAGATGAATCACTGTGTACTTTCTCTTGTTTCTATCTGTTACCAATCTTGAGAAACTCATACATTCTCTGTTCACTGTTTCCCGGTCTTAGACAAGTAGATTTCTTTCCGCGAAAGTGCTGTTTTCACAGTGATAAGTACTCCCAAATCTATCAACATTGTAGGTTTTACTAGTTTTCTAAATCTCTCTTATTTTCTTGTACTTATACATGGAATTCTCTGTGTAAAGCTCTGTAACTTCTCTAGGAAGAAGAATCACTGTGTACTTTCTCTTGTTTCTGTTACCAATCTTGAGAAACTCATACATTCTCTGTTGACTGTTTCCTGATCTTAGACAAGTAGAATTCTATCCGCGAAAGTGCTGTTTTCACAGTGCTAAGTACTCCCAACTCTATCAACAATGTAGGTTTTACCAGTTTTCTAAACCTCTCTTATTTTCTTGTACTTATACTTGGAATTCTCTATGTAACCCTCTGTAACTTCTCTAGGAAGCTGAATCACTGTGTACTTTCTCTTGTTTCTATCTGTTACCAATCTTGAGAAGCTCATACATTCTCTGTTCACTGTTTCCCGGTCTTAGACAAGTAGATTTCTTTCCGCGAATGTGCTGTTTTCATAGTGCTAAGTACTCCCAACTCTATCAACAATGTAGGTTTTACTAGTTTTCTAAATCTCCCTTATTTTCTTGTTCTTATACATGGAATTCTCTGTGTAAACCTTAGTAACTTCTCTAGGAAGATGAATCACTGCGTACTTTCTCTTCTTTCTATCTGTTACCAATCTTGAGAAACTCATACATTCTCTGTTCACTGTTTCCCGGTCTTAGACAAGTAGATTTCTTTCCAGGAAAGTGCTGTTTTCACAGTGCTAAGTACTCCCAACTCTATCAACAATGTAGGTTTTACTAGTTTTCTAAATCTCTCTTATTTTCTTGTACTCATACATGGAATTCTCTATGTAAACCTCCTTAACTTCTCTATGTAGATGAATCACTGTGTACTTTCTCTTCTTTCTATCTGTTACCAATCTTGAGAAACTCATACATTCTCTGTTCAGTGTTTCCCGGTCTTAGACAGGTAGATTTCTTTCTGCGAAAGTGCTGTTTTCACAGTGCTAACTACTCCCAACTCTATCAACAATGTAGGTTTTACGAGTTTTCTAAATCTCTCTTATTTTCTTGTACTTATACATAGAACTCTCTGTGTAAACCTCTGTAACTTCTCGAGGTAGATGAATCACTGTGTACTTTCTCTTGTTTCTATCTGGTACCAAACTTGAGAAACTCATACATTCTCTGTTGACTGTTTCCCGGTCCTAGACAAGTAGATTTCTTTCCGCGAAAGTGCTGTTTTCACAGTGCTAAGTACTCCCAACTCTATCAATAATGTAGGTTTTACCAGTTTTCTATACCTCTGTTATTTTCTTGTACTTATACTTGGAATTCTCTGTGTAAACCTCTGTAACTTCTCTAGGTAGACGAATCACTGTGTACTTTCTCTTGTTTCTATCTGTTACCAATCTTGAGAAACTCATACATTCTCTGTTCACTGTTTCCCGGTCTTAGACAAGTAGATTTCTTTCCGCGAAAGTGCTGTTTTCACAGTGCTAAGTACTCCCAACTCTATCAACAATGTAAGTTTTACTAGTTTTTTAAATCTCTCTTATTTTCTTGTACTTATACATGGAATTCTCTGTGTAAACCTCTGTAACTTCTCTAGGAAGATGAATCACTGTGTACTTTCTCTTGTTTCTATCTGTTTCCAATCTTGAGAAACTCATACATTCTCTGTTCACTGTTTCCCGGTCTTAGACAAGTAGATTTCTTTCCGCGAAAGTGCTGTTTTCACAGTGCTAAGTACTCCCAACTCCATCAACAATGTAGGTTTTACTAGTTTTCTAAATCTCTATTATTTTCTTGTTCTTATACGTGGATTTCTCTGTGTAAACCTCAGTAACTTCTCTAGGAAGATGTATCACTGTGTACTTTCTCTTGTTTCTGTCTGTTACCAATCTTGAGAAACTCATACATTCTCTGTTCACTGTTTCCCTGTCTTAGACAAGTAGATTTCTTTCTGCAAAAGTGCTGTTTTCACAGTGCTAAGTACTCCCAACTCTATCAACAATGTAGGTTTTACCAGTTTTCTAAGTCTCTCTTATTGTCTTGTACTTATACATGGAATTCTCTGTGTAAACCTCTGTAACTTCTCTAGTTAGATGAATCACTGTGTACTTTTTCTTGTTTCTATCTGTTACCAATCTTGAGAAAGTCAGACATTCTCTGTTGACTGTTTCCCGGTCTTAGACAAGTTGATTTCTTTCTGCGAAAGTGCTGTTTTCACAGTGCTAAGTACTCCCAACTCTATCAACAATGTAGGTTTTACCAGTTTTCTAAGTCTCTCTTATTTTCTTGTACTTATACTTGGAATTCTCTGTGTAAACCCTATAACTTCTCTAGGTAGATGAATCACTGTGTACTTTCTCTTGTTTCTATCTGGTACCAATCTTGAGAAACTCATACATTCTCTGTTCACTGTTTCCGGGTCCTAGACAAGTAGATTTCTTTCCGCGAAAGTGCTGTTTTCACAGTGCTAAGTACTCCCAACTCTATCAATAATGTAGGTTTTACCAGTTTTCTATACCTCTGTTATTTTCTTGTACTTATACTTGGAATTCTCTGTGTAAACCTCTGTAACTTCTCTAGGTAGACGAATCACTGTGTACTTTCTCTTGTTTCTATCTGTTACCAATCTTGAGAAACTCATACATTCTCTGTTCACTGTTTCCCGGTCTTAGAGAAGTAGATTTCTTTCTGCGAAAGTGCTGTTTTCACAGTACTAAGTACTCCCAACTCTATCAACAATGTAGGTTTTACCAGTTTTCTAAACCTCTCTTATTTTCTTGTACTTATACTTGGAATTCTCTGTGTAAAACTCTGTAGTTCTCCAGGTAGATGAATCACTGTGTACTTTCGCTTGTTTCTATCTGTTACCTATCTTGAGAAACTCATACATTCTCTCTTCACTGTTTCCCGGTCTTAGACAAGTAGATTTCTTTCTGCGAAAGTGCTGTTTTCACAGTGCTAAGTACTTCCAACTCTATCAACAATGTAGGTTTTACTAGTTTTCTAAATCTCTCTTATTTTCTTGTACTTATAAATGGAATTCTCTGTGTAAACCTCTGTAACTTCTCTAGGTAGATGAATCACTGTGTACTTTCTCTTGATTCTATCTGGTACCAATCTGGAGAAACTCATACATTCTCTGTTCACTGTTTCCAGGACTTAGACAAGTAGATTTCTTTCTGCGAAAGTGCTGTTTTCACAGTGCTAAGTACTCCCAACTCTATCAACAATGTAGGTTTTACCAGTTTTCTAAACCTCTCTTACTTTCTTGTACTTATACTTGGAATTCTCTGTGTAAACCTCTGTAACTTCTCTAGGTAGATGAATCACTGTGTACTTTCTCTTGTTTCCATCTGTTACCAATCTTGAGAAACTCATACATTCTCTGTTCACTGTTTCTCGGTCTTAGACAAGTAGATTTCTTTCCACGAACGTGCTGTTTTCACAGGGCTAAGTACTCCCAACTCTAACAACAATGTAGGTTTTACCAGTTTTCTAAATCTCTCTTATTTCCTTGTACTTATACATGGAATTCTCTGTGTAAACTTCTGTAACTTCTCTAGGTAGATGAATCACTGTGTACTTTCTCTAGTTTCGGTCTGTTACCAATCTTGAGAAACTCATACATTCTCTGTTCACTGTTTCCCGGTCTTAGACAAGTAAATTTCTTTCTAGGAAAGTGCTGTTTTCACAGTGCTAAGTACTTCCAACTCTATCAACAGCGTAGGTTTTACTAGTTTTCTAAATCTCTCTTATTTTCTTGTACTTATACATGGAATTCTCTGTGTAAACCTCTGTAACTTCTCTAGGTAGATGAATCACTGTGTACTTTCTCTTGTTTCTATCTGTTACCAATCTTGAGAAACTCATACATTCTCTGTTCACTGTTTCCCGGACTTAGACAAGTAGATTTCTTTCTGCGAAAGTGCTGTTTTCACAGTGCTAAGAACTCCCAACTCTATCAACAATGTAGGTTTTACTAGTTTTCTAAATCTCTCTTATTTTCTTGTACTTATACATGGAATTCTCTGTGTAAAGCTCTGTAACTTCTCTAGGAAAATGAATCACTGTGTACTTTCTCTTGTTTCTATCTGTTACCAATCTTGAGAAACTCATCCATTCTCTGTTAACTGTTTCCCGGTCTTAGACAAGTAGATTTCTTTCCGCGAAAGTGCTGTTTTCACAGTGCTAAGTACTCCCAACTCTATCAACAATGTAGGTTTTACCAGTTTTCTAAACCTCTCTTATTTTCTTTTACTTATACTTGGAATTCTCTGTGTAAAACTCTGTAAGTTCTCTAGGTAAACGAATCACTGTGTACTTTCGCTTGTTTCTATCTGTTACCTATCTTGAGAAACTCATACATTCTCTGTTCACTGTTTCCAGGACTTAGACAAGTAGATTTCTTTCTGCGAAAGTGCTGTTTTCACAGTGCTAAGTACTCCCAACTCTATCAACAATGTAGCTTTTACCAGTTTTCTAAGTCTCTCTTATTGTCTTGCACCTATACATGAAATTCTCTGTGTAAACCTCTGTAACTTCTCTAGGTAGATGAATCACTGTGTACTTTCTCTTGTTTCTGTCTGTTACCAATCTTGAGAAACTCATACATTCTCTGGTCACTGTTTCCCGGTCTTAGACAAGTAGATTTCTTTCTGTGAAAGTGCTGTTTTCACAGTGCTAAGTACTTCCAACTCTATCAACAATGTAGGTTTTACTAGTTTTCTAAATCTCTCTTATTTTCTTGTACTTGTACATGGAATTCTCTGTGTATACCTCTGTAACTTCTCTAGGTAGATGAATCACTGTGTACTTTCTCTTGTTTCTATCTGTTACCAATCTTGAGAAACTCATACATTCTCTGTTCACTGTTTCCCGGACTTAGACAAGTAGATTTCTTTCTGCGAAACTGCTGTTTTCACAGTGCTAAGTACTCCCAACTCTATCAACAATGTAGGTTTTACTAGTTTTCTAAATCTCTCTTATTTTCTTGTACTTATACATGGAATTCTCTGTGTAAACCTCTGTAACTTCTCTAGGAAGATGAATCACTGTGTACTTTCTCTTGTTTCTATCTGTTACCAATCTTGAGAAACTCATACATTCTCTGTTCACTGTTTCACGGCCTTAGACAAGTAGATTTCTTTCTGCGAAAGTGCTGTTTTCACAGTGCTAAGTACTCCCAACTCTATCAACAATGTAGGTTTTACCAGTTTTCTAAACCTCTCTTATTTTCTTGTACTTATACTTGGAATTCTCTGTGTAAACCTCTGTAACTTCTCTAGGTAGACGAATCACTATGTACTTTCTCTTGTTTCTATCTGTTACCAATCTTGAGAAACTCATACATTCCCTGTTCACTGTTTCCCGGTCTTAGAGAAGTAGATTTCTTTCTGCGAAAGTGCTGTTTTCACAGTGCTAAGTACTCCCAACTCTATCAACAATGTAGGTTTTACCAGTTTTCTAAACCTCTCTTATTTTCTTGTACTTATACTTGGAATTCTCTGTGTAAAACTCTGTAGTTCTCCAGGTAGACGAATCAATGTGTACTTTCGCTTGTTTCTATCTGTTACCTATCTTGAGAAACTCATATATTCTCTCTTCACTGTTTCCCGGTCTTAGAAAAGTAGATTTCTTTCTGCGAAAGTGCTGTTTTCACAGTGCTAAGTACTTCCAACTCTATCAACAATGTAAGTTTTACTAGTTTTCTAAATCTCTCTTATTTTCTTGTACTTATACATGGAATTCTCTGTGTAAACCTCTGTAACTTCTCTAGGTAGATGAATCACTGTGTACTTTCTCTTGATTCTATCTGGTACCAATCTGGAGAAACTCATACATTCTCTGTTCACTGTTTCCAGGACTTAGACAAGTAGATTTCTTTCTGCGAAAGTGCTGTTTTCACAGTGCTAAGTACTCCCAACTCTATCAACAATGTAGGTTTTACCAGTTTTCTAAACCTCTCTTACTTTCTTGTACTTATACTTGGAATTCTCTGTGGAAACCTCTGTAACTTCTCTAGGTAGATGAATCACTGTGTACTTTCTCTTGTTTCCATCTGTTACCAATCTTGAGAAACTCATACATTCTCTGTTCACTGTTTCTCGGTCTTAGACAAGTAGATTTCTTTCCACGAACGTGCTGTTTTCACAGGGCTAAGTACTCCCAACTCTAACAACAATGTAGGTTTTACCAGTTTTCTAAATCTCTCTTATTTCCTTGTACTTATACATGGAATTCTCTGTGTAAACTTCTGTAACTTCTCTAGGTAGATGAATCACTGTGTACTTTCTCTAGTTTCGGTCTGTTACCAATCTTGAGAAACTCATACATTCTCTGTTCACTGTTTCCCGGTCTTAGACAAGTAAATTTCTTTCTAGGAAAGTGCTGTTTTCACAGTGCTAAGTACTTCCAACTCTATCAACAGCGTAGGTTTTACTAGTTTTCTAAATCTCTCTTATTTTCTTGTACTTATACATGGAATTCTCTGTGTAAACCTCTGTAACTTCTCTAGGTAGATGAATCACTGTGTACTTTCTCTTGTTTCTATCTGTTACCAATCTTGAGAAACTCATACATTCTCTGTTCACTGTTTCCCGGACTTAGACAAGTAGATTTCTTTCTGCGAAAGTGCTGTTTTCACAGTGCTAAGAACTCCCAACTCTATCAACAATGTAGGTTTTACTAGTTTTCTAAATCTCTCTTATTTTCTTGTACTTATACATGGAATTCTCTGTGTAAAGCTCTGTAACTTCTCTAGGAAAATGAATCACTGTGTACTTTCTCTTGTTTCTATCTGTTACCAATCTTGAGAAACTCATCCATTCTCTGTTAACTGTTTCCCGGTCTTAGACAAGTAGATTTCTTTCCGCGAAAGTGCTGTTTTCACAGTGCTAAGTACTCCCAACTCTATCAACAATGTAGGTTTTACCAGTTTTCTAAACCTCTCTTATTTTCTTTTACTTATACTTGGAATTCTCTGTGTAAAACTCTGTAAGTTCTCTAGGTAAACGAATCACTGTGTACTTTCGCTTGTTTCTATCTGTTACCTATCTTGAGAAACTCATACATTCTCTGTTCACTGTTTCCAGGACTTAGACAAGTAGATTTCTTTCTGCGAAAGTGCTGTTTTCACAGTGCTAAGTACTCCCAACTCTATCAACAATGTAGCTTTTACCAGTTTTCTAAGTCTCTCTTATTGTCTTGCACCTATACATGAAATTCTCTGTGTAAACCTCTGTAACTTCTCTAGGTAGATGAATCACTGTGTACTTTCTCTTGTTTCTGTCTGTTACCAATCTTGAGAAACTCATACATTCTCTGGTCACTGTTTCCCGGTCTTAGACAAGTAGATTTCTTTCTGTGAAAGTGCTGTTTTCACAGTGCTAAGTACTTCCAACTCTATCAACAATGTAGGTTTTACTAGTTTTCTAAATCTCTCTTATTTTCTTGTACTTGTACATGGAATTCTCTGTGTATACCTCTGTAACTTCTCTAGGTAGATGAATCACTGTGTACTTTCTCTTGTTTCTATCTGTTACCAATCTTGAGAAACTCATACATTCTCTGTTCACTGTTTCCCGGACTTAGACAAGTAGATTTCTTTCTGCGAAACTGCTGTTTTCACAGTGCTAAGTACTCCCAACTCTATCAACAATGTAGGTTTTACTAGTTTTCTAAATCTCTCTTATTTTCTTGTACTTATACATGGAATTCTCTGTGTAAACCTCTGTAACTTCTCTAGGAAGATGAATCACTGTGTACTTTCTCTTGTTTCTATCTGTTACCAATCTTGAGAAACTCATACATTCTCTGTTCACTGTTTCCCGGCCTTAGACAAGTAGATTTCTTTCTGCGAAAGTGCTGTTTTCACAGTGCTAAGTACTCCCAACTCTATCAACAATGTAGGTTTTACCAGTTTTCTAAACCTCTCTTATTTTCTTGTACTTATACTTGGAATTCTCTGTGTAAACCTCTGTAACTTCTCTAGGTAGACGAATCACTATGTACTTTCTCTTGTTTCTATCTGTTACCAATCTTGAGAAACTCATACATTCCCTGTTCACTGTTTCCCGGTCTTAGAGAAGTAGATTTCTTTCTGCGAAAGTGCTGTTTTCACAGTGCTAAGTACTCCCAACTCTATCAACAATGTAGGTTTTACCAGTTTTCTAAACCTCTCTTATTTTCTTGTACTTATACTTGGAATTCTCTGTGTAAAACTCTGTAGTTCTCCAGGTAGACGAATCAATGTGTACTTTCGCTTGTTTCTATCTGTTACCTATCTTGAGAAACTCATACATTCTCTCTTCACTGTTTCCCGGTCTTAGACAAGTAGATTTCTTTCTGCGAAAGTGCTGTTTTCACAGTGCTAAGTACTTCCAACTCTATCAACAATGTAGGTTTTACTAGTTTTCTAAATCTCTCTTATTTTCTTGTACTTATACATGGAATTCTCTGTGTAAACCTCTGTAACTTCTCTAGGTAGATGAATCACTGTGTACTTTCTCTTGTTTCTATCTGTTACCAATCTTGAGAAACTCATACATTCTCTGTTCACTGTTTCTCGGTCTTAGACAAGTAGATTTCTTTCCACGAAAGTGCTGTTTTCACAGGGCTAAGTACTCCCAACTTTAAAAACAATGTAGGTTTTACCAGTTTTCTAAATCTCTCTTATTTTCTTGTACTTATACATTGAATTCTCTGTGTAAACTTCTGTAACTTCTCTAGGTAGATGAATCACTGTGTACTTTCTCTAGTTTCGGTCTGTTACCAATCTTGAGAAACTCATACATTCTCTGTTCACTGTTTCCCGTTCTTAGACAAGTAAATTTCTTTCTGCGAAAGTGCTGTTTTCACAGTGCTAAGTACTTCCAACTCTATCAACAGCGTAGGTTTTACTAGTTTTCTAAATCTCTCTTATTTTCTTGTACTTATACATGGAATTCTCTGTGTAAACCTCTGTAACTTCTCTAAGTAGATGAATCACTGTGTACTTTCTCTTCTTTCTATCTGTAACCAATCTTGAGAAACTCATACATTCTCTGTTCACTGTTTCCCGGCCTTAGACAAGTAGATTTCTTTCTGCGAAAGTGCTGTTTTCACAGTGCTAAGTACTCCCAACTCTATCAACAATGTAGGTTTTACCAGTTTTCTAATCCTCTCTTATTTTCTTGTACTTATACTTGGAATTCTCTGTGTAAACCTCTGTAACTTCTCTAGGTAGACGAATCACTATGTACTTTCTCTTGTTTCTATCTGTTACCAATCTTGAGAAACTCATACATTCTCTGTTCACTGTTTCCCTGTCTTAGAGAAGTAGATTTCTTTCTGCGAAAGTGCTGTTTTCACAGTACTAAGTACTCCCAACTCTATCAACAATGTAGGTTTTACCAGTTTTCTAAGTCTCTCTTATTGTCTTGTACTTATACATGGAATTCTCTGTGTAAACCTCTGTAACTTTTCTAGGTAGATGAATCACTGTGTACTTTCTCTTGTTTCGGTCTGTTACCAATCTTGAGAAACTCATATATTCTCTGTTCACTGTTTCCCGGTCTTAGACAAGTAGATTTCTTTCTGCAACAGTGCTGTTTTCACAGTGCTAAGTACTTCCAACTCTATCAACAGCGTAGGTTTTACTAGTTTTCTAAATCTCTCTTATTTTCTTGTACTTATACATGGAATTCTCTGTGTAAACCTCTGTAACTTCTCTAGGTAGATGAATCACTGTGTACTTTCTCTTGTTTCTATCTGTTACCAATCTTGAGAAACTCATACATTCTCTGTTCACTGTTTCCCGGTATTAGACAAGTAGATTTCTTTCCGCGAAAGTGCTGTTTTCACAGTGCTAAGTACTCCCAACTCTATCAACAATGTAGGTTTTACCAGTTTTCTAAACCTCTCTTATTTTCTTGTACTTATACTTGGAATTCTCTGTGTAAAACTCTGTAGTTCTCCAGGTAGATGAATCACTGTGTACTTTCGCTTGTTTCTATCTGTTACCTATCTTGAGAAACTCATACATTCTCTCTTCACTGTTTCCCGGTCTTAAACAAGTAGATTTCTTTCTGCGAAAGTGCTGTTTTCACAGTGCTAAGTACTTCCAACTCTATCAACAATGTAGGTTTTACTAGTTTTCTAAATCTCTCTTATTTTCTTGTACTTATACATGGAATTCTCTGTGTAAACCTCTGTAACTTCTCTAGGTAGATGAATCACTGTGTACTTTCTCTTGATTCTATCTGGTACCAATCTGGAGAAACTCATACATTCTCTGTTCACTGTTTCCAGGACTTAGACAAGTAGATTTCTTTCTGCGAAAGTGCTGTTTTCACAGTGCTAAGTACTCCCAACTCTATCAACAATGTAGGTTTTACCAGTTTTCTAAACCTCTCTTACTTTCTTGTACTTATACTTGGAATTCTCTGTGTAAACCTCTGTAACTTCTCTAGGTAGATGAATCACTGTGTACTTTCTCTTGTTTCCATCTGTTACCAATCTTGAGAAACTCATACATTCTCTGTTCACTGTTTCTCGGTCTTAGACAAGTAGATTTCTTTCCACGAACGTGCTGTTTTCACAGGGCTAAGTACTCCCAACTCTAACAACAATGTAGGTTTTACCAGTTTTCTAAATCTCTCTCATTTTCTTGTACTTATACATGGAATTCTCTCTGTAAACTTCTGTAACTTCTCTAGGTAGATGAATCACTGTGTACTTTCTCTAGTTTCGGTCTGTTACCAATCTTGAGAAACTCATACATTCTCTGTTCACTGTTTCCCGGTCTTAGACAAGTAAATTTCTTTCTGGGAAAGTGCTGTTTTCACAGTGCTAAGTACTTCCAACTCTATCAACAGCGTAGGTTTTACTAGTTTTCTAAATCTCTCTTATTTTCTTGTACTTATACATGGAATTCTCTGTGTAAACCTCTGTAACTTCTCTAGGTAGATGAATCACTGTGTACTTTCTCTTGTTTCTATCTGTTACCAATCTTGAGAAACTCATACATTCTCTGTTCACTATTTCCCGGACTTAGACAAGTAGATTTCTTTCTGCGAAAGTGCTGTTTTCACAGTGCTAAGAACTCCCAACTCTATCAACAATGTAGGTTTTACTAGTTTTCTAAATCTCTCTTATTTTCTTGTACTTATACATGGAATTCTCTGTGTAAAGCTCTGTAACTTCTCTAGGAAAATGAATCACTGTGTACTTTCTCTTGTTTCTATCTGTTACCAATCTTGAGAAACTCATCCATTCTCTGTTAACTGTTTCCCGGTCTTAGACAAGTAGATTTCTTTCCGCGAAAGTGCTGTTTTCACAGTGCTAAGTACTCCCAACTCTATCAACAATGTAGGTTTTACCAGTTTTCTAAACCTCTCTTATTTTCTTTTACTTATACTTGGAATTCTCTGTGTAAAACTCTGTAAGTTCTCTAGGTAAACGAATCACTGTGTACTTTCGCTTGTTTCTATCTGTTACCTATCTTGAGAAACTCATACATTCTCTGTTCACTGTTTCCAGGACTTAGACAAGTAGATTTCTTTCTGCGAAAGTGCTGTTTTCACAGTGCTAAGTACTCCCAACTCTATCAACAATGTAGCTTTTACCAGTTTTCTAAGTCTCTCTTATTGTCTTGCACCTATACATGGAATTCTCTGTGTCAACCTCTGTAACTTCTCTAGGTAGACGAATCACTGTGTACTTTCTCTTGTTTCTGTCTGTTACCAATCTTGAGAAACTCATACATTCTCTGGTCACTGTTTCCCGGTCTTAGACAAGTAGATTTCTTTCTGTGAAAGTGCTGTTTTCACAGTGCTAAGTACTTCCAACTCTATCAACAATGTAGGTTTTACTAGTTTTCTAAATCTCTCTTATTTTCTTCTACTTATACATGGAATTCTCTGTGTATACCTCTGTAACTTCTCTAGGTAGATGAATCACTGTGTACTTTCTCTTGTTTCTATCTGTTACCAATCTTGAGAAACTCATACATTCTCTGTTCACTGTTTCCCGGACTTAGACAAGTAGATTTCTTTCTGCGAAACTGCTGTTTTCACAGTGCTAAGTACTCCCAACTCTATCAACAATGTAGGTTTTACTAGTTTTCTAAATCTCTCTTATTTTCTTGTACTTATACATGGAATTCTCTGTGTAAACCTCTGTAACTTCTCTAGGAAGATGAATCACTGTGTACTTTCTCTTGTTTCTATCTGTTACCAATCTTGAGAAACTCATACATTCTCTGTTCACTGTTTCCCGGCCTTAGACAAGTAGATTTCTTTCTGCGAAAGTGCTGTTTTCACAGTGCTAAGTACTCCCAACTCTATCAACAATGTAGGTTTTACCAGTTTTCTAAACCTCTCTTATTTTCTTGTACTTATACTTGGAATTCTCTGTTTAAACCTCTGTAACTTCTCTAGGTAGACGAATCACTATGTACTTTCTCTTGTTTCTATCTGTTACCAATCTTGAGAAACTCATACATTCCCTGTTCACTGTTTCCCGGTCTTAGAGAAGTAGATTTCTTTCTGCGAAAGTGCTGTTTTCACAGTGCTAAGTACTCCCAACTCTATCAACAATGTAGGTTTTACCAGTTTTCTAAACCTCTCTTATTTTCTTGTACTTATACTTGGAATTCTCTGTGTAAAACTCTGTAGTTCTCCAGGTAGACGAATCAATGTGTACTTTCGCTTGTTTCTATCTGTTACCTATCTTGAGAAACTCATACATTCTCTCTTCACTGTTTCCCGGTCTTAGACAAGTAGATTTCTTTCTGCGAAAGTGCTGTTTTCACAGTGCTAAGTACTTCCAACTCTATCAACAATGTAGGTTTTACTAGTTTTCTAAATCTCTCTTATTTTCTTGTACTTATACATGGAATTCTCTGTGTAAACCTCTGTAAGTTCTCTAGGTAGATGAATCACTGTGTACTTTCTCTTGTTTCTATCTGTTACCAATCTGGAGAAACTCATACATTCTCTGTTCACTGTTTCCAGGACTTAGACAAGTAGATTTCTTTCTGCGAAAGTGCTGTTTTCACAGTGCTAAGTACTCCCAACTCTATCAACAATGTAGGTTTTACTAGTTTTCTAAATCTCTCTTATTTTCTTGTACTTATACATGGAATTCTCTGTGTAAACCTCTGTAATTTCTCTAGGAAGATGAATCACTGTGTACTTTCTCTTGTTTCTATCTGTTACCAATCTTGAGAAACTCATACATTCTCTGTTCACTGTTTCCCGGTCTTAGACAAGTTGATTTCTTTCTGCGAAAGTGCTGTTTTCACAGTGCTAAGTACTCCCAACTCTATCAACAATGTAGGTTTTACAGGTTTTCTAAGTCTCTCTTATTGTCTTGTACTTATACATGGAATTCTCTGTGTAAACCTCTGTAACTTCTCTAGGTAAATGAATCACTGTGTACTTTCTCTTGCTTCTATCTGTTACCAATCTTGAGAAACTCATACATTCTCTGTTCACTGTTTCCCCGACTTAGACAAGTAGATTTCTTTCTGCGAAAGTGCTGTTTTCACAGTGCTAAGAACTCCCAACTCTATCAACAATGTAGGTTTTACTAGTTTTCGAAATCTCTCTTATTTTCTTGCACTTATACATGGAATTCTCTGTGTAAACCTCTGTAACTTCTCTAGGAAGATGAATCACTGTGTACTTTCTCTTGTTTCTATCTGTTACCAATCTTGAGAAACTCATACATTCTCTGTTCACTGTATCCCGGTCTTAGAGAAGTAGATTTCTTTCTGCGAAAGTGCTGTTTTCACAGTGCTAAGTACTCCCAACTCTATCAACAATGTAGGTTTTACAGGTTTTCTAAGTCTCTCTTATTGTCTTGTACTTATACATGGAATTCTCTGTGTAAACCTCTGTAACTTCTCTAGGTAAATGAATCACTGTGTACTTTCTCTTGCTTCTATCTGTTACCAATCTGGAGAAACTCATACATTCTCTGTTCACTGTTTCCCGGTCTTAGACAAGTTGATTTCTTTCTGCGAAAGTGCTGTTTTCACAGTGCTAAGTACTCCCAACTCTATCAACAATGTAGGTTTTACAGGTTTTCTAAGTCTCTCTTATTGTCTTGTACTTATACGTGGAATTCTCTGTGTAAACCGCTGTAACTTCTCTAGGTAAATGAATCACTGTGTACTTTCTCTTGCTTCTATCTGTTACCAATCTGGAGAAACTCATACATTCTCTGTTCACTGTTTCCCCGACTTAGACAAGTAGATTTCTTTCTGCGAAAGTGCTGTTTTCACAGTGCTAAGAACTCCCAACTCTATCAACAATGTTAGGTTTTACTAGTTTTCTAAATCTCTCTTATTTTCTTGCACTTATACATGGAATTCTCTGTGTAAACCTCTGTAACTTCTCTAGGAAGATGAATCACTGTGTACTTTCTCTTGTTTCTATCTGTTACCAATCTTGAGAAACTCATACATTCTCTGTTCACTGTATCCCGGTCTTAGAGAAGTAGATTTCTTTCTGCGAAAGTGCTGTTTTCACAGTGCTAAGTACTCCCAACTCTATCAACAATGTAGGTTTTACTAGTTTTCTAAATCTCTCTTATTTTCTTGTACTTACACATGGCATTCTCTTTGTAAATCTCTGTAACTTCTCTAGGTAGATGAATCACTGTGTACTTTCTCTTGTTTCTATCTGTTACCAATCTTGAGAAACTCATACATTCTCTGTTCACTGTTTCCCGGTCTTAAACAAGTAGATTTCTTTCCGCGAAAGTGCTGTTTTCACAGTGCGAAATACTCCCAACTCTATCAACAATGTAGGTTTTACCAGTTTTCTAAACCTCTCTTATTTTCTTGTACTTATACTTGGAATTCTCTGTGTAAATCTCTGTAAGTTCTCTTGGTAGACGAATCACTGTGTACTTTCTCTAGTTTCTATCTGTTACCACTCTTGAGATACTCACACATTCTCTGTTCACTGTTTCCCTGTCTTAGACAAGTAGATTTCTTTCTGCGAAAGTGCTGTTTTCACAGTGCTAAGTACTCCCAACTCTATCAACAATGTAGGTTTTACCAGTTTTTTAAATCTCTCTTATTTTCTTGTAATTATACATGGAATTCTCTGTGTAAACCTCTGTAATTTCTCTATGTAGATGAATCACTGTGTACTTTCTCTTGTTTCTATCTGTTACCAATCTTGAGAAAGTCATAAATTCTCTGTTCACTGTTTTCCGGTCTTAGACAAGTAGATTTCTTTCTGCGAAAGTGCTGCTTTCACAGTGCTAAGTACTCCCAACTCTATCAACAATGTAGGTTTTACCAGTTTTCTAAGTATCTCTTATTTTCTTGTACTTATACTTGGAATTCTCTGTGTAAACCTCTGTAACTTCTCTAGGTAGATGAATCACTGTGTACTTTCTCTTGTTTCTATCTGTTACCAATCTTGAGAAACTCATACATTCTCTGTTCACTGTTTCCCGGTCTTAGAAAAGTAGATTTCTTTCTGCGAAAGTGCTTTTTTCACAGTGCTAAGTACTCCCAACTCTATCAACAATGTAGGTTTTACCAGTTTTCTAAGTCTCTCTTATTGTCTTGTACTTATACATGGAATTCTCTGTGTAAATCTCTGTAACTTCTCTAGGTAGATGAATCACTGTGTACTTTTTCTTGTTTCTGTCTTTTACCAATCTTGAGAAACTCATACATTCTCTGTTCACTGTTTCCCGGTCTTAGACAAGTAGATTTCTTTCTGCGAAAGTGCTGTTTTCACAGTGCTAAGTACTCCGAACTCTATCAACAATGTAGGTTTTACCAGTTTTCTAAACCTCTCTTACTTTCTTGTACTTATACTTGGAATTCTCTGTGTAAACCTCTGTAACTTCTCTAGGTAGATGAATCACTGTGTACTTTCTCTTGTTTCCATCTGTTACCAATCTTGAGAAACTCATACATTCTCTGTTCACTGTTTCTCGGTCTTAGACAAGTAGATTTCTTTCCACGAACGTGCTGTTTTCACAGGGCTAAGTACTCCCAACTCTAACAACAATGTAGGTTTTACCAGTTTTCTAAATCTCTCTTATTTTCTTGTACTTATACATGGAATTCTCTGCGTAAACTTCTGTAACTTCTCTAGGTAGATGAATCACTGTGTACTTTCTCTAGTTTCGGTCTGTTACCAATCTTGAGAAACTCATATATTCTCTGTTCACTGTTTCCCGGTCTTGACAAGTAAATTTCTTTCTGCGAAAGTGCTGTTTTCACAGTGCTAAGTACTTCCAACTCTATCAACAGCGTAGGTTTTACTAGTTTTCTAAATCTCTCTTATTTTCTTGTACTTATACATGGAATTCTCTGTGTAAACCTCTGTAACTTCTCTAGGTAGATGAATCACTGTGTACTTTCTCTTGTTTCTATCTGTTACCAATCTTGAGAAACTCATACATTCTCTGTTCACTGTTTCCCGGACTTAGACAAGTAGATTTCTCTCTGCGAAAGTGCTGTTTTCACAGTGCTAAGAACTCCCAACTCTATCAACAATGTAGGTTTTACTAGTTTTCTAAATCTCTTTTATTTTCTTGTACTTATACATGGAATTCTCTGTGTAAAGCTCTGTAACTTCTCTAGGAAAATGAATCACTGTGTACTTTCTCTTGTTTCTATCTGTTACCAATCTTGAGAAACTCATCCATTCTCTGTTCACTGTTTCCCGGTCTTAGACAAGTAGATTTCTTTCCGCGAAAGTGCTGTTTTCACAGTGCTAAGTACTCCCAACTCTATCAACAATGTAGGTTTTACCAGTTTTCTAAACCTCTCTTATTTTCTTTTACTTATACTTGGAATTCTCTGTGTAAAACTCTGTAAGTTCTCTAGGTAAACGAATCACTGTGTACTTTCGCTTGTTTCTATCTGTTACCTATCTTGAGAAACTCATACATTCTCTGTTCACTGTTTCCCAGTCTTAGACAAGTAGATTTCTTTCTGCGAAAGTGCTGTTTTCACAGTGCTAAGTACTCCCAACTCTATCAACAATGTAGGTTTTACCAGTTTTCTAAGTCTCTCTTATTGTCTTGCACCTATACATGGAATTCTCTGTGTCAACCTCTCTAACTTCTCTAGGTAGATGAATCACTGTGTACTTTCTCTTGTTTCTATCTGTTAGCAATCTTGAGAAACTCATACATTCTCTGTTCACTGTTTCCCGGTCTTAGACAAATAGAGTTCTTTCTGCGAAAGTGCTGTTTTCACAGTGCTAAGCACTCCCAACTCTATCAACTATGTAGGTTTCACTAGTTTTCTAAATCTCTCTTATTTTCTTGTACTTATACATGGAATTCTCTGTGTAAACCTCTGTAACTTCTCTAGGTAGATGAATCAATGTGTACTTTCTCTTGTTTCTATCTGTTACCAATCTTGAGAAACTCATACATTCTCTGTTCACTGTTTCCCGGTCTTAGACAAGTAGATTTCTTTCCGCGAAAGTGCTGTTTTCACAGTGCTAAGTACTCCCAACTCTATCAACAATGTAGGTTTTACCAGTTTTCTAAACCTCTCCTATTTTCTTGTACTTATACATGGAATTCTCTGTGTAAACCTCTGTAAGTTCTCTAGGTAGACGAATCACTGTGTACTTTCTCTTGTTTCTATGTGTTACCAATCTTGAGAAACTCATACATTCTCTGTTCACTGTTTCCCGGTCTTAGACAACTAGATTTCTTTCTGCGAAAGTGCTTTTTTCACAGTGCTAAGTACTCCCAACACTATCAACTATGTAGGTTTCACTAGTTTTCTAAATCTCTCTTATTTTCTTGTACTTATACATGGAATTCTCTGTGTAAACCTCTGTAACTTCTCTAGAAGATGAATCACTGTGTACTTTCTCTTGTTTCTATCTGTTACCAATTTTGAGAAACTCATACATTGTCTATTCACCGTTTCCCGGACTTTGACAAGTAGATTACTTTCTGCGAAAGTGCTGTTTTCACAGTGCTAAGTACTCCCAACTCTATCAACAATGTAGGTTTTACTACTTTTCTAAATCTCTCTTATTTTCTTGTACTTGTACATGGAATTCTCTGTGTAAACCTCTGTAACTTCTCTAGGTAGATGTATCACTGTGTACTTTCTCTTGTTTCTATCTTTTACCAATCCTGAGAAACTCAGACATTCTCTGTTCACTGTTTGCCGGTCTTAGACAAGTAGATTTCTTTCAGCGAAAGTGCTGTTTTCACAGTGCTAAGTACTCCCAACTCTATCAACAATGTAGGTTTTACCAGTTTTTTAAATCTCTCTTATTTTCTTGTACTTATACTTGGAATTCTCTGTGTAAAACTCTGTAAGTTCTCTAGGTAGACAAATCACTGTGTACTTTCTATTGTTTCTATCTGTTACCAATCTTGAGAAACTCATACATTCTCTGTTCACTGTTTCCCGGTCTTAGACAACTAGATTTCTTTCTGCGAAAGTGCTGTTTTCACAGTGCTAAGTACTCCCAACTCTATCAACAATGTAGGTTTTACCAGTTTTCTAAACCTCTCTTATTTTCTTGTACTTATACTTGGAATTCTCTGTGTAAACCTCTGTTAGTTCTCTAGGTAGACGAATCACTGTGTACTTTCTCTTATTTCTATCTGTTACCGATCTTGAGAAACTCATACATTGTCTGTTCACTGTTTCCCGGTCTTAGACAAGTAGATTTCTTTCTGCGAAAGTGCTGTTTTCACAGTGCTAAGTACTCCCAACTCTATCAACAATGTAGGTTTTACCAGTTTTCTAAGTCTCTCTTATTGTCTTGTAGTTATACATGGAATTCTCTGTGTAACCTTCTGTAACTTCTCTAGGTAGATGAATCATTATGTACTTTCTCTTGTTTCTGTCTGTTACCAATCTTGAGAAACTCATACATTCTCTGTTCACTGTTTCTCGGTCTTAGACAAGTAGATTTCTTTCCGCGAAAG
Organism: Heterohyrax brucei; assembly: GCA_028571685.1. NCBI lineage: Eukaryota > Metazoa > Chordata > Mammalia > Hyracoidea > Procaviidae > Heterohyrax > Heterohyrax brucei. Next base: position 36,869,601 of record CM053160.1, on the reverse strand, counting down.
TGCTGTTTTCACAGTGCTAAGTACTCCCAACTCTAACAACAATGTAGGTTTTACCAGTTTTCTAAATCTCTCTTACTTTCTTGTACTTATACATGGAATTCTCTGTGTAAACTTCTGTAACTTCTCTAGGTAGATGAATCACTGTGTACTTTCTCTTGTTTCTATCTGTTACCAATCTTGAGAAACTCATACATTCTCTGTTCACTGTTTGCCGGTCTTAGACAAGTAGATTTCTTTCTGCGAAAGTGCTGTTTTCACAGTGCAAAGTACTCCCAACTCTATCAACAATGTAGGTTTTACCAGTTTTTTAAACCTCTCTTATTTTCTTGTACTTATACATGGAATTCTCTGTGTAAAACTCTGTAAGTTCCCTAGGTAGACAAATCACTGTGTACTTTCTCTTGTTTCTATCTGTTACCAATCTTGAGAAACTCATACATTCTCTGTTCACTGTTTCCCGGTCTTAGACAAGTAGATTTCTTTCTGCGAAAGTGCTGTTTTCGCAGTGCTAAGTACTTCCAACTCTATCAACAATGTAGGTTTTACTAGTTTCTAAATCTCTCTTATTTTCTTGTACTTATACATGGAATTCTCTGTGTAAACGTCTGTAATTTCTCTAGGTAGATGAATCACTGTGTACTTTCTCTTGTTTCTATCTGTTACCAATCTTGAGAAACTCATACATTCTCTGTTCACTGTTTCCCGGTCTTAGACAAGTAGATTTCTTTCTGCGAAAGTGCTGTTTTCACAGTGCTAAGTACTCCCAACTCTATCAACAATGTTGGTTTTACCAGTTTTCTAAGTCTCTCTTATTGTCTTGTAGTTATACATGAAATTCTCTGTGTAACCCTCTGTAACTTCTCTTGGTAGATGAATCATTATGTACTTTCTCTTGTTTCTGTCTGTTACCAATCTTGAGAAACTCATACATTTACTGTTCACTGTTTCCCGGTCTTAGACTGGTAGATTTCTTTCTGCGAAAGTGCTGTGTTCACAGTGCTTCCAACTCTATCAACAATGTAGGTATTACTAGTTTTCTAAATCTCTTTTATTTTCTTGTACTTATACATGGAATTCTCTGTGTAAACCTCTGTACCTTCTCTAGGTAGATGAATCACTGTGTACTTTCTCTTGTTTCTATCTGTTACCAATCTTGAGAAACTCATACATTCTCTGTTCACTGTTTGCCGGTCTTAGACAAGTAGATTTCTTTCTGCGAAAGTGCTGTTTTCACAGTGCAAAGTACTCCCAACTCTATCAACAATGTAGGTTTTACCAGTTTTTTAAACCTCTCTTATTTTCTTGTACTTATACATGGAATTCTCTGTGTAAAGCTCTGTAACTTCGCTAGGAAAATGAATCACTGTGTACTTTCTCTTGTTTCTATCTGTTACCAATCTTGAGAAACTCATACATTCTCTGTTGACTGTTTCTCGGTCTTAGACAAGTAGATTTCTTTCCGCGAAAGTGCTGTTTTCACAGTGCTAAGTACTCCCAACTCTATCAACAATGTAGGTTTTACCAGTTTTCTAAACCTCTCCTATTTTCTTGTACTTATACATGGAATTCTCTGTGTAAACCTCTGTAAGTTCTCTAGGTAGACGAATCACTGTGTACTTTCTCTTGTTTCTATGTGTTACCAATCTTGAGAAACTCATACATTCTCTGTTCACTGTTTCCCGGTCTTAGACAACTAGATTTCTTTCTGCGAAAGTGCTGTTTTCACAGTGCTAAGTACTCCCAACACTATCAACTATGTAGGTTTCACTAGTTTTCTAAATCTCTCTTATTTTCTTGTACTTATACATGGAATTCTCTGTGTAAACCTCTGTAACTTCTCTAGAAGATGAATCACTGTGTACTTTCTCTTGTTTCTATCTGTTACCAATTTTGAGAAACTCATACATTGTCTATTCACCGTTTCCCGGACTTTGACAAGTAGATTACTTTCTGCGAAAGTGCTGTTTTCCCAGTGCTAGGTACTCCCAACTCTATCAACAATGTAGGTTTTACCAGTTTTCTAAACCTCTCGTATTTTCTTGTACTTATACTTGGAATTCTCTGTGTAAACCTCGCTTAGTTCTCTAGGTAGACGAATCGCTGTGTACTTTCTCTTATTTCTATCTGTTACCGATCTTGAGAAACTCATACATTCTCTGTTCACTGTTTCCCGGTCTTAGACAAGTAGATTTCTTTCTGCGAAAGTGCTGTTTTCACAGTGCTAAGTACTCCCAACTCTATCAACAATGTAGGTTTTACCAGTTTTCTAAGTCTCTCTTATTGTCTTGTAGTTATACATGGAAATCTCTGTGTAACCTTCTGTAACTTCTCTAGGTAGATGAATCATTATGTACTTTCTCTTGTTTCTGTCTGTTACCAATCTTTAGAAACTCATACATTCTCTGTTCACTGTTTCTCGGTCTTAGACAAGTAGATTTCTTTCCGCGAAAGTGCTGTTTTCACAGTGCTAAGTACACCCAACTCTAACAACAATGTAGGTTTTACCAGTTTTCTAAATCTCTCTTACTTTCTTGTACTTATACATGGAATTCTCTGTGTAAACTTCTGTAACTTCTCTAGGTAGATGAATCACTGTGTACTTTCTCTTGTTTCTATCTGTTACCAATCTTGAGAAACTCATACATTCTCTGTTCACTGTTTGCCGGTCTTAGACAAGTAGATTTCTTTCTGCGAAAGTGCTGTTTTCACAGTGCAAAGTACTCCCAACTGTATCAACAATGTAGGTTTTACCAGTTTTTTAAACCTCTCTTATTTTCTTGTACTTATACATGGAATTCTCTGTGTAAAACTCTGTAAGTTCCCTAGGTAGACAAATCACTGTGTACTTTCTCTTGTTTCTATCTGTTACCAATCTTGAGAAACTCATACATTCTCTGTTCACTGTTTCCCGGTCTTAGACAAGTAGATTTCTTTCTGCGAAAGTGCTGTTTTCGCAGTGCTGAGTACTTCCAACTCTATCAACAATGTAGGTTTTACTAGTTTTCTAAATCTCTCTTATTTTCTTGTACTTATACATGGAATTCGCTGTGTAAACGTCTGTAATTTCTCTAGGTAGATGAATCACTGTGTACTTTCTCTTGTTTCTATCTGTTACCAATCTTGAGAAACTCATACATTCTCTGTTCACTGTTTCCCGGTCTTAGACAAGTAGATTTCTTTCTGCGAAAGTGCTGTTTTCACAGTGCTAAGTACTCCCAACTATATCAACAATGTTGGTTTTACCAGTTTTCTAAGTCTCTCTTATTGTCTTGTAGTTATACATGAAATTCTCTGTGTAACCCTCTGTAACTTCTCTAGGTAGATGAATCATTATGTACTTTCTCTTGTTTCTGTCTGTTACCAATCTTGAGAAACTCATACATTTACTGTTCACTGTTTCCCGGTCTTAGACTAGTAGATTTCTTTCTGCGAAAGTGCTGTGTTCACAGTGCTTCCAACTCTATCAACAATGTAGGTATTACTAGTTTTCTAAATCTCTCTTATTTTCTTGTACTTATACATGGAATTCTCTGTGTAAACCAATGTAACTTCTCTAGGTAGATGAATCACTGTGTACTTTCTTTTGTTTCTATCTGTTACCAATCTTGAGAAACTCATACATTCTCTGTTCACTGTTTCCCGGTCTTAACAAGTAGATTTCTTTCTGCGAAAGTGCTGTTTTCACAGTGCTAAGTACTCCCAACTCTATCAACAATGTTGGTTTTACCAGTTTTCTAAGTCTCTCTTATTGTCTTGTAGTTATACATGAAATTCTCTGTGTAACCCTCTGTAACTTCTCTAGGTAGATGAATCATTATGTACTTTCTCTTGTTTCTGTCTGTTACCAATCTTGAGAAACTCATACATTTACTGTTCACTGTTTCCCGGTCTTAGACTAGTAGATTTCTTTCTGCGAAAGTGCTGTGTTCACAGTGCTTCCAACTCTATCAACAATGTAGGTATTACTAGTTTTCTAAATCTCTCTTATTTTCTTGTACTTATACATGGAATTCTCTGTGTAAACCTCTGTAACTTCTCTAGGTAGATGAATCACTGTGTACTTTCTCTTGTTTCTATCTGTTACCAATCTTGAGAAACTCATACATTCTCTGTTCACTGTTTCTCGGTCTTAGACAAGTAGATTTCTTTCCGCGAAAGTGCTGTTTTCACAGTGCTAAGTACTCCCAACTCTAACAACAATGTAGGTTTTACCAGTTTTCTAAATCTCTCTTACTTTCTTGTACTTATACATGGAATTCTCTGTGTAAACTTCTGTAACTTCTCTAGGTAGATGAATCACTGTGTACTTTCTCTTGTTTCTATCTGTTACCAATCTTGAGAAACTCATACATTCTCTGTTCACTGTTTCCCGGTCTTAGACAAGTAGATTTCTTTCGGCGGAAGTGCTGTTTTCACAGTGCTAAGTACTCCCAACTCTATCAACAATGTAGGTTTTACCAGTTTTCTAAACCTCTCTTATTTTCTTGTACTTATACTTGGAATTCTCTGTGTAAACCTCTGTAAGTTCTCTAGGTAGACGAATCACTGTATACTTTCTCTTGTTTCTATCTGTTACCAATCTGGAGAAACTCATACATTCTCTGTTCACTGTTTCCCCTTCTTAGACAAGTAGATTTCTTTCTGTGAAAGTGCTGTTTTCACAGTGGTAAGTACTCCCAACTCTATCAACTATGTAGGTTTCACTAGTTTTCTAAATCTCTCTTATTTTCTTGTACTTATACATGGAATTCTCTGTGTAAACCTCTGTAACTTCTCAAGGTAGATGAATCACTGTGTACTTTCTCTTGTTTCTATCTGTTACCAATTTTGAGAAACTCATACATTCTCTCTTCACCGTTTCCCGGACTTTGACAAGTAGATTACTTTCTGCGAAAGTGCTGTTTTCACAGTGCTAAGTACTCCCAACTCTATCAACAATGTAGGTTTTACTACTTTTCTAAATCTCTCTTATTTTCTTGTACTTGTACATGGAATTCTCTGTGTAAAGCTCTGTAACTTCTCTAGGTAGATGAATCACTGTGTACTTTCTCTTGTTTCTATCTTTAACCAATCTTGAGAAACTTATACATTCTCTGTTCACTGTTTCCCGGTCTTAGACAAGTAGATTTCTTTCCACGAAAGTGCTGTTTTCACAGTGCTAAGTACTCCCAACTCTATCAACAATGTAGGTTTTATCAGTTTTCTAAATCTCTCTTGTTTTCTTGTACTTATACATGGAATTCTCTGTGTAAAGCTCTGTAACTTCGCTAGGAAAATGAATCACTGTGTACTTTCTCTTGTTTCTATCTGTTACCAATCTTGAGAAACTCATACATTCTCTGTTCACTGTTTCCCGGTCTTAGACAAGTAGATTTCTTTCCACGAAAGTGCTGTTTTCACAGTGCTAAGTACGCCCAACTCTATCAACAATGTAGGTTTTACCAGTTTTCTAAACCTCTCCTATTTTCTTGTACTTATACGTGGAATTCTCTGTGTAAACCTCTGTAAGTTCTCTAGGTAGACGAATCACTGTGTACTTTCTCTTGTTTCTATGTGTTACCAATCTTGAGAAACTCATACATTCTCTGTTCACCTTTTCCCGGTCTTAGACAACTAGATTTCTTTCTGCGAAAGTGCTGTTTTCACAGTGCTAAGTACTCCCAACACTATCAACTATGTAGGTTTCACTAGTTTTCTAAATCTCTCTTATTTTCTTGTACTTATACATGGAATTCTCTGTGTAAACCTCTGTAACTTCTCTAGAAGATGAATCACTGTGTACTTTCTCTTGTTTCTATCTGTTACCAATTTTGAGAAACTCATACATTCTCTATTCACCGTTTCCCGGACTTTGACAAGTAGATTACTTTCTGCGAAAGTGCTGTTTTCACAGTGCTAAGTACTCCCAACTATATCAACAATGTTGGTTTTACCAGTTTTCTAAGTCTCTCTTATTGTCTTGTAGTTATACATGAAATTCTCTGTGTAACCCTCTGTAACTTCTCTAGGTAGATGAATCATTATGTACTTTCTCTTGTTTCTGTCTTTTACCAATCTTGAGAAACTCATACATTTACTGTTCACTGTTTCCCGGTCTTAGACTAGTAGATTTCTTTCTGCGAAAGTGCTGTGTTCACAGTGCTTCCAACTCTATCAACAATGTAGGTATTACTAGTTTTCTAAATCTCTCTTATTTTCTTGTACTTATACATGGAATTCTCTGTGTAAACCAATGTAACTTCTCTAGGTAGATGAATCACTGTGTACTTTCTCTTGTTTCTATCTGTTACCAATCTTGAGAAACTCATACATTCTCTGTTCACTGTTTCTCGGTCTTAGACAAGTAGATTTCTTTCTGCGAAAGTGCTGTTTTCACAGTGCTAAGTACACCCAACTCTAACAACAATGTAGGTTTTACCAGTTTTCTAAATCTCTCTTACTTTCTTGTACTTATACATGGAATTCTCTGTGTAAACTTCTGTAACTTCTCTAGGTAGATGAATCACTGTGTACTTTCTCTTGTTTCTATCTGTTACCAATCTTGAGAAACTCATACATTCTCTGTTCACTGTTTGCCGGTCTTAGACAAGTAGATTTCTTTCTGCGAAAGTGCTGTTTTCACAGTGCAAAGTACTCCCAACTCTATCAACAATGTAGGTTTTACCAGTTTTTTAAACCTCTCTTATTTTCTTGTACTTATACATGGAATTCTCTGTGTAAAACTCTGTAAGTTCCCTAGGTAGACAAATCACTGTGTACTTTCTCTTGTTTCTATCTGTTACCAATCTTGAGAAACTCATACATTCTCTGTTCACTGTTTCCCGGTCTTAGACAAGTAGATTTCTTTCCGCAAAAGTGCTGTTTTCACAGTGCTAAGTACTCCCAACTCTATCAACAATGTAGGTTTTACTAGTTTTCTAAGTCTGTCTTATTTTCTTGTACTTATACATGGAATTCTCTGTGTAAAGCTCTGTAACTTCTCTAGGAAAATGAATCACTGTGTACTTTCTCTTATTTCTATCTGTTACCAATCTTGAGAAACTCATACATTCTCTGTTCACTGTTTCCCGGTCTTAGACAAGTAGATTTCTTTCCGTGAAAGTGCTGTTTTCACAGTGCTAAGTACTCCCAACTCTATCAACAATGTAGGTTTTACCAGTTTTCTAAACCTCTCTTATTTTCTTGTACTTATACTTGGAATTCTCTGTGTAAACCTCTGTAAGTTCTCTAGGTAGACGAATCACTGTGTACTTTCTCTTGTTTCTATCTGTTACCAATCTTGAGAAACTCATACATTCTCTGTTCACTGTTTCCCCTTCTTAGACAAGTAGATTTCCTTCTGCGAAAGTGCTGTTTTCACAGTGGTAAGTACTCCCAACTCTATCAACTATGTAGGTTTCACTAGTTTTCTAAATCTTTCTTATTTTCTTGTACTTATACATGGAATTCTCTGTGTAAACCTCTGTAACTTCTCTAGGTAGATGAATCACTGTGTACTTTCTCTTGTTTCTATCTGTTACCAATTTTGAGAAACTCATACATTCTCTATTCACCGTTTCCCGGACTTTGACAAGTAGATTACTTTCTGCGAAAGTGCTGTTTTCACAGTGCTAAGTACTCCCAACTCTATCAACTATGTAGGTTTTACTACTTTTCTAAATCTCTCTTATTTTCTTGTACTTGTACATGGAATTCTCTGTGTAAAGCTCTGTAACTTCTCTAGGTAGATGAATCACTGTGTACTTTCTCTTGTTTCTATCTTTTACCAATCTTGAGAAACTTATACATTCTCTGTTCACTGTTTCCCGGTCGTAGACAAGTAGATTTCTTTCCACGAAAGTGCTGTTTTCACAGTGCTAAGTACTCCCAACTCTATCAACAATGTAGGTTTTACTCGTTTTCTAAATCTCTCTTGTTTTCTTGTACTTATACATGGAATTCTCTGTGTAAAGCTCTGTAACTTCGCTAGGAAAATGAATCACTGTGTACTTTCTCTTGTTTCTATCTGTTACCAATCTTGAGAAACTCATACATTCTCTGTTCACTGTTTCCCGGTCTTAGACAAGTAGATTTCTTTCCGCGAAAGTGCTGTTTTCACAGTGCTAAGTACTCCCAACTCTATCAACAATGTAGGTTTTACCAGTTTTCTCAACCTCTCCTATTTTCTTGTACTTATACATGGAATTCTCTGTGTAAACCTCTGTAAGTTCTCTAGGTAAACGAATCACTGTGTACTTTCTCTTGTTTCTATGTGTTACCAATCTTGAGAAACTCATACATTCTCTGTTCACTGTTTCCCGGTCTTAGACAACTAGATTTCTTTCTGCGAAAGTGCTGTTTTCACAGTGCTAAGTACTCCCAACACTATCAACTATGTAGGTTTCACTAGTTTTCTAAATCTCTCTTATTTTCCTGTACTTATACATGGAATTCTCTGTGTAAACCTCTGTAACTTCTCTAGAAGATGAATCACTGTGTACTTTCTCTTGTTTCTATCTGTTACAAATTTTGAGAAACTCATACATTGTCTATTCACCGTTTCCCGGACTTTGACAAGTAGATTACTTTCTGCGAAAGTGCTGTTTTCACAGTGCTAAGTACTCCCAACTCTATCAACTATGTACGTTTCACTAGTTTTCTAAATCTCTCTTATTTTCTTGTACTTATACATGGAATTCTCTGTGTAAACCTCTGTAACTTCTCTAGGTAGATGAATCACTGTGTACTTTCTCTTGTTTCTATCTGTTACCAATCTTGAGAAACTCATACATTCTCTATTCACCGTTTCCCGGACTTTGATAAGTAGATTACTTTCTGCGAAAGTGCTGTTTTCACAGTGCTAAGTACTCCCAACTCTATCAACAATGTAGGTTTTACTACTGTTCTAAATCTCTCTTATTTTCTTGTACTTATACTTGGAATTCCCTGTGTAAAACTCTGTAAGTTCTCTAGGTAGACAAATCACTGTGTACTTTCTCTTGTTTCTATCTGTTACCAATCTTGAGAAACTCATACATTCTCTGTTCACTGTTTCCCGGTCTTAGACAAGTAGATTTCTTTCTGCGAAAGTGCTGTTTTCACAGTGCTAAGTACTCCCAACTCTATCAACAATGTAGGTTTTACTAGTTTTCTAAATCTCTCTTATTTTCTTGTACTTATACATGGAATTCTCTGTGTAAACCTCTGTAACTTCTCTAGGTAGATGAATCATTGTGTACTTTCTCTTGTTTCTGTCTTTTACCAATCTTGAGAAACTCATACATTCTCTGTTCACTGTTTCCAGATCTTAGACAAGTAGATTTCTTTCTGCGAAAGTGCTGTTTTCACAGTGCTAAGTACTCCCAACTCTATCAACAATGTAGGTTTTACCAGTTTTCTAAACCTCTCTTATTTTCTTGTACTTATACTTGGAATTCTCTGTGTAAACCTCTGTTAGTTCTCTAGGTAGACGAATCACTGTGTACTTTCTCTTATTTCTATCTGTTACCGATCTTGAGAAACTCATACATTCTCTGTTCACTGTTTCCCGGTCTTAGACAAGTAGATTTCTTTCTGCGAAAGTGCTGTTTTCACAGTGCTAAGTACTCCCAACTCTATCAACAATGTAGGTTTTACCAGTTTTCTAAGTCTCTCTTATTGTCTTGTAGTTATACATGGAATTCTCTGTGTAACCTTCTGTAACTTCTCTAGGTAGATGAATCATTATGTACTTTCTCTTGTTTCTGTCTGTTACCAATCTTGAGAAACTCATACATTCTCTGTTCACTGTTTCTCGGTCTTAGACAAGTAGATTTCTTTCCGTGAAAGTGCTGTTTTCACAGTGCTAAGTACTCCCAACTCTAACAACAATGTAGGTTTTACCAGTTTTCTAAATCTCTCTTACTTTCTTGTACTTATACATGGAATTCTCTGTGTAAACTTTTGTAACTTCTCTAGGTAGATGAATCACTGTGTACTTTCTCTTGTTTCTATCTGTTACCAATTTTGAGAAACTCATACATTCTCTATTCACCGTTTCCCGGACTTTGACAAGTAGATTACTTTCTGCGAAAGTGCTGTTTTCACAGTGCTAAGTACTCCCAACTATATCAACAATGTTGGTTTTACCAGTTTTCTAAGTCTCTCTTATTGTCTTGTAGTTATACATGAAATTCTCTGTGTAACCCTCTGTAACTTCTCTAGGTAGATGAATCATTATGTACTTTCTCTTGTTTCTGTCTGTTACCAATCTTGAGAAACTCATACATTTACTGTTCACTGTTTCCCGGTCTTAGACTAGTAGATTTCTTTCTGCGAAAGTGCTGTGTTCACAGTGCTTCCAACTCTATCAACAATGTAGGTATTACTAGTTTTCTAAATCTCTCTTATTTTCTTGTACTTATACATGGAATTCTCTGTGTAAACCAATGTAACTTCTCTAGGTAGATGAATCACTGTGTACTTTCTCTTGTTTCTATCTGTTACCAATCTTGAGAAACTCATACATTCTCTGTTCACTGTTTCTCGGTCTTAGACAAGTAGATTTCTTTCTGCGAAAGTGCTGTTTTCACAGTGCTAAGTACACCCAACTCTAACAACAATGTAGGTTTTACCAGTTTTCTAAATCTCTCTTACTTCCTTGTACTTATACATGGAATTCTCTGTGTAAACTTCTGTAACTTCTCTAGGTAGATGAATCACTGTGTACTTTCTCTTGTTTCTATCTGTTACCAATCTTGAGAAACTCATACATTCTCTGTTCACTGTTTGCCGGTCTTAGACAAGTAGATTTCTTTCTGCGAAAGTGCTGTTTTCACAGTGCAAAGTACTCCCAACTCTATCAACAATGTAGGTTTTACCAGTTTTTTAAACCTCTCTTATTTTCTTGTACTTATACATGGAATTCTCTGTGTAAAACTCTGTAAGTTCCCTAGGTAGACAAATCACTGTACTTTCTCTTGTTTCTATCTGTTACCAATCTTGAGAAACTCATACATTCTCTGTTCACTGTTTCCCGGTCTTAGACAAGTAGATTTCTTTCCGCAAAAGTGCTGTTTTCACAGTGCTAAGTACTCCCAACTCTATCAACAATGTAGGTTTTACTAGTTTTCTAAGTCTGTCTTATTTTCTTGTACTTATACATGGAATTCTCTGTGTAAAGCTCTGTAACTTCTCTAGGAAAATGAATCACTGTGTACTTTCTCTTATTTCTATCTGTTACCAATCTTGAGAAACTCATACATTCTCTGTTCACTGTTTCCCGGTCTTAGACAAGTAGATTTCTTTCCGTGAAAGTGCTGTTTTCACAGTGCTAAGTACTCCCAACTCTATCAACAATGTAGGTTTTACCAGTTTTCTAAACCTCCCTTATTTTCTTGTACTTATACTTGGAATTCTCTGTGTAAACCTCTGTAAGTTCTCTAGGTAGACGAATCACTGTGTACTTTCTCTTGTTTCTATCTGTTACCAATCTTGAGAAACTCATACATTCTCTGTTCACTGTTTCCCCTTCTTAGACAAGTAGATTTCCTTCTGCGAAAGTGCTGTTTTCACAGTGGTAAGTACTCCCAACTCTATCAACTATGTAGGTTTCACTAGTTTTCTAAATCTTTCTTATTTTCTTGTACTTATACATGGAATTCTCTGTGTAAACCTCTGTAACTTCTCTAGGTAGATGAATCACTGTGTACTTTCTCTTGTTTCTATCTGTTACCAATTTTGAGAAACTCATACATTCTCTACTCACCGTTTCCCGGACTTTGACAAGTAGATTACTTTCTGCGAAAGTGCTGTTTTCACAGTGCTAAGTACTCCCAACTCTATCAACTATGTAGGTTTTACTACTTTTCTAAATCTCTCTTATTTTCTTGTACTTGTACATGGAATTCTCTGTGTAAAGCTCTGTAACTTCTCTAGGTAGATGAATCACTGTGTACTTTCTCTTGTTTCTATCTTTTACCAATCTTGAGAAACTTATACATTCTCTGTTCACTGTTTCCCGGTCTTAGACAAGTAGATTTCTTTCCACGAAAGTGCTGTTTTCACAGTGCTAAGTACTCCCAACTCTATCAACAATGTAGGTTTTACTAGTTTTCTAAATCTCTCTTGTTTTCTTGTACTTATACATGGAATTCTCTGTGTAAAGCTCTGTAACTTCGCTAGGAAAATGAATCACTGTGTACTTTCTCTTGTTTCTATCTGTTACCAATCTTGAGAAACTCATACATTCTCTGTTCACTGTTTCCCGGTCTTAGACAAGTAGATTTCTTTCCGCGAAAGTGCTGTTTTCACAGTGCTAAGTACTCCCAACTCTATCAACAATGTAGGTTTTACCAGTTTTCTAAGTCTCTCTTATTGTCTTGTACTTATACATGGAATTCTCTGTGTAAACCTCTGTAAGTTCTCTAGGTAAACGAATCACTGTGTACTTTCTCTTGTTTCTATGTGTTACCAATCTTGAGAAACTCATACATTCTCTGTTCACTGTTTCCCGGTCTTAGACAACTAGATTTCTTTCTGCGAAAGTGCTGTTTTCACAGTGCTAAGTACTCCCAACACTATCAACTATGTAGGTTTCACTAGTTTTCTAAATCTCTCTTATTTTCCTGTTCTTATACATGGAATTCTCTGTGTAAACCTCTGTAACTTCTCTAGAAGATGAATCACTGTGTACTTTCTCTTGTTTCTATCTGTTACAAATTTTGAGAAACTCATACATTGTCTATTCACCGTTTCCCGGACTTTGACAAGTAGATTACTTTCTGCGAAAGTGCTGTTTTCACAGTGCTAAGTACTCCCAACTCTATCAACTATGTACGTTTCACTAGTTTTCTAAATCTCTCTTATTTTCTTGTACTTATACATGGAATTCTCTGTGTAAACCTCTGTAACTTCTCTAGGTAGATGAATCACTGTGTACTTTCTCTTGTTTCTATCTGTTACCAATCTTGAGAAACTCATACATTCTCTATTCACCGTTTCCCGGACTTTGATAAGTAGATTACTTTCTGCGAAAGTGCTGTTTTCACAGTGCTAAGTACTCCCAACTCTATCAACAATGTAGGTTTTACTACTGTTCTAAATCTCTCTTATTTTCTTGTACTTATACTTGGAATTCCCTGTGTAGAACTCTGTAAGTTCTCTAGGTAGACAAATCACTGTGTACTTTCTCTTGTTTCTATCTGTTACCAATCTTGAGAAACTCATACATTCTCTGTTCACTGTTTCCCGGTCTTAGACAAGTAGATTTCTTTCTGCGAAAGTGCTGTTTTCACAGTGCTAAGTACTCCCAACTCTATCAACAATGTAGGTTTTACTAGTTTTCTAAATCTCTCTTATTTTCTTGTACTTATACATGGAATTCTCTGTGTAAACCTCTGTAACTTCTCTAGGTAGATGAATCACTGTGTACTTTCTCTTGTTTCTGTCTTTTACCAATCTTGAGAAACTCATACATTCTCTGTTCACTGTTTCCAGATCTTAGACAAGTAGATTTCTTTCTGCGAAAGTGCTGTTTTCACAGTGCTAAGTACTCCCAACTCTATCAACAATGTAGGTTTTACCAGTTTTCTAAACCTCTCTTATTTTCTTGTACTTATACTTGGAATTCTCTGTGTAAACCTCTGTTAGTTCTCTAGGTAGACGAATCACTGTGTACTTTCTCTTATTTCTATCTGTTACCGATCTTGAGAAACTCATACATTCTCTGTTCACTGTTTCCCGGTCTTAGACAAGTAGATTTCTTTCTGCGAAAGTGCTGTTTTCACAGTGCTAAGTACTCCCAACTCTATCAACAATGTAGGTTTTACCAGTTTTCTAAGTCTCTCTTATTGTCTTGTAGTTATACATGGAATTCTCTGTGTAACCTTCTGTAACTTCTCTAGGTAGATGAATCATTATGTACTTTCTCTTGTTTCTGTCTGTTACCAATCTTGAGAAACTCATACATTCTCTGTTCACTGTTTCTCGGTCTTAGACAAGTAGATTTCTTTCCGCGAAAGTGCTGTTTTCACAGTGCTAAGTACTCCCAACTCTAACAACAATGTAGGTTTTACCAGTTTTCTAAATCTCTCTTACTTTCTTGTACTTATACATGGAATTCTCTGTGTAAACTTCTGTAACTTCTCTAGGTAGATGAATCACTGTGTACTTTCTCTTGTTTCTATCTGTTACCAATCTTGAGAAACTCATACATTCTCTGTTCACTGTTTCCCGGTCTTAGACAAGTAGATTTCTTTCTGCGAAAGTGCTGTTTTCACAGTGCAAAGTACTCCGAACTCTATCAACAATGTAGGTTTTACCAGTTTTTTAAACCTCTCTTATTTCTTGTACTTATACATGGAATTCTCTGTGTAAAACTCTGTAAGTTCCCTAGGTAGACAAATCACTGTGTACTTTCTCTTGTTTCTATCTGTTACCAATCTTGAGAAACTCATACATTCTCTGTTCACTGTTTCCCGGTCTTAGACAAGTAGATTACTTTCTGCGAAAGTGCTGTTTTCACAGTGCTAAGTACTCCCAACTCTATCAACAATGTAGGTTTTACTACTGTTCTAAATCTCTCTTATTTTCTTGTACTTATACTTGGAATTCCCTGTGTAAAACTCTGTAAGTTCTCTAGGTAGACAAATCACTGTGTACTTTCTCTTGTTTCTATCTGTTACCAATCTTGAGAAACTCATACATTCTCTATTCACTGTTTCCCGGTCTTAGACAAGTAGATTTCTTTCTGCGAAAGTGCTGTTTTCACAGTGCTAAGTACTCCCAACTCTATCAACAATGTAGGTTTTACTAGTTTTCTAAATCTCTCTTATTTTCTTGTACTTATACATGGAATTCTCTGTGTAAACCTCTGTAACTTCTCTAGGTAGATGAATCACTGTGTACTTTCTCTTGTTTCTGTCTTTTACCAATCTTGTGAAACTCATACATTCTCTGTTCACTGTTTCCAGATCTTACACAAGTAGATTTCTTTCTGCGAAAGTGCTGTTTTCACAGTGCTAAGTACTCCCAACTCTATCAACAATGTAGGTTTTACCAGTTTTCTAAGTCTCTCTTATTGTCTTGTAGTTATACATGGAATTCTCTGTGTAAACCTCTGTAACTTCTCTAGGTAGATGAATCACTGTGTACTTTCTCTTGTTTCTGTCTTTTACCAATCTTGTGAAACTCATACATTCTCTGTTCACTGTTTCCCGGTCTTAGACAAGTAGATTTCTTTCTGCGAAAGTGCTGTTTTCACAGTGCTAAGTACTCCCAACTCTATCAACAATGTAGGTTTTACCAGTTTTCTAAGTCTCTCTTATTGTCTTGTAGTTATACATGGAATTCTCTGTGTAACCTTCTGTAACTTCTCTAGGTAGATGAATCATTATGTACTTTCTCTTGTTTCTGTCTGTTACCAATCTTGAGAAACTCATACATTCTCTGTTCACTGTTTCTCGGTCTTAGACAAGTAGATTTCTTTCCGCGAAAGTGCTGTTTTCACAGTGCTAAGTACTCCCAACTCTAACAACAATGTAGGTTTTACCAGTTTTCTAAATCTCTCTTACTTTCTTGTACTTATACATGGAATTCTCTGTGTAAACTTCTGTAACTTCTCTAGGTAGATGAATCACTGTGTACTTTCTCTTGTTTCTATCTGTTACCAATCTTGAGAAACTCATACATTCTCTGTTCACTGTTTCCCGGTCTTAGACAAGTAGATTTCTTTCTGCGAAAGTGCTGTTTTCACAGTGCAAAGTACTCCGAACTCTATCAACAATGTAGGTTTTACCAGTTTTTTAAACCTCTCTTATTTCTTGTACTTATACATGGAATTCTCTGTGTAAAACTCTGTAAGTTCCCTAGGTAGACAAATCACTGTGTACTTTCTCTTGTTTCTATCTGTTACCAATCTTGAGAAACTCATACATTCTCTGTTCACTGTTTCCCGGTCTTAGACAAGTAGATTACTTTCTGCGAAAGTGCTGTTTTCACAGTGCTAAGTACTCCCAACTCTATCAACAATGTAGGTTTTACTACTGTTCTAAATCTCTCTTATTTTCTTGTACTTATACTTGGAATTCCCTGTGTAAAACTCTGTAAGTTCTCTAGGTAGACAAATCACTGTGTACTTTCTCTTGTTTCTATCTGTTACCAATCTTGAGAAACTCATACATTCTCTATTCACTGTTTCCCGGTCTTAGACAAGTAGATTTCTTTCTGCGAAAGTGCTGTTTTCACAGTGCTAAGTACTCCCAACTCTATCAACAATGTAGGTTTTACTAGTTTTCTAAATCTCTCTTATTTTCTTGTACTTATACATGGAATTCTCTGTGTAAACCTCTGTAACTTCTCTAGGTAGATGAATCACTGTGTACTTTCTCTTGTTTCTGTCTTTTACCAATCTTGTGAAACTCATACATTCTCTGTTCACTGTTTCCAGATCTTACACAAGTAGATTTCTTTCTGCGAAAGTGCTGTTTTCACAGTGCTAAGTACTCCCAACTCTATCAACAATGTAGGTTTTACCAGTTTTCTAAGTCTCTCTTATTGTCTTGTAGTTATACATGGAATTCTCTGTGTAAACCTCTGTAACTTCTCTAGGTAGATGAATCACTGTGTACTTTCTCTTGTTTCTGTCTTTTACCAATCTTGTGAAACTCATACATTCTCTGTTCACTGTTTCCCGGTCTTAGACAAGTAGATTTCTTTCTGCGAAAGTGCTGTTTTCACAGTGCTAAGTACTCCCAACTCTATCAACAATGTAGGTTTTACCAGTTTTCTAAGTCTCTCTTATTGTCTTGTAGTTATACATGGAATTCTCTGTGTAACCTTCTGTAACTTCTCTAGGTAGATGAATCATTATGTACTTTCTCTTGTTTCTGTCTGTTACCAATCTTGAGAAACTCATACATTCTCTGTTCACTGTTTCTCGGTCTTAGACAAGTAGATTTCTTTCCGCGAAAGTGCTGTTTTCACAGTGCTAAGTACTCCCAACTCTAACAACAATGTAGGTTTTACCAGTTTTCTAAATCTCTCTTACTTTCTTGTACTTATACATGGAATTCTCTGTGTAAACTTCTGTAACTTCTCTAGGTAGATGAATCACTGTGTACTTTCTCTTGTTTCTATCTGTTACCAATCTTGAGAAACTCATACATTCTCTGTTCACTGTTTCCCGGTCTTAGACAAGTAGATTTCTTTCTGCGAAAGTGCTGTTTTCACAGTGCTAAGTACTCCCAACTCTATCAACAATGTTGGTTTTACCAGTTTTCTAAGTCTCTCTTATTGTCTTGTAGTTATACATGAAATTCTCTGTGTAACCCTCTGTAACTTCTCTAGGTAGATGAATCATTATGTACTTTCTCTTGTTTCTGTCTGTTACCAATCTTGAGAAACTCATACATTTAGTGTTCACTGTTTCCCGGTCTTAGACTAGTAGATTTCTTTCTGCGAAAGTGCTGTGTTCACAGTGCTTCCAACTCTATCAACAATGTAGGTATTACTAGTTTTCTAAATCTCTCTTATTTTCTTGTACTTATACATGGAATTCTCTGTGTAAACCTCTGTAAGTTCTCTAGGTAAACGAATCACTGTGTACTTTCTCTTGTTTCTATGTGTTACCAATCTTGAGAAACTCATACATTCTCTGTTCACTGTTTCCCGGTCTTAGACAACTAGATTTCTTTCTGCGAAAGTGCTGTTTTCACAGTGCTAAGTACTCCCAACACTATCAACTATGTAGGTTTCACTAGTTTTCTAAATCTCTCTTATTTTCTTGTACTTCTACATGGAATTCTCTGTGTAAACCTCTGTAACTTCTCTAGAAGATGAATCACTGTGTACTTTCTCTTGTTTCTATCTGTTACCAATTTTGAGAAACTCATACATTGTCTATTCACCGTTTCCCGGACTTTGACAAGTAGATTACTTTCTGCGAAAGTGCTGTTTTCACAGTGCTAAGTACTCCCAACTCTATTAACTATGTACGCTTCACTAGTTTTCTAAATCTCTCTTATTTTCTTGTACTTATACATGGAATTCTCTGTGTAAACCTCTGTAACTTCTCTAGGTAGATGAATCACTGTGTACTTTCTCTTGTTTCTATCTGTTACCAATCTTGAGAAACTCATACATTCTCTATTCACCGTTTCCCGGACTTTGATAAGTAGATTACTTTCTGCGAAAGTGCTGTTTTCACAGTGCTAAGTACTCCCAACTCTATCAACAATGTAGGTTTTACTACTGTTCTAAATCTCTCTTATTTTCTTGTACTTATACTTGGAATTCTCTGTGTAAAACTCTGTAAGTTCTCTAGGTAGACAAATCACTGTGTACTTTCTCTTGTTTCTATCTGTTACCAATCTTGAGAAACTCATACATTCTCTGTTCACTGTTTCCCGGTCTTAGACAAGTAGATTTCTTTCTGCGAAAGTGCTGTTTTCACAATGCTAAGTACTCCCAACTCTATCAACAATGTAGGTTTTACTAGTTTTCTAAATCTCTCTTATTTTCTTGTACTTATACATGGAATTCTCTGTGTAAACCTCTGTAACTTCTCTAGGTAGATGAATCACTGTGCACTTTCTCTTGTTTCTGTCTTTTACCAATCTTGAGAAACTCATACATTCTCTGTTCACTGTTTCCAGATCTTAGACAAGTAGATTTCTTTCTGCGAAAGTGCTGTTTTCACAGTGCTAAGTACTCCCAACTCTATCAACAATGTAGGTTTTACCAGTTTTCTAAGTCTCTCTTATTGTCTTGTAGTTATACATGGAATTCTCTGTGTAACCTTCTGTAACTTCTCTAGGTAGATGAATCATTATGTACTTTCTCTTGTTTCTGTCTGTTACCAATCTTGAGAAACTCATACATTCTCTGTTCACTGTTTCTCGGTCTTAGACAAGTAGATTTCTTTCCGCGAAAGTGCTGTTTTCACAGTGCTAAGTACTCCCAACTCTAACAACAATGTAGGTTTTACCAGTTTTCTAAATCTCTCTTACTTTCTTGTACTTATACATGGAATTCTCTGTGTAAACTTCTGTAACTTCTCTAGGTAGATGAATCACTGTGTACTTTCTCTTGTTTCTATCTGTTACCAATCTTGAGAAACTCATACATTCTCTGTTCACTGTTTGCCGGTCTTAGACAAGTAGATTTCTTTCTGCGAAAGTGCTGTTTTCACAGTGCAAAGTACTCCCAACTCTATCAACAATGTAGGTTTTACCAGTTTTTTAAACCTCTCTTATTTTCTTGTACTTATACATGGAATTCTCTGTGTAAAACTCTGTAAGTTCCCTAGGTAGACAAATCACTGTGTACTTTCTCTTGTTTCTATCTGTTACCAATCTTGAGAAACTCATACATTCTCTGTTCACTGTTTCCCGGTCTTAGACAAGTAGATTTCTTTCTGCGAAAGTGCTGTTTTCACAGTGCTAAGTACTCCCAACTCTATCAACAATGTTGGTTTTACCAGTTTTCTAAGTCTCTCTTATTGTCTTGTAGTTATACATGAAATTCTCTGTGTAACCCTCTGTAACTTCTCTAGGTAGATGAATCATTATGTACTTTCTCTTGTTTCTGTCTGTTACCAATCTTGAGAAACTCATACATTTAGTGTTCACTGTTTCCCGGTCTTAGACTAGTAGATTTCTTTCTGCGAAAGTGCTGTGTTCACAGTGCTTCCAACTCTATCAACAATGTAGGTATTACTAGTTTTCTAAATCTCTCTTATTTTCTTGTACTTATACATGGAATTCTCTGTGTAAACCTCTGTAACTTCTCTAGAAGATGAATCACTGTGTACTTTCTCTTGTTTCTATCTGTTACCAATTTTGAGAAACTCATACATTCTCTGTTCACTGTTTCCCGGTCTTAGACAAGTAGATTTCTTTCTGGTAAAGTGCTGTTTTCACAGTGCTAAGTTCTCCCAAATCGATCAACATTGTAGGTTTTACTAGTTTTCTAAATCTCTCTTATTTTCTTCTACTTATACATGGAATTCTCTGTGTAAACCTCTGTAACTTCTCTAGGAAGATGAATAACTGTGTACATTCTCTTGTTTCTATCTGTTACCAATCTTGAGAGTCTCATACATTCTCTGTTCACTGTTTCCCGGTCTTAGACAAGTAGATTTCTTTAAGCTAAAGTGCTGTTTTCACAGTGCTAAGTACTCCGAACTCTATCAACAATGGAGGTTTTACTACTTTTCTAAATCTCTCTTGTTTTCTTGTACTTATACATGGAATTCTCTGTGTAAAGCTCTGTAACTTCTCTAGGATAATAAATCACTGTGTACTTTCTCTTGTTTCTATCTGTTACCAATCTTGAGAAACTCATACATTCTCTGTTCACTGTTTCCCGGTCTTAGACAAGTAGATTTCTTTCCGCGAAAGTGCTGTTTTCACAGTGCTAAGTACTCCCAACTCTATCAACAATGTAGGTTTTACCAGTTTTCTAAACCTCTCTTATTTTCTTGTACTTATACTTGGAATTCTCTGTGTAAACCTCTGTAAGGTCTCTAGGTAGACGAATCACTGTGTACTTTCTCTTGTTTCTATCTGTTACCAATCTTGAGAAACTCATACATTCTCTGTTCACTGTTCCCCGGTCTTAGACAAGTAGATTTCTTTCTGCGAATGTGCTGTTTTCACAGTGCTAAGTATTTCCAACTCTATCAACAATGTAGGTTTTACTAGTTTTCTAAATCTCTCTTATTTTCTTGTACTTATACATGGAATTCTCTGTGTAAACCTCTGTAACTTCTCTAGGTAGATGAATCACTGTGTACTCTCTCTTGTTTCTATCTGTTACCAATCTTGAGAAACTCATACATTCTCTGTTCACTTTTTCCCAGTCTTAGACAAGTAGATTTCTTTCTGCAAAAGTGTTGTTTTCACAGTGCTAAGTACTCCCAACTCTATCAACAATGTAGGTTTTACCAGTTTTCTAAGTCTCTCTTATTTTCTTGTACTTATACTTGGAATTCTCTGTGTAAACCTCTGTAACTTCTCTAGGTAAATGAATCACTATGTACTTTCTCTTGTTTCTATCTGTTACCAATCTTGAGAAACTCATACATTCTCTGTTCACTGTTTCCCGGTCTTAAACAAGTAGATTTCTTTCCGCGAAAGTGCTGTTTTCACAGTGCTAAGTACTCCCAACTCTATCAACAGTGTAGGTTTTGCTAGATTTCTAAATCTCTCTTATTTTCTTCTACATATACTTGGAATTCTCTGTGTAAACCTCTGTAACTTCTCTAGGTAGATGAATCACTGTGTACTTTCTCTTGTTTCTATCTGTTACCAATCTTGAGAAACTCATACATTGTCTATTCACTGTTTCCCGGTCTTAGACAAGTAGATTTCTTTCCGCGAAAGTGCTGTTTTCACAGTGCTAAGTACTTCCAACTCTAACAACAATGTAGGTTTTACTAGTTTTCTAAATCTCTCTTATTTTCTTGTACTTATACATGGAATTCTCTGTGTAAACCTCTTTAACTTCTCTAGGTAGATGAATCACTGTGTACTTTCTCTTGTTTCAATCTGTTACCAATCTTGAGAAACTCATACATTCTTGTTCACTGTTTCCCGGGCTATGACAAGTAGATTACTTTCTGCGAAAGTGCTGTTTTCACAGTGCTAAGTACTTCCAACTCTATCAACAATGTAGGTTTTACTCGTTTTCTAAATCTCTCTTATTTTCTTGTACTCATACATGTCATTCTCTGTGTAAACCTCTGTAACTTCTCTAGGTAGATGAATCACTGTGTACTTTCTCTTGTTTATGTCTTTTACCAATCTTGAGAAACTCATACATTCTCTGTTCACTGTTTCCCGGTCTTAGACAAGTAGATTTCTTTCTGCGAAAGTGCTGTTTTCACAGTGCTAAGTACTCCCAACTCTATCAACAATGTAGGTTTTACCAGTTTTCTAAACCTCTCTTATTTTCTTCTA
Source organism: Heterohyrax brucei (assembly GCA_028571685.1). Lineage (NCBI taxonomy): Eukaryota > Metazoa > Chordata > Mammalia > Hyracoidea > Procaviidae > Heterohyrax > Heterohyrax brucei. The sequence continues at coordinate 36,847,684 of CM053160.1, read as the reverse complement.
CTTATACTTGGAATTCTCTATGTAAACCTCTGTAACTTCTCTAGGAAGATGAATCACTGTGTACTTTCTCTTGTTTCTATCTGTTAACAATCTTGAGAAACTCATAAATTCTCTGTTCACTGTTTCCTGCTCTTAGACAAGTAGATTTCTTACCGCGAAAGTGCTGTTTTCACAGTGCTAAGTACTCCCAACTCTATCAACAATGTAGGTTTTTCTAGTTTTCTAAATCTCTCTTATTTTCTTGTACTTATACATGGAATTCTCTGTGTAAACCTTTGTAACTTCTCTAGGAAGATGAATCACTGTGTACTTTCTCTTGTTTCTATCTGTTACCAATCTTGAGAAACTCATACATTCTCTGTTCACTGTTTCCCGGTCTTAGACAAGTAGATTTCTCTCCGCAAAAGTGCTGTTTTCACAGTGCTAAGTACTTCCAACTCTATCAACAATGTAGGTTTTACTAGTTTTCTAACTCTCTTATTTTCTTGTACTTATACATGGAATTCTCTGTGTAAACCTTTGTAACTTCTCTAGGAAGATGAATCACTGTGTACTTTCTCTTGTTTCTATCTGTTACCAATCTTGAGAAACTCATACATTCTCTATTCACTGTTTCCCGGTCTTAGACAAGTAGATTTCTTTCCGCGAAAGTGCTGTTTTCACAGTGCTAAGTACTCCCAACTCTATCAACAATGTCGGTTTTACCAGTTTTATAAACCTCTCTTATTTTCTTGTACTTATACTTGGAATTCTCTGTGTAAACCTCTGTATCTTCTCTAGGTAGATGAATCACTGTGTACTTTCACTTGTTTCTATCTGTTACCAATCTTGAGAAACTCATACATTCTCTGCTCACTGTTTCCCGGTCTTAGACAAGTAGATTTCTTTCTGCGAAAGTGCTGTTTTCACAGTGCTAAGTACTCCCAAATCGATCAACATTGTAGGTTTTACTAGTTTTCTATATCTCTCTTATTTTCTTGTACTTATACATGGAATTCTCTGTGTAAACCTCTGTAACTTCTCTAGGAAGATGAATCACTGTGTACATTCTCTTGTTTCTATCTGTTACCAATCTTGAGAGTCTCATACATTCTCTGTTCACTGTTTCCCGGTCTTAGACAAGTAGATTTCTTTAAGCTAAAGTGCTGTTTTCAAAGTGCTAAGTACTCCGAACTCTATCAACAATGGAGGTTTTACTACTTTTCTAAATCTCTCTTATATTCTTGTACTTATACATGGAATTCTCTGTGTAAACCTCTGTAACTTCTCTAGGAAGATGAATCACTGTGTACTTTCTCTTGTTTCTATCTGTTACCAGTCTTGAGAAACTCATACATTCTCCTTTCACTGTTTCCCAGTCTTAGACAAGTAGATTTCTTTCTGCGAAAGTGCTGTTTTCACAGTGCTAAGTATTTCCAACTCTATCAACAATGTAGGTTTTACTAGTTTTCTAAATCTCTCTTATTTTCTTGTACTTATACATGGAATTCTCTTTGTAAACCCCTGTAACTTCTCTAGGAAGATGAATCACTGTGTACTTTCTCTTGTTTCTATCTGTTACCAATCTTGAGAAACTCATACATTCTCTGCTCACTGTTTCCCGGTCTTAGACAAGTAGATTTCTTTCTGCGAAAGTGCTGTTTTCACAGTGCTAAGTACTCCCAAATCGAACAACATTGTAGGTTTTACTAGGTTTCTAAATCTCTCTTATTTTCTTGTACTTATACATGGAATTCTCTGTGTAAACCTCTGTAACTTCTCTAGGAAGATGAATCACTGTGTACATTCTCTTGTTTCTATCTGTTACCAATCTTGAGAATCTCATACATTCTCTGTTCACTGTTTCCCGGTCTTAGACAAGTAGATTTCTTTAAGCTAAAGTGCTGTTTTCACAGTGCTAAGTACTCCGAACTCTATTAACAATGGAGGTTTTACAACTTTTCTAAATCTCTCTTATTTTCTTGTACTTATACATGGAATTCTCTGTGTAAACCTCTGTAACTTCTCTAGGAAGATGAATCACTGTGTACTTTCTCTTGTTTCTATCTGTTACCAATCTTGAGAAACTCATACATTCTCTGTTCACTGTTTCCCGGACATAGACAAGTAGATTTCTTTCTGCGAAGGTGCTGTTTTCACAGTGCTAAGTACTCCCAACTCTATCAACAGTGTAGGTTTTACTAGTTTTCTAAGTCTCTCTTATTTTCTTATACTTATACATGGAATTCTCTGTGTAAACCTCTGCAACTTCTCTAGGTAGATGAATCACTGTGTACTTTCTCTTGTTTCTATCTGTTACCAATCTTGAGAAACTCATACATTCTCTTTTCACTGTTTCCCGGACTTTCACAAGTACATTTCTTTCTGTGAAAGTGCTGTTTTCACAGTGCTAAGTACTCCCAACTCTATCAACATTGTAGGTTTTACTAGTTTTCTAATTCTCTCTTATTTTCTTGTACTTATACATGGAATTCTCTGTGTAAACCTCTGTAACTTCTCTAGGAAGATGAATCACTGTGTACTTTCTCTTGTTTCTATCTGTTACCAATCTTGAGAAACTCATACATTCTCTGTTCAATGTTTCCCGATCTTAGACAAGTAGATTTCTTTCTGCGAAAGTGCTATTTTCACAGTGCTAAGTACTCCCAACTCTATCAACAATGTAGGTTTTACCAGTTTTCTAAACCTCTCTTATTTTCTTGTACTTATACCTGGAATTCTCTGTGTAAACCTCTCTAAGTTCTCTAGGTAGACGAATCACTGTGTACTTTCTCATGTTTCTATCTGTTACCAATCTTGAGAAACTCATACATTCTCTGTTCACTGTTTCCCAGTCTTAGACAAGTAGATTTCTTTCTGCGAAAGTGCTGTTTTCACAGTGCTAAGTATTTCCAACTCTATCAACAATGTAGGTTTTACTAGTTTTCTAAATGTCTCTTATTTTCTTGTACTTATACATGGAATTCTCTGTGTAAACCTTTGTAACTTCTCTAGGTAGATGAATCACTGTACTTTCTCTTGTTTCTATCTGTTACCAATCTTGAGAAACTCATACAATCTCTTTTCACTGTTTCCCGGACTTTGACAAGTACATTTCTTTGTGCGAAAGTGCTGTTTTCACAGTGCTAAGTACTCCCCACTCTATCAACATTGTAGGTTTTACTACTTTTCTAATTCTCTCTTATTTTCTTGTACTTATACATGGAATTCTCTGTGTAAACCTCTGTAACTTCTCTAGGTAGATGAATCACTTTGTACTTTCTCTTGTTTCTATCTGTTACCAATCTTGAGAAACTCATACATTCTCTTTTCACTGTTTCCCGGACTTTGACAAGTAGATTACTTTCTGCGAAAGTGCTGTTTTCACAGTGCTAAGTACTCCCAACTCTATCAACAATGTAGGTTTTACTAGTTTTCTAAATCTCTCTTATTTTCTTGTACTTATACATGGAATTCACTGTGTAAACCTCTGTAACTTCTCTAGGAAGATGAATCACTGTGTACTTTCTCTTGTTTCTATCTGATACCAATCTTGAGAAACTCATACATTCTCTTTTCACTGTTTCCCGGACTTTGACAAGTACATTTCTTTCTGCAAAAGTGCTGTTTTCACAGTGCTAAGTACTCCCAACTCTATCAACAATGTAGGTTTTACTAGTTTTCTAATTCTCTCTTATTTTCTTATACTTATACATGGAATTCTCTGTGTAAACCTCTGTAACTTCTCTAGGTACATGAATCACTGTGTACTTTCTCTTGTTTCTATCTGTTACCAATCTTGAGAAACTCATACATTCTCTCTTCACTGTTTCTCGGTCTTAGACAAGTAGATTTCTTTATGCGAAAGTGCTGTTTTCACAGTGCTAAGTACTCCCAACTCTATAAACAATGTAGGTTTTACAAGTTTTCTAAGTCTCTCTTATTGTCTTGTACTTATACATGGAATTCTCTGTGCAAACCTCTGTAACTTCTCTAGGTAGATGAATCACTGTGTACTTTCTCTTGTTTCTGTCTGTTACCAATCTTGAGAAACTCATACATTCTCTGTTCCCTGTTTCCCGGTGTTAGAGAAGTAGATTTCTTTCTGCAAAAGTGCTGTTTTCACAGTGCTAAGTACTTCCAACTCTATCAACAATGTAGGTTTTACTAGTTTTCTAAATCTCTCTTATTTTCTTGTACTTATACATGGAATTCTCTGTGTAAACCTCTGTAACTTCTCTAGGAAGATGAATCACTGTGTACATTCTCTTGTTTCTATCTGTTACCAATCTTGAGAATCTCATACATTCTCTGTTCACTGTTTCCCGGTCTTAGACAAGTAGATTTCTTTAAGCTAAAGTGCTGTTTTCACAGTGCTAAGTACTCCGAACTCTATTAACAATGGAGGTTTTACAACTTTTCTAAATCTCTCTTATTTTCTTGTACTTATACATGGAATTCTCTGTGTAAACCTCTGTAACTTCTCTAGGAAGATGAATCACTGTGTACTTTCTCTTGTTTCTATCTGTTACCAATCTTGAGAAACTCATACATTCTCTGTTCACTGTTTCCCGGACATAGACAAGTAGATTTCTTTCTGCGAAGGTGCTGTTTTCACAGTGCTAAGTACTCCCAACTCTATCAACAGTGTAGGTTTTACTAGTTTTCTAAGTCTCTCTTATTTTCTTATACTTATACATGGAATTCTCTGTGTAAACCTCTGCAACTTCTCTAGGTAGATGAATCACTGTGTACTTTCTCTTGTTTCTATCTGTTACCAATCTTGAGAAACTCATACATTCTCTTTTCACTGTTTCCCGGACTTTCACAAGTACATTTCTTTCTGTGAAAGTGCTGTTTTCACAGTGCTAAGTACTCCCAACTCTATCAACATTGTAGGTTTTACTAGTTTTCTAATTCTCTCTTATTTTCTTGTACTTATACATGGAATTCTCTGTGTAAACCTCTGTAACTTCTCTAGGAAGATGAATCACTGTGTACTTTCTCTTGTTTCTATCTGTTACCAATCTTGAGAAACTCATACATTCTCTGTTCAATGTTTCCCGATCTTAGACAAGTAGATTTCTTTCTGCGAAAGTGCTATTTTCACAGTGCTAAGTACTCCCAACTCTATCAACAATGTAGGTTTTACCAGTTTTCTAAACCTCTCTTATTTTCTTGTACTTATACATGGAATTCTCTGTGTAAACCTCTCTAAGTTCTCTAGGTAGACGAATCACTGTGTACTTTCTCATGTTTCTATCTGTTACCAATCTTGAGAAACTCATACATTCTCTGTTCACTGTTTCCCAGTCTTAGACAAGTAGATTTCTTTCTGCGAAAGTGCTGTTTTCACAGTGCTAAGTATTTCCAACTCTATCAACAATGTAGGTTTTACTAGTTTTCTAAATGTCTCTTATTTTCTTGTACTTATACATGGAATTCTCTGTGTAAACCTTTGTAACTTCTCTAGGTAGATGAATCACTGTACTTTCTCTTGTTTCTATCTGTTACCAATCTTGAGAAACTCATACAATCTCTTTTCACTGTTTCCCGGACTTTGACAAGTACATTTCTTTGTGCGAAAGTGCTGTTTTCACAGTGCTAAGTACTCCCCACTCTATCAACATTGTAGGTTTTACTACTTTTCTAATTCTCTCTTATTTTCTTGTACTTATACATGGAATTTTCTGTGTAAACCTCTGTAACTTCTCTAGGTAGATGAATCACTTTGTACTTTCTCTTGTTTCTATCTGTTACCAATCTTGAGAAACTCATACATTCTCTTTTCACTGTTTCCCGGACTTTGACAAGTAGATTACTTTCTGCGAAAGTGCTGTTTTCACAGTGCTAAGTACTCCCAACTCTATCAACAATGTAGGTTTTACTAGTTTTCTAAATCTCTCTTATTTTCTTGTACTTATACATGGAATTCACTGTGTAAACCTCTGTAACTTCTCTAGGAAGATGAATCACTGTGTACTTTCTCTTGTTTCTATCTGATACCAATCTTGAGAAACTCATACATTCTCTTTTCACTGTTTCCCGGACTTTGACAAGTACATTTCTTTCTGCAAAAGTGCTGTTTTCACAGTGCTAAGTACTCCCAACTCTATCAACAATGTAGGTTTTACTAGTTTTCTAATTCTCTCTTATTTTCTTATACTTATACATGGAATTCTCTGTGTAAACCTCTGTAACTTCTCTAGGTAGATGAATCACTGTGTACTTTCTCTTGTTTCTATCTGTTACCAATCTTGAGAAACTCATACATTCTCTCTTCACTGTTTCTCGGTCTTAGACAAGTAGATTTCTTTATGCGAAAGTGCTGTTTTCACAGTGCTAAGTACTCCCAACTCTATAAACAATGTAGGTTTTACAAGTTTTCTAAGTCTCTCTTATTGTCTTGTACTTATACATGGAATTCTCTGTGCAAACCTCTGTAACTTCTCTAGGTAGATGAATCACTGTGTACTTTCTCTTGTTTCTGTCTGTTACCAATCTTGAGAAACTCATACATTCTCTGTTCCCTGTTTCCCGGTGTTAGAGAAGTAGATTTCTTTCTGCAAAAGTGCTGTTTTCACAGTGCTAAGTACTTCCAACTCTATCAACAATGTAGGTTTTACTAGTTTTCTAAATCTCTCTTATTTTCTTGTACTTATACATGGAATTCTCTGTGTAAACCTCTGTAACTTCTCTAGGTAGATGAATCACTGTGTACTTTCTCTTGTTTCTATCTGTTACCAATCTTGAGAAACTCATACATTCTCTGTTCACTGTTTCCCGGACTTAGACAAGTAGATTTCTTTCTGCGAAAGTGCTGTTTTCACAGTGCTAAGTACTCCCAACTCTATCAACAATGTAGGTTTTACTAGTTTTCTAAATCTCTCTTATTTTCTTGTACTTATAGATGGAATTCTCTGTGTAAACCTCTGTAACTTCTCTAGGTAGATGAATCAATGTGTACTTTCTCTTGTTTCTATCTGTTACCAATCTTGAGAAACTCATACATTCTCTGTTCACTGTTTCCCGGTCTTAGAGAAGTAGATTTCTTTCTGCGAAAGTGCTGTTTTCACAGTGCTAAGTACTCCCAACTCTATCAACAATGTAGGTTTTACTAGTTTTCTAAACCTCTCTTATTTTCTTGTACTTATACATGGAATTCTCTGTGTAAACCTCTGTAACTTCTCTAGGAAGATGAATCACTGTGTACTTTCTCTTGTTTCTATCTGTTACCAATCTTGAGAAACTCATACATTCTCTGTTCACTGTTTCCCGGTCTTAGACAAGTAGATTTCTTTCCGCGAAAGTGCTGTTTTCACAGTGCTAAGTAGTCCCAACTCTATCAACAATGTAGGTTTTACCAGTTTTCTAAACCTCTCTTATTTTCTTGTACTTATACTTGGAATTCTCTGTGTAAACCTCTGTAAGTTCTCCAGGTAGACGAATCACTGTGTACTTTCTCTTGTTTCTATCTGTTACCAATCTTGAGAAACTCATACATTCTCTGTCACTGTTTCCCGGTCTTAGACAAATAGATTTCTTTCTGCGAAAGTGCTGCTTTCACAGTGCTAAGTACTCCCAACTCTATCAACAATGTAGGTTTTACTAGTTTTCTAAATCTCTCTTATTTTCTTGTACTTATACATGGAATTCTCTGTGTAAACCTCTGTAACTTCTCTAGGTAGATGAATCACTGTGTACTTTCTCATGTTTCTATCTGTTACCAATCTTGAGAAACTCATACATTCTCTGTTCCTATTTCCCGGTCTTAGACAAGTAGATTTCTTTCCGCGAAAGTGCTATTTTCACAGTGCTAAGTACTCCCAACTCTATCAACAATGTAGGTTTTACCAGTTTTATAAACCTCTCTTATTTTCTTCTACTTATACATGGAATTCTCTGTGTAAACCTCTGTAAGTTCTCTAGGTAGACGAATTACTGTGTACTTTCTCTTGTTTCTATCTGTTACCAATCTTGAGAAACTCATACATTCTCTGTTCACTGTTTCCCGGATTTAGACAAGTAGATTTCTTTCAGCAAAAGTGCTGTTTTCACAGTGCTAAGTACTCCCAACACTATCAACAATGTATGTTTTACTAGTTTTCTAAATCTCTCTTATTTTCTTGTACTTATATATATGGAATTCTCTGTGTAAACCTCTGTAACTTCTCTAGGTAGATGAATCACTGTGTACTTTCTCTTTTTTCTATCTGTTACCAATCTTGAGAAACTCATACATTCTCTGTTCACTGTTTCCCGTTCTTAGACAAGTAGATTTCTTTATGCGAAAGTGCAGTTTTCACAGTGCTAAGTACTCCCAACTCTATCAACAATGTAGGTTTTACCAGTTTTCTAAACCTCTCTTATTTTCTTGTACTTATACTTGGAATTCTCTGTGTAAACCTCTGTAAGTTATCCAGGTAGACGAATCACTGTGTACTTTCTCTTGTTTCTATCTGTTACCAATCTTGAGAAACTCATACATTCTCTGTCACTGTTTCCCGGTCTTAGACAAATAGATTTCTTTCTGCGAAAGTGCTGCTTCCACAGTGCTAAGTATTTCCAACTCTATCAACAATGTAGGTTTTACTAGTTTTCTAAATCTCTCTTATTTTCTTGTACTTATACATGGAATTCTCTGTGTAAACCTCTGTAACTTCTCTAGGTAGATGAATCACTGTGTACTTTCTCATGTTTCTATCTGTTACCAATCTTGAGAAACTCATACATTCTCTGTTCCTATTTCCCGGTCTTAGACAAGAAGATTTCTTTCCGCGAAAGTGCTGTTTTCACAGTGCTAAGTACTCCCAACTCTATCAACAATGTAGGTTTTACCAGTTTTCTAAACCTCTCTTATTTTCTTCTACTTATACATGGAATTCTCTGTGTAAACCTCTGTAAGTTCTCTAGGTAGACGAATCACTGTGTACTTTCTCATCTTTCTATCTGTTACCAATCTTGAGAAACTCATACATTCTCTGTTCACTGTTTCCCAGTCTTAGACAAGTAGATTTCTTTCCGCGAAAGTGCTGTTTTCACTGTGCTAAGTATTTCCAACTCTATCAACAATGTAGGTTTTACTAGTTTTCTAAATCTCTCTTATTTTCTTGTACTTATACTTGGAATTCTCTGTGTAAACCTCTGTTACTTCTCTAGGTAGATGAATCACTGTGTACTTTCTCTTGTTTCTATCTGTTACCAATCATGAGAAACCCATACATTCTCTGTTCACTGTTTCCCCGACTTAGACAAGTAGATTTCTTTCTGCGAAAGTGCTGTTTTCCCAGTGCTAAGTACTCCCAACTCTATCAACAATGTAGGCTTTACTAGGTTTCTAAATCTCTCTTATTTTCTTGTACTTATACATGGAATTCTCTGTGTAAACCTCTGTAACTTCTCTAGGTAGATGAATCACTGTGTACTTTCTCTTGTTTCTATCTGTTACCAATCTTGAGAAACTCATACATTCTCTGTTCACTGTTTCCCGGTCTTAGAGAAGTAGATTTCTTTCTGCGAAAGTGCTGTTTTCACAGTGCTAAGTACTCCCAACTCTATCAACAATGTAGGTTTTACTAGTTTTCTAAATCTCTCTTATTTTCTTGTACTTATACATGGAATTCTCTGTGTAAACCTCTGTAACTTCTCTAGGAAGATGAATCACTGTGTACTTTCTCTTGTTTCTATCTGTTACCAATCTTGAGAAACTCATACATTCTCTGTTCACTGTTTCCCGGTCTTAGACAAGTAGATTTCTTTCCGCGAAAGTGCTGTTTTCACAGTGCTAAGTACTCCCAACTCTATCAACAATGTAGGTTTTACCAGTTTTCTAAACCTCTCTTATTTTCTTGTACTTATACTTGGAATTCTCTGTGTAAACCTCTGTAAGTTCTCCAGGTAGACGAATCACTGTGTACTTTCTCTTGTTTCTATCTGTTACCAATCTTGAGAAACTCATACATTCTCTGTCACTGTTTCCCGGTCTTAGTCAAATAGATTTCTTTCTGCGAATGTGCTGCTTTCACAGTGCTAAGTACTCCCAACTCTATCAACAATGTAGGTTTTACTAGTTTTCTAAATCTCTCTTATTTTCTTGTACTTATACATGGAATTCTCTGTGTAAACCTCTGTAACTTCTCTAGGTAGATGAATCACTGTGTACTTTCTCATGTTTCTATCTGTTACCAATCTTGAGAAACTCATACATTCTCTGTTCCTATTTCCCGGTCTTAGTCAAGTAGATTTCTTTCCGCGAATGTGCTATTTTCACAGTGCTAAGTACTCCCAACTCTATCAACAATGTAGGTTTTACCAGTTTTATAAACCTCTCTTATTTTCTTCTACTTATACATGGAATTCTCTGTGTAAACCTCTGTAAGTTCTCTAGGTAGGCGAATCACTGTGTACTTTCTCATGTTTCTATCTGTTACCAATCTTGAGAAACTCATACATTCTCTGTTCACTGTTTCCCAGTCTTAGACAAGTAGATTTCTTTCCGCGAAAGTGCTGTTTTCACTCTGCTAAGTATTTCCAACTCTATCAACAATGTAGGTTTTACTAGTTTTCTAAATCTCTCTTATTTTCTTGTACTTATACATGGAATTCTCCGTGTAAACCCCTGTAACTTCTCTAGGAAGATGAATCACTGTGTACTTTCTCTTATTTCTATCTGTTACCAATCTTGAGAAACTCATACATTCGCTGTTCACTGTTTCCCGGACATAGACAAGTAGATTTCTTTCTGCGAAAGTGCTGTTTTCACAGTGCTAAGTACTCCCAACTCTATCAACAATGTAGGTTTTACTAGTTTTCTAAATCTCTCTTATTTTCTTGTACTTATACATGGAATTCTCTGTGTAAACCTCTGTAACTTCTCTAGATAGTGGAATCACTGTGTACTTTCTCTTGTGTCTATCTGTTACCAATCTTGAGAAACTCATACATTCTCTGTTCACTGTTTCCCGGACTTAGACAAGTAGATTTCTTTCAGCAAAAGTGCTGTTTTCACAGTGCTAAGTACTCCCAACACTATCAACAATGTATGTTTTACTAGTTTTCTAAATCTCTCTTATTTTCTTGTACTTATATATATGGAATTCTCTGTGTAAACCTCTGTAACTTCTCTAGGTAGATGAATCACTGTGTACTTTCTCTTTTTTCTATCTGTTACCAATCTTGAGAAACTCATACATTCTCTGTTCACTGTTTCCCGTTCTTAGACAAGTAGATTTCTTTATGCGAAAGTGCTGTTTTCACAGTGCTAAGTACTCCCAACTCTATCAACAATGTAGGTTTTACCAGTTTTCTAAACCTCTCTTATTTTCTTGTACTTATACTTGGAATTCTCTGTGTAAACCTCTGTAAGTTATCCAGGTAGACGAATCACTGTGTACTTTCTCTTGTTTCTATCTGTTACCAATCTTGAGAAACTCATACATTCTCTGTCACTGTTTCCCGGTCTTAGACAAATAGATTTCTTTCTGCGAAAGTGCTGCTTCCACAGTGCTAAGTACTCCCAACTCTATCAACAATGTAGGTTTTACTAGTTTTCTAAATCTCTCTTATTTTCTTGTACTTATACATGGAATTCTCTGTGTAAACCTCTGTAACTTCTCTAGGTAGATGAATCACTGTGTACTTTCTCATGTTTCTATCTGTTACCAATCTTGAGAAACTCATACATTCTCTGTTCCTATTTCCCGGTCTTAGACAAGAAGATTTCTTTCCGCGAAAGTGCTGTTTTCACAGTGCTAAGTACTCCCAACTCTATCAACAATGTAGGTTTACCAGTTTTCTAAGTCTCTCTTATTGTCTTGTAGTTATACATGGAATTCTCTGTGTAACCCTCTGTAACTTCTCTACGTAGATGAATCACTGTGTACTTTCTCTTGTTTCTATCTGTTACCAATCTTGAGAAACTCATACATTCTCTGTTCACTGTTTCACGGTCTTAAACAAGTAGACTTCTTTCCGCGAAAGTACTGTTTTCACAGTGCTAAGTACTCCCAACTCTATCAACAATGTAGGTTTTGCCAGTTTTCTAAACCTCTCTTATTTTCTTGTACTTATACTTGAATTCTCTATGTAAACCTCTGTAACTTCTCTAGGAAGATGAATCACTGTGTACTTTCTCTTGTTTCTATCTGTTACCAATTTTGAGAAACTCATACATTCTCTGTTCACTGTTTCTCGGTCTTAGACAAGTAGATTTCTTTCCGAGAAAGTGCTGTTTTCACAGTGCTAAGTACTCCCAACTCTAACAACAATGTAGGTTTTACCAGTTTTCTAAATCTCTCTTATTTTCTTGTACTTATACATGGAATTCTCTGTGTAAACTTCTGTAACTTCTCTAGGTAGATGAATCACTGTGTACTTCCTTTTTTCTATCTGTTACCAATCTTGAGAAACTCAGACATTCTCTGTTCACTGTTTCCCGGTCTTAGACAAGTAGATTTCTTTCTGCGAAAGTGCTGTTTTCACAGTGCTAAGTACTCCCAACTCTATCAACAATGTAGGTTTTACTAGTTTTCTAAATCTCTCTTATTTTCTTGTACTTATACATGGAATTCTCTGTGTAAACCACTGTAACTTCTCTAGGAAGATGAATCACTGTGTACTTTCTCTTGTTTCTATCTGTTACCAATCTTGAGAAACTCATACACTCTCTGTTCACTGTTTCCCGGTCTTAGACAAGTAGATTTCTTTCCGCGAAAGTGCTGTTTTCACAGTGCTAAGTACTCCCAACTCTATCAACAATGTAGGTTTTACTAGTTTTCTAAATCTCTCTTATTTTCTTGTACTTATACATGGAATTCTCTGTGTAAAGCTCTGTAACTTCTCTAGGAAAATGAATCACTGTGTACTTTCTCTTGTTTCTATCTCTTACCAAACTTGAGAAACTCATACATTCTCTGTTCACTGTTTCCCGGTCTTAGACAAGTAGATTTCTTTCTGCGAAAGTGCTGTTTTCACAGTGCTAAGAACTCCCAACTCTATCAACAATGTACGTTTTACCAGTTTTCTAAACCTCTCTTATTTTCTTGACTTTTACTTGAAATTCTCTGTGTACACCTCTGTAAGTTCTCTAGGTAGACGAATCACTGTGTACTTTCTCTTATTTCTATCTGTTACCAATCTTGAGAAACTCATACATTCTCTGTTCACTCTTTCCTGGTCTTAGACAAGTAGATTTCTTTCTGCGAAAGTGCTGTTTTCACAGTGCTAAGTACTTCCAACTCTATCAACAATGTAGGTTTTACTAGTTTTCTAAATCTCTCTTATTTTCTTGTACATATACATAGAATTCTCTGTGTAAACCTCTGTAACTTCTCTAGGTAGATGAATCACTGTGTACTTTCTCTTGTTTCTACCTGTTACCAAACTTGAGAAACTCATACATTCTCTGTTCACTGTTTCCCGGACTTAGACAAGTAGATTTCTTTCTGCGAAAGTGCTGTTTTCACAGTGCTAAGTACTCCCAACTCTATCAACAATGTAGGTTTTACTAGTTTTCTAAATCTCTCTTATTTTCTTGTACTTATACATGGAATTCTCTGTGTAAACCTCTGTAACTTCTCTAGGAAAATGAATCACTGTGTACTTTCTCTTGTTTCTATCTGTTACCAATCTTGAGAAACTCATACGTTCCCTGTTCACTGTTTCCCGGTCTTAGACAAGTAGATTTCTTTCTGCGAAAGTGCTGTTTTCACAGTGCTAAGTACTCCCAACTCTATCAACAATGTAGGTTTTACCAGTTTTCTAACCTCTTATTTTCTTGTACTTATACTTGGAATTCTCTGTGTAAACCTCTGTAAGTTTTCTAGGTAGACGAATCACTGTGTACTTTCTCTTGTTTGTATCTGTTACCAATCTTGAGAAACTCATACATTCTCTGTTCACTGTTTCCCGGTCTTAGAGAAGTAGATTTCTTTCTGCCAAAGTGCTGTTTTCACAGTGCTATGTACTCCCAACTCTATGAACAATGTAGGTTTTACCAGTTTTCTAAGTCTCTCTTATTTTCTTGTACTTATACATGGAATTCTCTGTGTAAACCTCTGTAACTTTTCTAGGTAGATGAATCACTGTGTACTTTCTCTTGTTTCGGTCTGTTACCAATCTTGAGAAACTCATACATTCTCTGTTCACTGTTTTCCGGTCTTAGACAAGTAGATTTCTTTCTGCGAAAGTGCTGTTTTCACATTGCTAAGTACTTCCAACTCTATCAACAACGTAGGTTTTACTAGTTTTCTAAATCTCTCTTATTTTCTTGTACTTATACATGGAATTCTCTGTGTAAACCTCTGTAACTTCTCTAGGTAGATGAATCACTGAGTACTTTCTCTGGTTTCTATCTGTTACCAATCTTGAGAAACTCATACATTCTCTGTTCACTGTTTCCCGGACTTAGACAAGTAGATTTCTTTCTGCGAAAGTGCTGTTTTCACAGTGCTAAGTACTCCCAACTCTATCAACAATGTAGGTTTTACTAGTTTTCTAAATCTCTCTTATTTTCTTGTACGTATACATGGAATTCTCTGTGTAAACCTCTGTAACTTCTCTAGGTAGATGAATCACTGTGTACTTTCTCTTGTTTCTGTCTCTTACCAATCTTGAGAAACTCATACATTCTCTGTTCACTGTTTCCCGGTCTTAGACAAGTAGATTTCTTTCCGCGAAAGTGCTGTTTTCACAGTGCTAAGTACTCCCAACTCTATCAACAATGTACGTTTTACCAGTTTTCTAAGTCTCTCTTACTGTCTTGTAGTTATACATGGAATTCTCTGTGTAACCCTCTGTAACTTCTCTAGGTAGATGAATCACTGTGTACTTTCTCTTGTTTCTGTCTGTTACCAATCTTGAGAAACTCATACATTTACTGTTCACTGTTTCCCGGTCTTAGACAAGTAGATTTCTTTCTGCGAAAGTGCTGTTTTCACAGTGCTCCCAACTCTATCAACAATGTAGGTTTTACCAGTTTTCTATACCTCTCTTATTTTCTTGTATTTATACTTGAATTCTCTATGTAAACCTCTGTAACTTCTCTAGGAAGATGAATCACTGTGTACTTTCTCTTGTTTCTATCTGTTACCAATTTTGAGAAACTCATACATTCTCTGTTCACTGTTTCTCGGTCTTAGACAAGTAGATTTCTTTCCGCGAAAGTGCTGTTTTCACAGTGCTAAGTACTCCCAACTCTAACAACAATGTAGGTTTTACCAGTTTTCTAAATCTCTCTTCTTTTCTTGTACTTATACATGGAATTCTCTGTGTAAACTTCTGTAACTTCTCTAGGTAGATGAATCACTGTGTACTTTCTCTTGTGTCTATCTGTTACCAATCTTGAGAAACTCACACATTCTCTGTTCACTGTTTCCCGGTCTTAGACAAGTAGATTTCTTTCTGCGAAAGAGCTGTTTTCACAGTGCTAAGTACTTCCAACTCTATCAACAATGTAGGTTTTACTAGTTTTCTAAATCTCTCTTATTTTCTTGTACTTATACATGGAATTCTCTTTGTAAACCTCTGTAACTTCTCTAGGTAGATGAATCACTGTGTACTTTCTCTTGTTTCTATCTGTTACAAATCTTGAGAAACTCATACATTCTCTGTTCACTGTTTCCCTGTCTTAGAGAAGTAGATTTCTTTCTGCGAAAGTGCTGTTTTCACAGTGCTAAGTACTCCCAACTCTATCAACAATGTAGGTTTTACCAGTTTTCGAAGTCTCTCTTATTGTCTTGTACCTATACATGGAATTCTCTGTGTAAACCTCTGTAACTTCTCTAGGTAGATGAATCACTGTGTACTTTCTCTTGTTTCTATCTGTTACCAATCTTGAGAAACTCATACATTCTCTGTTCACTGTTTCCCGGTCTTAGACAAGTAGATTTCTTTCTGCGAAAGTGCTGTTTTCACAGTGCTAAGTACTTCCAACTCTATCAACAATGTAGGTTTTACTAGTTTTCTAAATCTCTCTTATTTTCTTGTACTTATACATGGAATTCTCTGTGTATACCTCTATAACTTCTCTAGGTAGATGAATCACTGTGTACTTTCTCTTGTTTCTATCTGTTACCAATCTTGAGAAACTCATACATTCTCTGTTCACTGTTTCCCGGACTTAGACAAGTAGATTTCTTTCTGCGAAAGTGCTGTTTTCACAGTGCTAAGTACTCCCAACTCTATCAACAATGTAGGTTTTACTTGTTTTCTAAATCTCTCTTATTTTCTTGTACTTATACATGGAATTCTCTGTGTAAACCTCTGTAACTTCTCTAGGAGGATGAATCACTGTGTACTTTCACTTGTTTCTATCTGTTACCAATCTTGAGAAACTCATACATTCTCTGTTCACTGTTTCCCGGTCTTAGACAAGTAGATTTCTTTCCGGGAAAGTGCTGTTTTCACAGTGCTAAGTACTCCGAACTCTATCAACAATGTAGGTTTTACCAGTTTTCTAAACCTCTCATATTTTCTTGTACTTATACTTGGAATTCTCTGTGTAAACCTCTGTAACTTCTCTAGGTAGACGAATCACTGTGTACTTTCTCTTGTTTGTATCTGTTACCAATCTTGAGAAACTCATACATTCTCTGTTCACTGTTTCCCGGTCTTAGAGAAGTAGATTTCTTTCTGCCAAAGTGCTGTTTTCACAGTGCTATGTACTCCCAATTCTATGAACAATGTAGGTTTTACCAGTTTTCTAAGTCTCTCTTATTTTCTTGTAGTTATACATGGAATTCTCTGTGTAAACCTCTGTAACTTTTCTAGGTAGATGAATCACTGTGTACTTTCTCTTGTTTCGGTCTGTTACCAATCTTGAGAAACTCATACATTCTCTGTTCACTGTTTTCCGGTCTTAGACAAGTAGATTTCTTTCTGCGAAAGTGCTGTTTTCACATTGCTAAGTACTTCCAACTCTATCAACAACGTAGGTTTTACTAGTTTTCTAAATCTCTCTTATTTTCTTGTACTTATACATGGAATTCTCTGTGTAAACCTCTGTAACTTCTCTAGGTAGATGAATCACTGTGTACTTTCTCTGGTTTCTATCTGTTACCAATCTTGAGAAACTCATACATTCTCTGTTCACTGTTTCCCGGACTTAGACAAGTAGATTTCTTTCTGCGAAAGTGCTGTTTTCACAGTGCTAAGTACTCCCAACTCTATCAACAATGTAGGTTTTACTAGTTTTCTAAATCTCTCTTATTTTCTTGTACTTATACATGGAATTCTCTGTGTAAACCTCTGTAACTTCTCTAGGAAGATGAATCACTGTGTACTTTCTCTTGTTTCTATCTGTTACCAATCTTGAGAAACTCATACATTCTCTGTTCACTGTTTCCCGGTCTTAGACAAGTAGATTTCTTTCCGCGAAAGTGCTGTTTTCCTAGTGCTAAGTACTCCCAACTCTATCAACAATGTAGGTTTTACCAGTTTTCTAAACCTCTCTTATTTTCTTGTACTTATACTTGAATTCTCAATGTAAACCTTTGTAACTTCTCTAGGAAGATGAATCACTGTGTACTTTCTCTTGTTTCTATCTGTTACCAATTTTGAGAAACTCATACATTCTCTGTTCACTGTTTCTCGGTCTTAGACAGGTAGATTTCTTTCCGCGAAAGTGCTGTTTTCACAGTGCTAAGTACTCCCAACTCTAACAACAATGTAGGTTTTACCAGTTTTCTAAATCTCTCTTATTTTCTTGTACTTATACATGGAATTCTCTGTTTAACCTTCTGTAACTTCTCTAGGTAGATGAATCACTGTGTACTTTCTCTTGTTTCTATAGGTCACCAATCTTGAGAAACTGATACATTCTCTGTTCAGTGTTTCCCGGTCTTAGTCAAGTAGATTTCTTTCTGCGAAAGTGCTGTTTTCACAGTGCTAAGTACTCCGAACTCTATCAACAATGTAGGTTTTACTAGTTTTCTAAATCTCTCTCATTTTCTTGTACTTATACATGGAATTCTCTGTGTAAACCACTGTATCTTCTCTAGGAAGATGAATCACTGTGTACTTTCTCTTGTTTCTATCTGTTACCAATCTTCAGAAACTCATACATTCTCTGTTCACTGTTTCCCGGACTTTGACAAGTAGATTACTTTCTGCGAAAGTGCTGTTTTCACAGTGCTAAGTACTCCCAACTCTATCAACAATGTAGGTTTTACTAGTTTTCTAAATCTCTCTTATTTTCTTGTACTTATACATGGAATTCTCTGTGTAAACCTCTGTAACTTCTCTAGGTAACTGAATCACTGTGTACTTTCTCTTGTTTCTATCTGTTACCAATCTTGAGAAACTCATACATTCTCTGTTCACTGTTTCCCGGACTTAGACAAGTAGATTTCTTTCTGCGAAAGTGCTGTTTTCACAGTGCTAAGTACTCCCAACTCTATCAACAATGTAGGTTTTACTAGTTTTCTAAATCTCTCTTATTTTCTTGTGCTTATTCATGGAATTCTCTGTGTAAACCTCTGTAACTTCTCTAGGTAGATGAATCACTGTGTACTTTCTCTTGTTTGTATCTGTTACCAATCTTGAGAAAATCATACATTCTCTGTTCACTGTTTCCCGGACTTAGACAAGTAGATTTCTTTATGCGAAAGTGCTGTTTTCATAGTCCTAAGTACTCCCAACTCTATCAACAATGTATGTTTTACCAGTTTTCTAAACCTCTCTTATTTCCTTGTACTTATACTTGGAATTCTCTGTGTAAACCTCTGTGAGTTCTCTAGGTACACGAATCACTGTGTACTTTCTCTTATTTCTATCCGTTACCAATCTTGAGAAACTCATACATTCTCTGTTCACTGTTTCCCGGTCTTAGACAAGTAGATTTCTTTCTGCGAAAGAGCTGTTTTCACAGTGCTAAGTACTTCCAACTCTATCAACAATGTAGGTTTTACTAGTTTTCTAAATCTCTCTTATTTTCTTGTACTTATACATGGAATTCTCTTTGTAAACCTCTGTAACTTCTCTAGGTAGATGAATCACTGTGTACTTTCTCTTGTTTCTATCTGTTACAAATCTTGAGAAACTCATACATTCTCTGTTCACTGTTTCCCGGTCTTAGACAAGTAGATTTCTTTCTGCGAAAGTGCTGTTTTCACAGTGCTAAGTACACCCAACTCTATCAACAATGTAGGTTTTACCAGTTTTTGAAGTCTCTCATATTGTCTTGTACCTATGCATGGAATTCTCTGTGTAAACCTCTGTAACTTCTCTAGGTAGATGAATCACTGTGTACTTTCTCTTGTTTCTATCTGTTACCAATCTTGAGAAACTCATACATTCTCTGTTCACTGTTTCCCGGTCTTAGACAAGTAGATTTCTTTCTGCGAAAGTGCTGTTTTCACAGTGCTAAGTACTTCCAACTCTATCAACAATGTAGGTTTTACTAGTTTTCTAAATCTCTCTTATTTTCTTGTACTTATACATGGAATTCTCTGTGTATACCTCTATAACTTCTCTAGGTAGTTGAATCACTGTGTACTTTCTCTTGTTTCTATCTGTTACCAATCTTGAGAAACTCATACATTCTCTGTTCACTGTTTCCCGGACTTAGACAAGTAGATTTCTTTCTGCGAAAGTGCTGTTTTCACAGTGCTAAGTACTCCCAACTCTATCAACAATGTAGGTTTTACTTGTTTTCTAAATCTCTCTTATTTTCTTGTACTTATACATGGAATTCTCTGTGTAAACCTCTGTAACTTCTCTAGGAGGATGAATCACTGTGTACTTTCTCTTGTTTCTATCTGTTACCAATCTTGAGAAACTCATACATTCTCTGTTCACTGTTTCCCGGTCTTAGACAAGTAGATTTCTTTCCGCGAAAGTGCTGTTTTCACAGTGCTAAGTACTCCCAACTCTATCAACAATGTAGGTTTTACCAGTTTTCTAAACCTCTCTTATTTTCTTGTACTTATACTTGGAATTCCCTGTGTAACCCTCTGTAACTTCTCTAGGTAGACGAATCACTGTGTACTTTCTCTTGTTTGTATCTGTTACCAATCTTGAGAAACTCATACATTCTCTGTTCACTGTTTCCCGGTCTTAGAGAAGTAGATTTCTTTCTGCCAAAGTGCTGTTTTCACAGTGCTATGTACTCCCAACTCTATGAACAATGTAGGTTTTACCAGTTTTCTAAGTCTCTCTTATTTTCTTGTACTTATACTTGGAATTCTCTGTGTAAACCTCTGTAACTTCTCTAGGTAGATGAATCACTGTGTACTTTCTCTTGTTTCTATCTGTTACCAATCTTGACAATCTCATACATTCTCTGTTCACTGTTTCCCGGACTTTGACAAGTAGATTACTTTCTTCGAACGTGCTGTTTTCACAGTGCTAAGTACTCCCAACTCTATCAACAATTTAGGTTTTACTAGTTTTCTAAATCTCTCTTATTTTCTTGTACTTATACATGGAATTCTCTGTGTAAACCTCTGTAACTTCTCTAAGTAGATGAATCACAGTGTACTTTTTCTTGTTTCTATCTGTTACCAATCTTGAGAAACTCATACATTCTCTGTTCACTGTTTCCCGGTCTTAGACAAGTAGATTTCTTTCTGCGAAAGTGCTGTTTTCACAGTGCTAAGTACTCCCAACTCTATCAATAATGTAGGTTTTACCAGTTTTCTAAGTCTCTCTTATTGTCTTGTACTTATACATGGAATTCTCTGTGTAAACCTCTGTAACTTCTCTAGGTAGATTAATCACTGTGTACTTTCTCTTGTTTCTGTCTGTTACCAATCTTGAGAAACTCATACATTCTCTGTTCACTGTTTCCCGGTCTTAGACAAGTAGATTTCTTTCTGCGAAAGTGCTGTTTTCACAGTGCTAAGTACTTCCAACTCTATCAACAATGTAGGTTTTACTAGTTTTCTAAATCTCTCTTATTTTCTTGTACTTATACATGGAATTCTCTGTGTAAACCTCTGTAACTTCTCTAGGTAGATGAATCACTGTGTACTGTCTCTTGTTTCTATCTGTTACCAATCTTGAGAAACTCATACATTCTCTGTTCACTGTTTCCCGGACTTAGACAAGTAGATTTCGTTCTGCGAAAGTGCTGTTTTCACAGTGCTAAGTACTCCCAACTCTATCAACAATGTAGGTTTTACTAGTTTTCTAAATCTCTCTTATTTTCTTGTACTTATACATGGAATTCTCTGTGTAAACCTCTGTAACCTCTCTAGTAGATGAATCACTGTATACTTTCTCTTGTTTCTATCTGTTACCAATCTTGAGAAACTCATACATTCTCTGTTCACTGTTTCCCGGTCTTAGACAAGTAGATTTGTTTCTGCGAAAGTGCTGTTTTCACAGTGCTAAGTACTCCCAATTCTATCAACAATGTATGTTTTACAAGTTTTCTAAATCTCTCTTATTTTCTTGTACTTATACATGGAATTCTCTGTGTAAACCTCTGTAACTTCTCTAGGTAGATGAATCACTGTGTACTTTCTCTTGTTTCTATCTGTTACCAATCTTGAGAAACTCATACATTCTCTGTTCACTGTTTCTCGGTCTTAGACAAGTAGATTTCTTTCCACGAAAGTGCTGTTTTCACACTGCTAAGTCCTCCCAACTCTATCAACAATGTAGGTTTTACTAGTTTTCTAAATCTCTCTTATTTTCTTGTACTTATACATGGAATTCTCTGTGTAAACCTCTGTAACTTCTCTAGGAAGATGAATCACTGTATACTTTCTCTTGTTTCTATCTGTTACCAAATTTGAGAAACTCATACATTCTCTGTTCACTGTTTCCCGGTCTTAGACAAGTAGATTTCTTTCCGCGAAAGTGCTGTTTTCACAGTGCTAAGTACTCCCAACTCTATCAACAATGTAGGTTTTACCAGTTTTCTAAACCTCTCTTATTTTCTTGTACTTATACTTGGAATTCTCTGTGTAAACCTCTGTAAGTTCTCTAGGTAGACGAATCACTGTGTACTTTCTCTTGTTTCTATCTGTTACCAATCTTGAGAAACTCATACATTCTCCGTTCACTGTTTCCCGGTCTTAGACAAGTAGATTTCTTTCTGCGAAAGTGCTGTTTTCACAGTGCTAAGTACTTCCAACTCTATCAACAATGTAGGTTTTACTAGTTTTCTAAATCTCTCTTATTTTCTTGTACTTATACATGGAATTCTCTGTGTAAACCTCTGTAACTTCTCTAGGTAGATGAATCACTGTGTACTTTCTCTTGTTTCTATCTGTTACCAATCTTGAGAAACTCATACATTCTCTGTTCACTGTTTCCCGGTCTTAGACAAGTAGATTTCTTTCGGCGAACGTGCTGTTTTCACAGTGCTAAGTACTCCCAACTCTATCAACAATGTAGGTTTTACTAGTTTTCTAAATCTCTCTTATTTTCTTGTACTTATACATGGAATTCTCTGTGTAAACCTCTGTAACTTCTCTAGGTAGATGAATCACTGTGTACTTTCTCTTGTTTCTATCTCTTACCAATCTTGAAAAACTCATACATTCTCTGTTCACTGTTTCCCGGTCTTAGACAAGAAGATTTCCTTCTGCGAAAGTGCTGTTTTCACACTGTTTAGTACTCCCAACTCTAGCAACAATGTAAGTTTTACTAGTTTTCTAAATCTCTCTTATTTTCTTGTACCTATACATGGAATTCTCTGTGTAAACCTCTGTAACTTCTCTAGTTAGATGAATCACTGTGTACTTTCTCTTGTTTCTATCTGTTACCAATCTTGAGAAACTCATACATTCTCTGTTCACTGTTTCCCGGTCTTAGACAAGTAGATTTGTTTCTGCGAAAGTGCTGTTTTCACAGTGCTAAGTACTCCCAACTCTATCAACAATGTAGGTTTTACTAGTTTTCTAAATCTGTCTTATTTTCTTGTACTTATACATGGAATTCTCCGTGTAAACCTCTGTAACTTCTCTAGGTAGATGAATCACTGTGTACTTTCTCTTGTTTTTATCTGTTACCAATCTTGAGAAACTCATACATTCTCTGTTCACTGTTTCCCGGACTTAGACAAGTAGATTTCTTTCTGCGAAAGTGCTGTTTTCACAATGCTAAGTACTCCCAACTCTATCAACAATGTAGGTTTTACTAGTTTTCTCAATCTCTCTTATTTTCTTGTACTTATACATGGAATTCTCTGTGTAAACCTCTGTAACTTCTCTAGGGAGATGAATCACTGTGTACTTTTTCTTGTTTCTATCTGTTACCAATCTTGAGAAACTCATACATTCTCTGTTCACTGTTTCCCGGACTTAGACAAGTAGATTTCTTTCTGTGAAAGTGCTGTTTTCACAGTGCTAAGTACTCCCAACTCTATCAACAATGTAGGTTTTACCAGTTTTCTAAGTCTCTCTTATTTTCTTGTACTTATACTTGGAATTCTCTGTGTAAACCTATGTAACTTCCCTAGGTAGATGAATCACTGTGTACTTTCTCTTGTTTCTATCTGTTACCAATCTTGAGAAACTCATACATCCTCTTTTCACTGTTTCCCGGACTTAGACAAGTAGATTTCTTTCCGCGAAAGTGCTGTTTTCACAGTACTAAGTATTCCCAACTCTATCAACAATGTAGGTTTTAGTAGTTTTCTAAATCTCTCTTATTTTCTTGTACTTATACATGGAATTCTCTGTGTAAACCTCTGTAACTTCTCTAGGTAGATGAATCACTGTGTACTTTTTCTTGTTTCTATCTGTTACCAATCTTGAGAAACTCATACATTCTCTGTTCACTGTTTCCCGGTCTTAGACAAGTAGATTTCTTTCCGCGAAAGTGCTGTTTTCACAGTGCTAAGTACTCCCTACTCTATCAACAATGTAGGTTTTACTAGTTTTCTAAATCTCTCTTATTTTCTTGTACTTATACATGGAATTCTCTGTGTAAAGCTCTGTAACTTCTCTAGGAAAATGAAATTCTGTGTACTTTCTCTTGTTTCTATCTGTTACCAATCTTGAGAAACTCATACATTCTCTGTTCACTCTTTCCCGGTCTTAGACAAGTAGATTTCTTTCCGCAAAATTGCTGTTTTCACAGTGCTAAGTACTCCCAACTCTATCAACAATGTAGGTTTTACCAGTTTTCTAAACCTCGCTTATTTTCTTGTACTTATACTTGGAATTCTCTATGTAAACCTCTGTAACTCCTCTAGGAAGATGAATCACTGTGTACTTTCTCTTGTTTCCATCTGTTACCAATATTGAGAAGCTCATACATTCTCTGTTCACTGTTTCCCGGTCTTAGACAAGTAGATTTCTTTCCGCGAATGTACTGTTTTCACAGTGCTAAGTACTTCCAACACTATCAACAATGTAGGTTTCACTAGATTTCTAAATCTCTCTTATTTTCTTGTACTTATACATGGAATTCTCTTTGTTAACCTCTGTAACTTCTCTAGGTAGATGAATCACTGTGTACTTTCTCTTGTTTCTATCTGTTACCAATCTTGAGAAACTCATACATTCTCTGTTCACTGTTTCCCGGACTTTGACAAGTAGATTACTTTCTGCGAAAGTGCTGTTTTCACAGTGGTAAGTACTCCCAACTCTATCAACAATGTAGGTTTTACTACTTTTCTAAATCTCTCTTATTTTCTTGTACTTTTACATGGAATTCTCTGTGTAAACCTCTGTAACTTCTCTAGTTAGATGAATCACTGTGTACTTTTTCTTGTTTCTATCTGTTATCAATCTTGAGAAACTGACACATTCTCTGTTGACTGTTTCCCGGTCTTAGACAAGTAGATTTCTTTCTGCGAAAGTGCTGTTTTCACAGTGCTAAGTACTCCCAACTCTATCAACAATGTAGGTTTTACCAGTTTTCTAAGTCTCTCTTATTTTCTTGTACTTATACTTGGAATTCTCTGTGTAAACCGCTGTAACTTCTCTAGGTAGATGAATCACTGTGTACTTTCTCTTGTTTCTATCTTTTACCAATCTTGAGAAACACATACATTCTCTGTTCACTGTTTCCCGGACATTGGCAAGTAGATTACTTTCTGCGAAAGTGCTGTTTTCACAGTGGTAAGTACTCCCAACTCTATCAACAATGTAGGTTTTACGAGTTTTCTAAATCTCTCTTATTTTCTTGTACTTGTACATGGAATTCTCTGTGTAAACCTCTGTAACTTCTCTAGTTAGGTGAATCACTGTGTACTTTTTCTTGTTTCTATCTCTTACCCATCTTGAGAAACTCATACATTCTCTGTTCACTGTTTCCCGGTCTTAGACAAGCAGATTTCTTTCTGCGAAATTGCTGTTTTCACAGTGCTAAGTACTCCCAACTCTATCATCAATGTAGGTTTTACTAGCTTTCTAAATCTCTTTTATTTTCTTGTACTTATACATGGAATTCTCTGTGTAAACCTCTGTAACTTCTCTAGGTAGATGAATCACTGTGTACTTTCTCTTGTTTCTATCTGTTACCAATCTTGAGAAACTCATACATTCTCTGTTCACTGTTTCCCGGTCTTAGACAAGTAGATTTCTTTCTGCGAAAGTGCTGTTTTCAGAGTGCTAAGTACTCCCAACTCTATCAACAATGTACGTTATACTAGTTTTCTAAATCTCTGTTATATTCTTGTACTTATACATGGAATTCTCTGCGTAAACCTCTGTAACTTCTCTAGGTAGATGAATCACTGTGTACTTTCTCTTGTTTCTATCTCTTACCAATTTGAGAAACTCATACATTCTCTGTTCACTGTTTCCCGGTCTTAGACAAGTATATTTCATTCTGCCAAAGTGCTGCTTTCTCCGTGCTAAGTACTCCCAACTCTACCAACAATGTAGGTTTTATCAGTTTTCTAAGTCTCTATTATTTTCTTGTACTTATACTTGAAATTCTCTGTGTAAACCTTTGTAACTTCTCTAAGCAGTTGAATCACTACGTACTTTCTCTTGTTTCTATCTGTCACCAATCTTGAGAAACTCAAACATTCTCTGTTCACTGTTTCCCGGTCTTAGACAAGTTGATTTCTTTCTGCGAACGTGCTGTTTTCACAGTACTAAGTACTCCCAACTCTATCAACAATGTAGGTTTTACTAGTTTTCTAAATCTCTCTTATTTTCTTGTACTTATACATGGAATTCTCTGTGTAAACCTCTGTAACTTCTCTAGGTAAATGAATCACTGTGTACTTTCTCTTGTTTCTAACTGTTACCAATCTTGAGAAACTCATACATTCTCTGTTGAATATGTCCCGGTATTAAACAAGTAGATTTCTTTCCCGGAAAGTGCTATTTTCACAGTGCTAAGTACTCCCAACTCTATCAACAATGTAGGTTGTACTAGTTTTCTAAATCTCTCTTATTTTCTTGTACTTATAAATGAAATTCTCTGTGTAAACCTCTGTAACTTCTCTAGGTAGATGAATCACTGTGTACTTTCTCTTGTTTCTATCTGTTACCAATCTTGAGAAACTCATACATTCTCTGTTCACTGTTTCCCGGTCTTAGACAAGTAGATTTCTTTCTGCGAAAGTGCTGTTTTCACAGTGCTAAGTACTCCCAACTCTATCAACAATGTAGGTTTTACCAGTTTTCTAAGTCTCTCTTATTTTCTTGTACTTATACTTGGAATTCTCTGTGTAAACCTCTGTAACTTCTCTAGGTAGATGAATCACTGTGTACTTTCTCTTGTTTCTATCTGTTACCAATCTTGGGAAACTCATACATTCTCTTTTCACTGTTTCCCGGTCTTAGAGAAGTAGATTTCTTTCTGCGAAAGTGCTGTTATCACAGTGCTAAGTACTCCCAACTCTATCAACAATGTAGGTTTTACTAGTTTTTTAAATCTCTCTTATTTTCTTGTACTTACACTTGGAATTCTCTGTGTAAAACTCTGTAACTTCTCTAGGTAAATGAATCACTGTGTACTTTCTCTTGTTTCTATCTGTTACCAATCTTGAGAAACTCACACATTCTCTGTTCACTGTTTCCCGGTCTTAGACAAGTAGATTTCTTTCTGCGAAAGTGCTGTATTCACAGTGCTCAGTACTCCCAACTCTATCAACAATGTAGGTTTTACTTGTTTTCTAAATCCCTCTTGTTTTCTTGTACTTATACATGGAATTCTCTGTGTAAACCTCTGTAACTTCTCTAGGGAGATGAATCACAGTGTACTTTCTCTTGTTTCTATCTGTTACCAGTCTTGAGAAACTCATACATTCTCTGTTCACTGTTTCCCGGTCTTAGACAAGTACAGTTCATTCTGCGAAAAGTGCTGTTTTCATATTGCTAAGTACTCCCAACTCTATCAACAATGTAGGTTTTACCAGTTTTCTAAACCTCTCTTATTTTCTTGTACTTATACTTGGAATTCTCTGTTTAAATCTCTGTAACTTCTCTAGGTAGACGAATCACTGTGTACTTTCTCTTGTTTCTATCTGTTACCAATCTTGATAAACTCATACATTCTCTGTTCACTGTTTCCCGGTCTTAGACAAGTAGATTTCTTTCTGCGAAAGTACTGTTTTCACAGTGCTAAGTACACCCAACTCTATCAACAATGTAGGTTTTACTAGTTTTCTAAATCTCTCTTATGTTCTTGTACTTATACTTGGAATTCTCTGTTTAAATCTCGGTAACTTCGCTAGGTAGATGAATCACTGTATACTTTCTCTTGTTTCTATCTGTTTCCAATCTTGAGAATCTCATCCATTCTCTGTTCACTGTTTCCCGGTCTTAGACAAGTAGATTTCTTTCTGCGAAAGTGCTGTTTTCACAGTGCTAAGTACTCCCAACTCTATCAACAATGTAGGTTTTATCAGTTTTCTAAGTCTCTCTTATTTTCTTGTACTTATACTTGGAATTCTCTGTGTAAACCTCTGTAATTTCTCTAGGTAGATGAATCACTGTGTACTTTCTCTTGTTTCTATCTGTTACCCATCTTGAGAAACTCATACATTCTCTGTTCACTGTTTCCTGGTCTTAGATAAGCAGATTTCTTTCTGCGAAAGTGCTGTTTTCACAGTGCTAAGTACTCCCAACTCTATCAACAATGTAGGTTTTACCAGTTTTCTAACTCTCTCTTATTTTCTTGTACTTAAACGTGGAATTCTCTGTGTAAACCACTGTATCTTCGCTAAGAAGATGAATCACTGTGTACTTTCTCTTGTTTCTGTCTGTTACGAATCTTGAGAAACTCATACATTCTCTGTTCACTGTTTCCCGGTCGTAGACAAGTAGATTTCTTTCTGCGAAAGTGCTGTTTTCACAGTGCTAAGTACTCCCAACTCTATCTACAATGTATGTTTTACCAGTTTTCTAAGTCTCTCTTATTTTCTTGTACTTATACTTGGAATTCTCTGTGTAAACCTCTGTAACTTCTCTACGTAGATGAATCACTGTGTACTTTCTCTTGTTTCTATCTGTTACCAATCTTGGGAAACTCATACATTCTCTTTTCACTGTTTCCAGGTCTTAGACAAGTAGATTTCTTTCTGCGAAAGTGCTGTTTTCACAGTGCTAAGTACTCCCAACTCTATCAACAATGTAGGTTTCACTAGTTTTTTAAATCTCTCTTATTTTCTTGTACTTACACTTGGAATTCTCTGTGGAAACCTCTGTAACTTCTCTAGGTAGATGAATCACTGTGTACTTTCTCTTGTTTCTATCTGTTACCAATCTTGAGAAACTCATACATTCTCTGTTCACTGTTTCCCGGTCTTAGACAACTATATTTCATTCTGCCAAAGTGCTGCTTTCACCGTGCTAAGTACTCCCAACTCTATCAACAATGTAGATTTTATCAGTTTTCTAAGTCTCTCTTATTTTCTTGTACTTATACTTGGAATTCTCTGTGTAAACTTCTGTAACTTCTCTAGGTAGATGAATCACTGTGTACTTTCTCTTGTTTCTTGAGAAACTCATACTTTCTCTGTTCACTGTGTCCCGGTCTTAGACAACTAGATTTCGTTCTGCGAAAGTGCTGTTTTCACAGTGGTAAGTAATCCCAACTCTATCAACAATGTAGGTTTTACTAGTTTCCTAAATCTCTCTTATTTTCTTGGACTTATACATGGAATTGTCTGTGTAAACCTCTGTAACTTCTCTAGGAAGATGAATCACTGTGTACTTTCTCCTGTTTCTATCTGTTACCAATCTTGAGAAACTCATACATTCTCTGTTCACTGTTTCCCGGTCTTAGACAAGTAGATTTCTTTCTGTGAAAGTGCTGTTTCCACAGTGCTAAGTACTCCCAACTCTATCAACAATGTAGGTTTAACCAGTTTTCTAAGTCTCTCTTATTTTCTTGTACTTATACTTGGAATTCTCTGTGTAAACCTCTGTAACGTCGCTAGGTAGATGAATCACTGTGTACTTTCTCTTGTTTCTATCTGTTACCAATCTTGAGAAACTCATACATTCTCTGTTCACTGTGTCCCGGTCTTAGACATGTAGATTTCTTTCTGTTAAAGTGCTGTTTTCACAGTGCTAAGTACTCCCAAATCTATCAACAATGTAGGTTTTTCTAGTTTTCTAAATCTCTCTTGTTTTCTTGTACTTATACATGGAATTCTCTGTGTAAACCTCTGTAACTTCTCTAGGTAGATGAATCACTGTGTACTTTCTCATGTTTCTATCTGTTACCAATCTTGAGAAACTCATACATTCTCTGTTCACTGTTTCCCGGTCTTAGACACGTAGATTTCTTTCTGCGAAAGTGCTGTTTTCACAGTGCTAAGTACTCCCAACTATATCAACAAAGTAGGTTTTACTAGTTTTCTAAATCTCTTTATTTTCTTGTACTTATACATGGAATAATCTGTGTAAACCTCTGTAACTTCTCTAGGTAGATGAATCACTGTGTACTTTCTCTTGTTTCTATCTGTTACCAATCTTGAAAAAGTCATACATTCTCTGTTCACTGTTTCCCGGTCTTAAACAAGTAGATTTCTTTCTGCGAAAGTGCTGTTTTCACAGTGCTAAGTACTCCCAACTCTATCAACAATGTAGATTTTACCGGTTTTCAAAGTCTCTCTTATTTTCTTGTACTTACACTTGGAATTCTCTGTGTTAATCTCTGTAACTTCGCTAGGTAGATAAATCACTGTGTACTTTCTCTTGTTTCTATCTGTTACCAATCTTGAGAAACTCATACATTCTCTGTTCACTGTTTCCCGGTCTTAGACAAGTAGATTTCTTTCTGCGAAAGTGCTGTTT
This sequence comes from Heterohyrax brucei, assembly GCA_028571685.1. Classification (NCBI taxonomy): domain Eukaryota; kingdom Metazoa; phylum Chordata; class Mammalia; order Hyracoidea; family Procaviidae; genus Heterohyrax; species Heterohyrax brucei. The sequence continues at coordinate 36,817,547 of CM053160.1, read as the reverse complement.
TCACAGTGCTAAGTACTCCCAACTCTATCAACAATATAGGTTTTAACAGTTTTCTTATTCTCTCTTATTTTCTTGTACTTATACTTGGAATTCTCTGTGTAAACCTCTGTAACTTCTCTAGGTAGATGAATCACTGTGTACTTTCTCTTGTTTCTATCTGTTACCAGTCTTGAGAAACTCATACATTCTCTGTTCACTATTTCCAGGTCTTAAATTAATTTTATTTCTGCGAAAGTGCTGTTTTCACAGTACTAAGTACTCCCAACTCTATCAACAATGTAGGTTTTACTAGTTCTCTAAATCTCTCTTATTTTCTTGTACTTATACATGGAATTCTCTGTGTAAATCTCTGTAACTTCTCTAGGTAGATGAATCAATGTGTACTTTCTCTTGTTTCTATCTGTTACCAATCTTGAGAAACTCATACATTCTCTGTTCACTGTTTCCCGGTCTTAGACAAGTAGATTTCTTTCTGCGAAAGTGCTGTTTTCACAGTGCTAACTACTCCCAACTCTATCAACAATGTAGGTTTTACCAGTTTTCTAAGTCTCTCTTATTTTCTTGTACTTATACTTGGAATTCTCTGTGTAAACCTCTGTAACTTCTCTACGTAGATGAATCACTGTGTACTTTCTCTTGTTTCTATCTGTTACCAATCCTGGGAAACTCATACATTCTCTTTTCACTGTTTCCAGGTCTTAGACAAGTAGATTTCTTTCTGCGAAAGTGCTGTTTTCACAGTGCTAAGTACTCCCAACTCTATCAACAATGTAGGTTTCACTAGTTTTTTAAATCTCTCTTATTTTCTTGTACTTACACTTGGAATTCCCTGTGTAAACCTCTGTAACTTCTCTAGGTAGATGAATCACTGTGTACTTTCTCTTGCTTCTATCTGTTACCAATCTTGAGAAACTCATATATTCTCTGTTCACTGTTTCCCGGTCTTAGACAATTAGATTTCTTTCTGTGAAAGTGCTGTTATTACAGTGCTAAGTACTCCCAACTCTATCAACAATGTAGGTTTTAGCAGTTTTCTAAGTCTCTCTTAGTTTCTTGTACTTATACTTGGAATTCTATGTGTAAACCTCTGTCACTTCGCTAGGTAGATGAATCACTGTGTACTTTCTCTTGTTTCTATCTGTTACCAATCTTGAGAAACTCATACATTCTCTGTTCACTGTTTCCCGGTCTTAGACAAGTAGATTTCTTTCTGCGAAAGTGCTGTTGTCACAGTGCTAAGTACTCCAACTCTATCAACAATATAGGTTTAACTATTTGTCTAAATCTCTCTTATTTTCTTTACTTATACATGGAATTCTCCTTGTAAACCTCTGTAACTTCTCTAGGTAGATGAATCACTGTGTACTTTCTCTTGTTTCTATCTGTTACCAATCTTGAGAAACTCATACATTCTCTGTTCACTGTTTCCCGGTCTTAGACAACTATATTTCATTCTGCCAAAGTGCTGCTTTCACCCTGCTAAGTACTCCCAACTCTATCAACAATGTAGGTTTTATCAGTTTTCTAAGTCTCTCTTATTTTCTTGTACTTATACTTGGAATTCTCTGTGTAAACTTCTGTAACTTCGCTAGGTAGATGAATCACTGTGTACTTTCTCTTGTTTCTATCTGTTACCAATCTTGAGAAACTCATACATTCTCTGTTCACTGTTTCCCGGTCTTAGACAAGTAGATTTCTTTCTGCGAAAGAGCTGTTTTCACAGTGCTAAGTACTCCCAACTCTATCAACAATGTAGGTTTTACCAGTTTTCTAAGTCTCTCTTATTTTCTTGTACTTATACTTGCAATTCTCTGTTTAAACCTCTGTAACTTCGCGAGGTAGATGAATCACTGTGTACTTTCTCTTGTTTCTATCTGTTTCCAATCTTGAGAAACTCATACATTATCTGTTCACTGTTTCCCGGTCTTAGACAAGTAGATTTCTTTCTGCGAACGTGCTGTTTTCACAGTGCTAAGTACTCCCAACTCTATCAACAATGTAGCTTTTACCAGTTTTCTAACTCTCTCTTATTTTCTTGTACTTAAACGTGGAATTCTCTGCGTAAACCTCTGTATCTTCGCTAAGAAGATGAATCACTGTGTACTTTCTCTTGTTTCTATCTGTTACGAATCTTGAGAAACTCATACATTCTCTGTTCACTGTTTCCCGGTCGTAGACAAGTAGTTTTCTTTCTGCGAAAGTGCTGTTTTCACAGTGCTAAGTACTCCCAACTCTATCAACAATGTAGGTTTTACCAGGTTTCTAAGTCTCTCTTATTTTCTTGTACTTATACTTGGAATTCTCTGTGTAAACCTCTGTAACTTCTCTAGGTAGATGAATCACTGTGTACTTTCTCTTGTTTCTATCTGTTACCAATCTTGAGAAACTCATACATTCTTTGTTCACTGTTTCCCGGTCTTAGACAAGTAGATTTCTTTCTGCGAAAGTGCTGTTTTCACAGTGCTAAGTACTCCCAACTCTATCAACAATGTAGGTTTTACTAGTTTTCTAAATCTCTCTTATTTTCTTGTACTTATACATGGAATTCTCTGTGTAAACCACTGTAACTTCTCTAGGTAGATGAATCACTGTGTACTTTCTCTTGTTTCTATCTGTTACCAATCTTGAGAAACTCATACATTCTCTGTTCACTGTTTCCCGGTCTTAGACAAGTATATTTCATTCTGCCAAAGTGCTGCTTTCACTGTGCTAAGTACTCCCAACTCTATCAACAATGTAGGTTTTATCAGTTTTCTAAGTCTCTCTTATTTTCTTGTACCTATACTTGGAATTCTCTGTGTAAACCTCTGTAACTTCTCTAGGTAGATGAATCACTGTGTACTTTCTCTTCTTTCTATCTGTTACCAATCTTCAGAAACTCAAACATTCTCTGTTCACTGTTTCCCGGTCTTAGGCAAGTAGATTTCTTTCTGCGAAAGTGCTGTTTTCACAGTGATAAGTACTCCCAACTCTATCAACAATGTAGGTTTTACTAGTTTTCTAAGTCTCTCTTATGTTCTTGTACTTATACTTGGAATTCTCTGTTTAAATCTCGGTAACTTCGCTAGGTAGATGAATCACTGTATACTTTCTCTTGTTTCTATCTGTTTCCAATCTTGAGAATCTCATACATTCTCTGTTCACTGATTCCCGGTCTTAGACAAGTAGATTTCTTTCTGCGAAAGTGCTGTTTTCACAGTGCTAAGTACTCCCAACTCTATCAACAATGTAGGTTTTACCAGTTTTCTAAGTCTCTCTTATTTTCTTGTACTTATACTTGGAATTCTCTGTTTAAACCTCTGTAACTTCGTGAGGTAGATGAATCACTGTGTACTTTCTCTTGTTTCTATCTGTTTCCAATCTTGAGAAACTCATACATTCTCTGTTCACTGTTTCCCGGTCTTAAATTAGATTTATTTCTGCGAAAGTGCTGTTTTCACAGTGCTAAGTACTCCCAACTCTATCAACAATGTAGATTTTACTAGTTTTCTAAATCTCACTTATTTTCTTGTACTTATACATGGAATTCTCTGTGTAAACCTCGGTAACTTCGCTAGGTAGATGAATCACTGTGTACTTTCTCTTGTTTCTATCTGTTTCCAATCTTGAGAAACTCATACATTCTCTGTTCACTGTTTCCCGGTTTTAGACAAGTAGATTTCTTTCTGAGAAAGTGCTGTTTTCACAGTGCTAAGTACTCAGAACTCTATCAACAATGTAGGTTTTACCAGTTTTCTAAGTCTCTCTTATTTTCTTGTACTTATACATGGAATTCTCTGTGTAAACCTCTGTAACTTCTCTAGGTAGATGAATCATTGTGTAGTTTCTATTGTTTTTATCTGTTACCAGTCTTGAGAAACTCATACATTCTCTGTTCACTGTTTCCCGGTCTTAGACAAGAAGATTTCTTTCTGCGAAAGTGCTTTTTTCACAGTGCTAAGTACTCCCAACTCTATGAACAATATAGGTTTTACTAGTTTTCTAAATCTCTCTTATTTTCTTGTACTTATACATGGAATTCTCTGTGTAAACCTCTGTAACATCTCTAGGTAGACGAATCACTGTGTACTTTCTCTTGTTTCTGTCTGTTACCAATCTTGAGAAACTCATACATTCTCTTTTCACTGTTTCCCGATCTTAGACAAGTAGATTTCTTTCTGCGAAAGTGCTGTTTTCACAGTGCTAAGTACTCCCAACTCTATCAACAATGTAGGTTTTACTAGTTTTCTAAATCTCTCTTATTTTCTTGTACTTATACTTGGAATTCTCTGTGTAAAGCTCTGTAACTTCTCTAGGTAGATGAATCACTGTGTACTTTCTCTTGTTTCTATCTGTTACCAATCTTGAGAAACTCATACATTCTCTGTTCACCGTTTCCCGGTCTTAGACAAGTAGATTTCTTTCTGCGAAAGTGCTGATTTCACAGTTCTAAGTACTCCCAACTATATCAACAATGTAGGTTTTACCAGTTTTCTAAGTCTCTCTTATTTTCTTGTACTTATACTTGGAATTCTCTGTGTAAACCTCTGTAACTTATCTAGGTAGATGAATCACTGTGTACTTTCTCTTGTTTCTATCTGTTACGAATCTTGAGAAACACATACATTCTCCGTTCATGTTTCCCGGTCTTAGACAAGTAGATTTCTTTCTGTGAATGTGCTGTTTTCACAGTGCTAAGTACTCCCAACTCTATCAACAATGTAGGTTTTACCAGTTTTCTAAGTCTCTCTTATTTTCTTGTACTTACACTTGGAATTCTCTGTGTAACCCTCTGTAACTTCTCTATGTAGATGAATCGCTGTGTACCTTCTCCTGTTTCTATCTGTTACCAATCTTGAGAAACTCATACATTCTCCATTCACTGTTTCCCGGTCTTAGACAAGTAGATTTCTTTCTGCGGAAGTTCTGTTTTCACAGTGCTAAGTACTCCCAACTCTATCAACAATGTAGGTTTTACCAGTTTTCTAAGTCTCTCTTATTTTCTTGTACTTATACTTGGAATTCTCTGTGTAAATCTCTGTAACCTCTCTAGGTAGATGAATCTCTGTGTACTTTCTCCTGTTTCTATCTGTTACCAATCTTGAGAAAGTCATCCATTCTCCGTTCACTGTTTCCCGGTCTTAGACAAGTAGATTTCTTTCTGCGAAAGTGCTGTTTTCACAGTGCTAAGTACTCCCAACTCTATCAACAATGTAGGTTTTACCAGGTTTCTAAGTCTCTCTTATTTTCTTGTACTTATACTTGGAATTCTCTGTGTAAACCTCTGTAACTTCTCTAGGTAGATGAATCACTGTGTACTTTCTCTTGTTTCTATCTGTTACCAATCTTGAGAAACTCATACATTCTTTGTTCACTGTTTCCCGGTCTTAGACAAGTAGATTTCTTTCTGCGAAAGTGCTGTTTTCACTGTTCTAAGTACTCCCAACTCTATCAACAATGTAGGTTTTACTAGTTTTCTAAATCTCTCTTATTTTCTTGTACTTATACATGGAATTCTCTGTGTAAACCACTGTAACTTCTCTAGGTAGATGAATCACTGTGTACTTTCTCTTGTTTCTATCTGTTACCAATCTTGAGAAACTCATACATTCTCTGTTCACTGTTTCCCGGTCTTAGACAAGTATATTTCATTCTGCCAAAGTGCTGCTATCACTGTGCTAAGTACTCCCAACTCTATCAACAATGTAGGTTTTATCAGTTTTCTAAGTCTCTCTTATTTTCTTGTACCTATACTTGGAATTCTCTGTGTAAACCTCTGTAACTTCTCTAAGCAGTTGAATCACTATGTACTTTCTCTTGTTTCTATCTGTTACCAATCTTGAGAAACTCAAACATTCTCTGTTCACTGTTTCCCGGTCTTAGGGAAGTAGATTTCTTTCTGCGAAAGTGCTGTTTTCACAGTGATAAGTACTCCCAACTCTATCAACAATGTAGGTTTTACTAGTTTTCTAAGTCTCTCTTATGTTCTTGTACTTATACTTGGAATTCTCTGTTTAAATCTCGGTAACTTCGCTAGGTAGATGAATCACTGTATACTTTCTCTTGTTTCTATCTGTTTCCAATCTTGAGAATCTCATACATTCTCTGTTCACTGATTCCCGGTCTTAGACAAGTAGATTTCTTTCTGCGAAAGTGCTGTTTTCACAGTGCTAAGTACTCCCAACTCTATCAACAATGTAGGTTTTACCAGTTTTCTAAGTCTCTCTTATTTTCTTGTACTTATACTTGGAATTCTCTGTTTCAACCTCTGTAACTTCGTGAGGTAGATGAATCACTGTGTACTTTCTCTTGTTTCTATCTGTTTCCAATCTTGAGAAACTCATACATTCTCTGTTCACTGTTTCCCGGTCTTATATTAGATTTCTTTCTGCGAAAGTGCTGTTTTCACAGTGCTAAGTACTCCCAACTCTATGAACAATATAGGTTTTACTAGTTTTCTAAATCTCTCTTATTTTCTTGTACTTATACATGGAATTCTCTGTGTAAACCTCTGTAACATCTCTAGGTAGACGAATCACTGTGTACTTTCTCTTGTTTCTATCTGTTACCAATCTTGAGAAACTCATACATTCTCTGTTCACCGTTTCCCGGTCTTAGACAAGTAGATTTCTTTCTGCGAAAGTGCTGATTTCACAGTTCTAAGTACTCCCAACTATATCAACAATGTAGGTTTTACCAGTTTTCTAAGTCTCTCTTATTTTCTTGTACTTATACTTGGAATTCTCTGTGTAAACCTCTGTAACTTATCTAGGTAGATGAATCACTGTGTACTTTCTCTTGTTTCTATCTGTTACGAATCTTGAGAAACACATACATTCTCCGTTCATGTTTCCCGGTCTTAGACAAGTAGATTTCTTTCTGTGAATGTGCTGTTTTCACAGTGCTAAGTACTCCCAACTCTATCAACAATGTAGGTTTTACCAGTTTTCTAAGTCTCTCTTATTTTCTTGTACTTACACTTGGAATTCTCTGTGTAACCCTCTGTAACTTCTCTATGTAGATGAATCGCTGTGTACCTTCTCCTGTTTCTATCTGTTACCAATCTTGAGAAACTCATACATTCTCCGTTCACTGTTTCCCGGTCTTAGACAAGTAGATTTCTTTCTGCGGAAGTTCTGTTTTCACAGTGCTAAGTACTCCCAACTCTATCAACAATGTAGGTTTTACCAGTTTTCTAAGTCTCTCTTATTTTCTTGTACTTATACTTGGAATTCTCTGTGTAAATCTCTGTAACTTCTCTAGGTAGATGAATCTCTGTGTACTTTCTCCTGTTTCTATCTTTTACCAATCTTGAGAAACTCATCCATTCTCCGTTCACTGTTTCCCGGTCTTAGACAAGTAGATTTCCTTCTGCGAAAGTGCTGTTTTCACAGTGCTAAGTACTCCCAAATCTATCAACAATGTAGGTTTTACCAGTTTTCTAAGTCTCTCTTATTTTCTTGTACTTATACTTGGAATTCTCTGTGTAAACCTCTGTAACTTGTCTAGGTAGATGAATCACTGTGTACCTTCTCCTGTATCTATCTGTTACCAATCTTGAGAAACTCATACATTCTCCGTTCACTGTTTCCCGGTCTTAGACAAGTAGATTTCTTTCTGCGAAAGTGCTGTTTTCACAGTTCTAAGTACTCCCAACTCTATCAACAAGGCAGGTTTTACTAGTTTTCTATATCTCTCTTATTTTCCTGTACTTATACATGGAATTCTCTGTGTAAAACTCTGTAACTTCTCTAGGTAGATGAATCACTGTGTACTTTCTCTTGTTTCTATCTGTTACCAATCTTGAGAAACTCATACATTCTCTGTTCACTGTTTCCCGGTCTTAGACAAGTAGATTACTTTCTGCGAAAGTGCTGTTTTGACAGTGCTAAGTACTCCCAACTCTATCAACAATGTAGGTTTTACCAGTTTTCTAAGTCTCTCTTATTCTCTTTACTTATACCTGAAATTCTCTTTGTATACCTCTGTAACTGTTCTAGGTAGATGAATCACTGTGTACTTTGTCTTGTTTCTATCTGTTGCCAATCTTGAGAAACTCATACATTCTCTGTTCACTGTTTCCCGGTCTTAGACAAGTAGATTTCTTTCTGCGAAAGTGCTGTTTTCACAGTGCTAAGTACTCCAGCTCTATCAACAATGTAGGTTTTACTAGTTTTCTAAATCTTTCTTATTTTCTTGTATTTATACTTGGAATTCTCTGTGCAAAGCTCTGTAACTTCTCTAGGTAGATGAATCACTGTGTACTTTCTCTGGTTTCTATCTGTTACCAATCTTGAGAAACTCATACATTCTCTCTTCACTGTTTCCCGGACTTAGACAAGTAGATTTCTTTCTGCGAAAGTGCTGTTTTCACAGTGCTAAGTACTCCCAACTCTATCAACAATGTAGGTTTTACCAGTTTTCTAAACCTCTCTTATTTTCCTGTACTTATACTTGGAATTCTCTGTGTAAACCTCTGTAACTTCTCTAGGAAGATGAATCACTGTGTACTTTCTCTTGTTTCTATCTGTTACCAATCTTGAGAAACTCATACATTCTCTGTTCACTGTTTCCCGGACTTGACAAGTAGATTATTTTCTGCGAAAGTGCTGTTTTCACAGTGCTAAGTACTCCCAACTCTATCAACAATGTAGGTTTTACTAGTTTTCTAAATCTCTCTTATTTTCTTGTACTGATACATGGAATTCTCTGTGTAAACCCCTGTAAATTCTCTAGGTAAATGAATCACTGTGTACTTTCTCTTGTTTCTCTCTGTTACCAATCTTGAGAAACTCATACATTCTCTGGTCACTGATTCCCGGACTTAGACAAGTAGATTTATTTCTGCGAAAGTGCTGTTTTCACAGTGCTAAGTACTCCCAACTCTATCAACAATGTAGGTTTTACTAGTTTTCTAAATCTCTCTTATTTTCATGTACTTATACATGGAATTCTCTGTGTACACCTCTGTAACTTCTCTAGGAAGATGAATCACTGTGTACTTTCTCTTGTTTCTATCTGTTACCAATCTTGAGAAACTCATACATTCTCTGTTCACTGTTTCCCGGTCTTAGACAAGTAGATTTCTTTCCACGAAAGTGCTGTTTTCACAGTGCTAAGTACTCCCAACGCTATCAGCAATGTAGGTTTTACCAGTTTTCTAAACCTCTCTTATTTTCTTGTACTTCTACTTCGAATTCTCTGTGTAAACCTCTGTAAGTTCTCTAGGTAGACGAATCACTGTGTACTTTCTCTTGTTTCTATCTGTTACCTATCTTGAGAAACTCATACATTCTCTGTTCACTGTTTCCTGGTCTTAGACAAGTAGATTTCTTTCTGCGAAAGTGCTGTTTTCACAGTGCTAAGTACTCCCAAATCTATCAACAATGTAGGTTTTACTAGTTTTCTAAATCTCTCTCATTTTCTTGTACTTATACATGGAATTCACTGTGTAAACCTCTGTAACTTCTCTAGGAAAATGAATCACTTGTACTTTCTCTTGTTTCTGTTACCAATCTTGAGAAACTCATATGTTCCCTGTTCACTGTTTCCCGGTCTTAGACAAGTAGATTTCTTTCCGCGAAAGTGCTGTTTTCACAGTGCTAAGTACTCCCAACTCTATCAACAATGTAGGTTTTACCAGTTTTCTAAACCTCTCTTATTTTCTTGTACTTATACTTGGAATTCTCTATGTAAACCTCTGTAACTTCTCTAGGAAGATGAATTACTGTGTACTTTCTCTTGTTTCTATCTGTTACCAATCTTGAGAAATTCATACATTCTCTGTTCACTGTTTCCCGGACTTTGACAAGTAGATTTCTTTCCGCGAAAGTGCTGTTTTCACAGTGCTAAGTACTCCCAACTCTATCAACAATGTAGGTTTTACCAGTTTTCTAAACCTCTCTTATTTTCTTGTACTTATACTTAGAATTCTCTGTGTAAACCTCTGTAACATCTCTAGAAAGATGAATCACTGTGTACTTTCTCTTGTTTCTATCTGTTACCAATCTTTAGAAACTCATACATTCTCTGTTCACTGTTTCCCGGTCTTAGACAAGTACATTTCTTTCTGCGAAAGTGCTGTTTTCACAGTGCTAAGTACTTCCAACTCTATCAACAGTGTACGTTTTACTAGTTTTCTAAATCTGTCTTATTTTCTTGTACTTATACATGGAATTCTCTGAGTAATCCTCTGTAACTTCTCTAGATAGATGAATCACTGTGTACTTTCTCTTGTTTCTATCTGTTACCAATCTTGGGAAACTCTTACATTCTCTGTTCACTCTTTTCCGGACTTAGACAGGTAGATTTCTTTATGCGAAAGTGCTGTTTTCACAGTGCTAAGTACTCCCAACTCTATCAACAATGTAGGTTTTACTAGTTTTCTAAACCTCTCTTATTTTCTTGTACTTATACATGGAATTGTCTGTGTAAACCTCTGTAACTTCTCTAGGTAGATGAATCACTGTGTACTTTCTCTTGTTTCTGTCTGTTACCAATCTTGAGAAACTCATACATTCTCTGTTCACTGTTTCCCGGGCTTAGACAAGTCGATTTCCTTCTGCGAAAGTGCTGTTTTCACAGTGCTAAGTACTTCCAACTGTATCAACAATGTAGGTTTTACTAGTTTTGTAAATCTCTCTTATTTTCTTGTACTTATACATGGAATTCTCTGTGTAAACCTCTGTAACTTCTCTAGGTAGATGAATCACTGTGTACTTTCTCTTTTTCTATCTGTTACCAATCTTGAGAAAGTCATACATTCTCTGTTCACTGTTTCCCGGACTTAGACAAGTAGATTTCTTTCTGCGAAAATGCTGCTTTCACAGTGCTAAGTCGTCCCAACTCTATCAACAATGTAGGTTTTACTAGTTTTCTAAATCTCTCTTATTTTCTTGTACTTATACATGGAATTCTCTGTGTAAACTTCTGTAACTTCTCTAGGTAGATTAATCACTGTGTACTTTCTCTTGTTTCTGTCTGTTACCAATCTTGAGAAACTCATACATTCTCTGTTCACTGTTTCCCGGTCTTAGACAAGTAGATTTCTTTCTGCGAAAGTGCTGTTTTCACAGTGCTAAGTACTTCCAACTCTATCAACAATGTAGGTTTTACTAGTTTTCTAAATCTCTCTTATTTTCTTGTACTTATACATGGAATTCTCTGTGTAAACCTCTGTAACTTCTCTAGGTAGATGAATCACTGTGTACTGTCTCTTGTTTCTATCTGTTACCAATCTTGAGAAACTCATACATTCTCTGCTCACTGTTTCCCGGACTTAGACAAGTAGATTTCGTTCTGCGAAAGTGCTGTTTTCACAGTGCTAAGTACTCCCAACTCTATCAACAATGTAGGTTTTACTAGTTTTCTAAATCTCTCTTATTTTCTTGTACTTATACATGGAATTCTCTGTGTAAACCTCTGTAACCTCTCTAGTAGATGAATCACTGTATACTTTCTCTTGTTTTTATCTGTTACCAATCTTGAGAAACTCATACATTCTCTGTTCACTGTTTCCCGGTCTTAGACAAGTAGATTTGTTTCTGCGAAAGTGCTGTTTTCACAGTGCTAAGTACTCCCAATTCTATCAACAATGTAGGTTTTACTAGTTTTCTAAATCTCTCTTATTTTCTTGTACTTATACATGGAATTCTCTGTGTAAACCTCTGTAACTTCTCTAGGTAGATGAATCACTGTGTACTTTCTCTTGTTTCTATCTGTTACCAATCTTGAGAAACTCATACATTCTCTGTTCACTGTTTCTCGGTCTTAGACAAGTAGATTTCTTTCCACGAAAGTGCTGTTTTCACACTGCTAAGTACTCCCAACTCTATCAACAATGTAGGTTTTACTAGTTTTCTAAATCTCTCTTATTTTCTTGTACTTATACATGGAATTCTCTGTGTAAACCTCTGTAACTTCTCTAGGAAGATGAATCACTGTATACTTTCTCTTGTTTCTATCTGTTACCAAATTTGAGAAACTCATACATTCTCTGTTCACTGTTTCCCGGTCTTAGACAAGTAGATTTCTTTCCGCGAAAGTTCTGTTTTCACAGTGCTAAGTACTCCCAACTCTATCAACAATGTAGGTTTTACCAGTTTTCTAAACCTCTCTTATTTTCTTGTACTTATACTTGGAATTCTCTGTGTAAACCTCTGTAAGTTCTCTAGGTAGACGAATCACTGTGTACTTTCTCTTGTTTCTATCTGTTACCAATCTTGAGAAACTCATACATTCTCCGTTCACTGTTTCCCGGTCTTAGACAAGTAGATTTCTTTCTGCGAAAGTGCTGTTTTCACAGTGCTAAGTACTTCCAACTCTATCAACAATGTAGGTTTTACTAGTTTTCTAAATCTCTCTTATTTTCTTGTACTTATACATGGAATTCTCTGTGTAAACCTCTGTAACTTTTCTAGGTAGATGAATCACTGTGTACTTTCTCTTGTTTCTATCTTTTACCAATCTTGAGAAACTCATACATTCTCTGTTCACTGTTTCCCGGTCTTAGACAAGAAGATTTCCTTCTGCGAAAGTGCTGTTTTCACAGTGCTTAGTACTCCCAACTCTAGCAACAATGTAAGATTTACTAGTTTTCTAAAACTCTCTTATTTTCTTGTACCTATACATGGAATTCTCTGTGTAAACCTCTGTAACTTCTCTAGTTAGATGAATCACTGTGTACTTTCTCTTGTTTCTATCTGTTACCAATCTTGAGAAACTCATACATTCTCTGTTCACTGTTTCCCGGTCTTAGACAAGTAGATTTGTTTCTGCGAAAGTGCTGTTTTCACAGTGCTAAGTACTCCCAACTCTATCAACAATGTAGGTTTTACTAGTTTTCTAAATCTGTCTTATTTTCTTGTACTTATACATGGATTTCTCCGTGTAAACCTCTGTAACTTCTCTAGGTAGATGAATCACTGTGTACTTTCTCTTGTTTTTATCTGTTACCAATCTTGAGAAACTCATACATTCTCTGTTCACTGTTTCCCGGACTTAGACAAGCAGATTTCTTTCTGCGAAATTGCTGTTTTCACAGTGCTAAGTACTCCCAACTCTATCAACAATGTAGGTTTTACTAGTTTTCTAAATCTCTCTTATTTTCTTGTACTTATACATGGAATTCTCCGTGTAAACCTCTGTAACTTCTCTAGGTAGATGAATCACTGTGTACTTTCTCTTCTTTCTTTCTGTTACCAATCTTGAGAAACTCATACATTCTCTGTTCAGTGTTTCCCGGTGTTAGAAAAGTAGATTTCTTTCTGCGAAATTGCTGTTTTCACAGTGCTAACTACTCCCAACTCTATCAACAATGTAGGTTTTACTACTTTTCTAAATCTCTCTTAGTTTCTTGTACTTATACATGGAATTCTCTGTGTAAACCTCTGTAACTTCTCTAGGAAAATGAATCAATGTGTACTTTCTCTTGTTTCTATCTGTTACCAAATTTGAGAAACTCATACATTCTCTATTCACTGTTTCCCGGTCTTAGACAAGTAGATTTCGTTCCGCGAAAGTGCTGTTTTCACAGTGCTAAGTACTCCCAACTCTATCAACAATGTAGGTTTTACCAGTTTTCTAAACCTCTCTTATTTTCTTGTAGTTATACTTGGAATTCTCTGTGTAAACCTCTGTAAGTTCTCTAGGTAGACGAATCACTGTGTACTTTCTCTTGTTTCTATCTGTTACCAATCTTGAGAAACTCATACATTCTCTGTTCACTGTTTCCCGGACTTAGACAAGTAGATTTCTTTCTGCGAAAGTGCTGTTTTCACAGTGCTAAGTACTCCCAACTCTATCAACAATGTAGGTTTTACTAGTTTTCTCAATCTTTCTTATTTTCTTGTACTTATACATGGAATTCTCTGTGTAAACCTCTGTAACTTCTCTAGGGAGATGAATCACTGTGTACTTTCTCTTGTTTCTATCTGTTACCAATCTTGAGAAACTCATACATTCTCTGTTCACTGTTTCCCGGACTTAGACAAGTAGATTTCTTTCTGTGAAAGTGCTGTTTTCACAGTGCTAAGTACTCCCAACTCTATCAACAATGTAGGTTTTACCAGTTTTCTAAGTCTCTCTTATTTTCTTGTACTTATACTTGGAATTCTCTGTGTAAACCTCTGTAACTTCTCTAGGTAGATGAATCACTGTGTACTTTCTCTTGTTTCTATCTGTTACCAATCTTGAGAAACTCATACATTCTCTGTTCACTGTTTCCCGGTCTTAGACAAGTAGATTTCTTTCCGCGAAAGTGCTGTTTCCACAGTGCTAAGTACTCCCAACTCTATCAACAATGTAGGTTTTAGCAGTTTTCTAAACCTCTCTTAATTTCTTGTACTTACACTTGGAATTCTCTGTGTAAACCTCTGTAACTTCTCTAGGAAGATGATCACTGTGTACTTTCTCTTGTTTCTATCTGTTACCAATCTTGAGAAACTCATACATTCTCTGTTCACTGTTTCCTGGTCTTAGACAAGTAGATTTCTTTCTGCGAAAGTGCTGTTTTCACAGTGCTAAGTACTTCCAACTCTATCAACAATGTAGGTTTTACTAGATTTCTAAATCTCTCTTATTTTCTTGTACTTATACATGGAATTCTCTGTGTAAACCTCTGTAACTTCTCCAATTAGATGAATCACTGTGTACTTTTTCTTGTTTCTATCTGTTACCAATCTTGAGAAACTCATACATTCTCTGTTGACTGTTTCCCGGTCTTAGACAAGTTGATTTCTTTCTGCGAAAGTGCTGTTTTCACAGTGCTAAGTACTCCCAACTCTATCAACAATGTAGGTTTTACCAGTTTTCTAAGTCTCTCTTATTTTCTTGTACTTATACTTGGAATTCTCTGTGTAAACCTCTGTAACTTCCCTAGGTAGATGAAGCACTGTGTACTTTCTCTTGTTTCTATCTGTTACCAATCTTGAGAAATTCATACATCCTCTTTTCACTGTTTCCCGGACTTAGACAAGTAGATTTCTTTCCGCGAAAGTGCTGTTTTCACAGTACTAAGTATTCCCAACTCTATCAACAATGTAGGTTTTAGTAGTTTTCTAAATCTCTCTTATTTTCTTGTACTTATACATGGAATTCTCTGTGTAAACCTCTGTAACTTCTCTAGGTAGATGAATCACTGTGTACTTTCTCTTGTTTCTATCTGTTACCAATCTTGAGAAACTCATACATTCTCTGTTCACTGTTTCCCGGTCTTAGACAAGTAGATTTCTTTCCGCGAAAGTGCTGTTTTCACAGTGCTAAGTACTCCCTACTCTATCAACAATGTAGGTTTTACTAGTTTTCTAAATCTCTCTTATTTTCTTGTACTTATACATGGAATTCTCTGTGTAAAGCTCTGTAACTTCTCTAGGAAAATGAAATTCTGTGTCCTTTCTCTTGTTTCTATCTGTTACCAATCTTGAGAAACTCATACATTCTCTGTTCACTCTTTCCCGGTCTTAGACAAGTAGATTTCTTTCCGCAAAATTGCTGTTTTCACAGTGCTAAGTACTCCCAACTCTATCAACAATGTAGGTTTTACCAGTTTTCTAAACCTCTCTTATTTTCTTGTACTTATACTTGGAATTCTCTATGTAAACCTCTGTAACTCCTCTAGGAAGATGAATCACTGTGTACTTTCTCTTGTTTCCATCTGTTACCAATATTGAGAAGCTCATACATTCTCTGTTCACTGTTTCCCGGTCTTAGACAAGTAGATTTCTTTCCGCGAATGTACTGTTTTCACAGTGCTAAGTACTTCCAACACTATCAACAATGTAGGTTTCACTAGATTTCTAAATCTCTCTTATTTTCTTGTACTTATACATGGAATTCTCTGTGTTAACCTCTGTAACTTCTCTAGGTAGATGAATCACTGTGTACTTTCTCTTGTTTCTATCTGTTACCAATCTTGAGAAACTCATACATTCTCTGTTCACTGTTTCCCGGACTTTGACAAGTAGATTACTTTCTGCGAAAGTGCTGTTTTCACAGTGGTAAGTACTCCCAACTCTATCAACAATGTAGGTTTTACTACTTTTCTAAATCTCTCTTATTTTCTTGTACTTATACATGGAATTCTCTGTGGAAACCTCTGTAACTTCTCTAGGAAAATGAATCAATGTGTACTTTCTCTTGTTTCTATCTGTTACCAAATTTGAGAAACTCATACATTCTCTGTTCACTGTTTCCCGGTCTTAGACAAGTAGATTTCGTTCCGCGAAAGTGCTGTTTTCACAGTGCTAAGTACTCCCAACTCTATCAACAATGTAGGTTTTACCAGTTTTCTAAACCTCTCTTATTTTCTTGTACTTATACTTGGAATTCTCTGTGTAAACCTCTGTAAGTTCTCTAGGTAGACGAATCACTGTGTACTTTCTCTTGTTTCTATCTGTTACCAATCTTGAGAAACTCATACATTCTCTGTTCACTGTTTCCCGGACTTAGACAAGTAGATTTCTTTCTGCGAAAGTGCTGTTTTCACAGTGCTAAGTACTCCCAACTCTATCAACAATGTAGGTTTTACTAGTTTTCTCAATCTCTCTTATTTTCTTGTACTTATACATGGAATTCTCTGTGTAAACCTCTGTAACTTCTCTAGGGAGATGAATCACTGTGTACTTTTTCTTGTTTCTATCTGTTACCAATCTTGAGAAACTCATACATTCTCTGTTGACTGTTTCCCGGACTTAGACAAGTAGATTTCTTTCTGTGAAAGTGCTGTTTTCACAGTGCTAAGTACTCCCAACTCTATCAACAATGTAGGTTTCACCAGTTTTCTAAGTCTCTCTTATTTTCTTGTACTTATACTTGGAATTCTCTGTGTAAACCTCTGTAACTTCTCTAGGTAGATGAATCACTGTGTACTTTCTCTTGTTTCTATCTGTTACCAATCTTGAGAAACTCATACATTCTCTGTTCACTGTTTCCCGGTCTTCGACAAGTAGATTTCTTTCCGCGAAAGTGCTGTTTTCACAGTGCTAAGTACTCCCAACTCTATCAACAATGTAGGTTTTAGCAGTTTTCTAAACCTCTCTTAATTTCTTGTACTTACACTTGGAATTCTCTGTGTAAACCTCTGTAACTTCTCTAGGAAGATGATCACTGTGTACTTTCTCTTGTTTCTATCTGTTACCAATCTTGAGAAACTCATACATTCTCTGTTCACTGTTTCCTGGTCTTAGACAAGTAGATTTCTTTCTGCGAAAGTGCTGTTTTCACAGTGCTAAGTACTTCCAACTCTATCAACAATGTAGGTTTTACTAGATTTCTAAATCTCTCTTATTTTCTTGTACTTATACATGGAATTCTCTGTGTAAACCTCTGTAACTTCTCTAGTTAGATGAATCACTGCGTACTTTCTCTTGTTTCTATCTGTTACCAATCTTGAGACACTCATACATTCTCTGTTCAATGTTTCCCGGACTTAGACAAGTAGATTTCTTTCTGCGAAACTGCTGTTTTCACAGTGCTAAGTACTCCCAACTCTATCAACAATGTAGGTTTTACTAGTTTCCTAAATCTCTCTTATTTTGTTGTACTTATACATGGAATTCTCTGTGTAAACCTCTGTAACTTCTCTAGGTAGATGAATCACTGTGTACTTTCTCTTGTTTCTATCTGTTACCAATCTTGAGAAACTCATACATTCTCTGTTCACTGTTTCCCGGTCTTAGACAAGCAGATTTCTTTCTGAGAAAGTGCTGTTTTCACAGTACTAAGTACTCCCAACTCTATCAACAATGTTGGTTTCACTAGTTTTCTAAATCTCTCTTATTTTCTTGTACTTATACATGGAATTCTCTGTGTAAACCTCTGTAACTTCTCTAGGAAGATGAATCACTGTGTACTTTCTCTTGTTTCTATCTGTTACCAATCTTGAGAAACTCATACATTCTCTTTTCACTGTTTCCCGGTCTTAGACAAGTAGATTTCTTTCCGCGAAAGTGCTGTTTTCACAGTGCTAAGTACTCCCAATTCTATCAACAATGTAGGTTTTACTAGTTTTCTAAATCTCTCTTATTTTCTTGTACTTATACATGGAATTCTCTGTGTAAACCTCTGTAACTTCTCTAGGAAGATGAATCACTGTGTACTTTCTCTTGTTTCTATCTGTTACCAATCTTGAAAAACTCATACATTCTCTGTTCCCTGTTTCCCGGTCTTAGACAAGTAGATTTCTTTCTGCGAAAGTGCTGTTTTCACAGTGCTACGTACTCCCAACTCTATCAACAATGTAGGTTTTACTAGTTTTCTAAATCTCTCTTATTTTCTTGTACTTATACATGGAATTCTCTGTGTAAACCTCTGTAACTTCTCTAGGAAGATGAATCACTGTGTACTTTCTCTTGTTTCTATCTGTTACCAATCTTGAGAAACTCATACATTCTCTGTTCACTGGTTCCCGGACTTAGACAAGTAGATTTCTTTCCGCGAAAGTGCTGTTTTCACAGTGCTAAGTACTCCCAACTCTATCAACAATGTCGGTTTTACTAGTTTTCTAAATCTCTCTTATTTTCTTGTACTTCTACATGGAATTCTCTGTGTAAACCTCTGTAACTTCTCTAGGAAGATGAATCACTGTGTACTTTCGCTTGTTTCTATCTGTTTCCAATCTTGAGAATCTCATCCATTCTCTGTTCACTCTTTCCCCGTCTTAGACAAGTAGATTTCTTTCTGCGAAAGTGCTGTTTTCACAGTGCTAAGTACTCCCAACTCTATCAACAATGTAGGTTTTATCAGTTTTCTAAGTCTCTCTTATTTTCTTGTACTTATACTTGGAATTCTCTCTGTAACCCTCTGTAATTTCTCTAGGTAGATGAATCACTGTGTACTTTCTCTTGTTTCTATCTCTTACCCATCTTGAGAAACTCATACATTCTCTGTTCACTGTTTCCCGGTCTTAGACAAGCAGATTTCTTTCTGCGAAAGTGCTGTTTTCACAGTGCTAAGTACTCCCAACTCTATCATCAATGTAGGTTTTACTAGCTTTCTAAATCTCTTTTATTTTCTTGTACTTATACATGGAATTCTCTGTGTAAACCTCTGTAACTTCTCTAGGTAGATGAATCACTGTGTACTTTCTCTTGTTTCTATCTGTTACCAATCTTGAGAAACTCATACATTCTCTGTTCACTGTTTCCCGGTCTTAGACAAGTAGATTTCTTTCTGCGAAAGTGCTGTTTTCAGAGTGCTAAGTACTCCCAACTCTATCAACAATGTACGTTATACTAGTTTTCTAAATCTCTGTTATATTCTTGTACTTATACATGGAATTCTCTGCGTAAACCTCTGTAACTTCTCTAGGTAGATGAATCACTGTGTACTTTCTCTTGTTTCTATCTCTTACCAATTTGAGAAACTCATACATTCTCTGTTCACTGTTTCCCGGTCTTAGACAAGTATATTTCATTCTGCCAAAGTGCTGCTTTCTCCGTGCTAAGTACTCCCAACTCTACCAACAATGTAGGTTTTATCAGTTTTCTAAGTCTCTATTATTTTCTTGTACTTATACTTGGAATTCTTTGTGTAAACCTTTGTAACTTCTCTAAGCTGTTGAATCACTACGTACTTTCTCTTGTTTCTATCTGTCACCAATCTTGAGAAACTCAAACATTCTCTGTTCACTGTTTCCCGGTCTTAGACAAGTTGATTTCTTTCTGCGAACGTGCTGTTTTCACAGTACTAAGTACTCCCAACTCTATCAACAATGTAGGTTTTACTAGTTTTCTAAATCTCTCTTATTTTCTTGTACTTATACATGGAATTCTCTGTGTAAACCTCTGTAACTTCTCTAGGTAAATGAATCACTGTGTACTTTCTCTTGTTTCTAACTGTTACCAATCTTGAGAAACTCATACATTCTCTGTTGAATATGTCCCGGTATTAAACAAGTAGATTTCTTTCCCGGAAAGTGCTATTTTCACAGTGCTAAGTACTCCAAACTCTATCAACAATGTAGGTTTTACTAGTTTTCTAAATCTCTCTTATTTTCTTGTACTTATAAATGAAATTCTCTGTGTAAACCTCTGTAACTTCTCTAGGTAGATGAATCACTGTGTACTTTCTCTTGTTTCTATCTGTTACCAATCTTGAGAAACTCATACATTCTCTGTTCACTGTTTCCCGGTCTTAGACAAGTAGATTTCTTTCTGCGAAAGTGCTGTTTTCACAGTGCTAAGTACTCCCAACTCTATCAACAATGTAGGTTTTACCAGTTTTCTAAGTCTCTCTTATTTTCTTGTACTTATACTTGGAATTCTCTGTGTAAACCTCTGTAACTTCTCTAGGTAGATGAATCACTGTGTACTTTCTCTTGTTTCTATCTGTTACCAATCTTGGGAAACTCATACATTCTCTTTTCACTGTTTCCCGGTCTTAGAGAAGTAGATTTCTTTCTGCGAAAGTGCTGTTATCACAGTGCTAAGTACTCCCAACTCTATCAACAATGTAGGTTTTACTAGTTTTTTAAATCTCTCTTATTTTCTTGTACTTACACTTGGAATTCTCTGTGTAAAACTCTGTAACTTCTCTAGGTAGATGAATCACTGTGTACTTTCTCTTGTTTCCATCTGTTACCAATCTTGAGAAACTCACACATTCTCTGTTCACTGTTTCCCGGTCTTAGACAAGTAGATTTCTTTCTGCGAAAGTGCTGTATTCACAGTGCTCAGTACTCCCAACTCTATCAACAATGTAGGTTTTACTTGTTTTCTAAATCCCTCTTGTTTTCTTGTACTTATACATGGAATTCTCTGTGTAAACCTCTGTAACTTCTCTAGGGAGATGAATCACAGTGTGCTTTCTCTTGTTTCTATCTGTTACCAGTCTTGAGAAACTCATACATTCTCTGTTCACTGTTTCCCGGTCTTAGACAAGTACAGTTCATTCTGCGAAAAGTGCTGTTTTCATATTGCTAAGTACTCCCAACTCTATCAACAATGTAGGTTTTACCAGTTTTCTAAACCTCTCTTATTTTCTTGTACTTATACTTGGAATTCTCTGTTTAAATCTCTGTAACTTCTCTAGGTAGACGAATCACTGTGTACTTTCTCTTGTTTCTATCTGTTACCAATCTTGATAAACTCATACATTCTCTGTTCACTGTTTCCCGGTCTTAGACAAGTAGATTCCTTTCTGCGAAAGTGCTGTTTTCACAGTGCTAAGTACACCCAACTCTATCAACAATGTAGGTTTTACTAGTTTTCTAAATCTCTCTTATGTTCTTGTACTTATACTTGGAATTCTCTGTTTAAATCTCGGTAACTTCGCTAGGTAGATGAATCACTGTATACTTTCTCTTGTTTCTATCTGTTTCCAATCTTGAGAATCTCATCCATTCTCTGTTCACTGTTTCCCGGTCTTAGACAAGTAGATTTCTTTCTGCGAAAGTGCTGTTTTCACAGTGCTAAGTACTCCCAACTCTATCAACAATGTAGGTTTTACCAGTTTTCTAACTCTCTCTTATTTGCTTGTACTTAAACGTGGAATTCTCTGTGTAAACCACTGTATCTTCGCTAAGAAGATGAATCACTGTGTACTTTCTCTTGTTTCTGTCTGTTACGAATCTTCAGAAACTCATACATTCTCTGTTCACTGTTTCCCGGTCGTAGACAAGTAGATTTCTTTCTGCGAAAGTGCTGTTTTCACAGTGCTAAGTACTCCCAACTCTATCTACAATGTATGTTTTACCAGTTTTCTAAGTCTCTCTTATTTTCTTGTACTTATACTTGGAATTCTCTGTGTAAACCTCTGTAACTTCTCTACGTAGATGAATCACTGTGTACTTTCTCTTGTTTCTATCTGTTACCAATCTTGGGAAACTCATACATTCTCTTTTCACTGTTTCCAGGTCTTAGACAAGTAGATTTCTTTCTGCGAAAGTGCTGTTTTCACAGTGCTAAGTACTCCCAACTCTATCAACAATGTAGGTTTCACTAGTTTTTTAAATCTCTCTTATTTTCTTGTACTTACACTTGGAATTCTCTGTGTAAACCTCTGTAACTTCTCTAGGTAGATGAATCACTGTGTACTTTCTCTTGTTTCTATCTGTTACCAATCTTGAGAAACTCATACATTCTCTGTTCACTGTTTCCCGGTCTTAGACAACTATATTTCATTCTGCCAAAGTGCTGCTTTCACCGTGCTAAGTACTCCCAACTCTATCAACAATGTAGGTTTTACTAGTTTTCTAAATCTCTCTTATTTTCTTGTACTTATACATGGAATTCTCTGTGTAAACCTCTGTAACTTCTCTAGGAAGATGAATCACTGTGTACTTTCTCCTGTTTCTATCTGTTACCAATATTGAGAAACTCATACATTCTCTGTTCACTGTTTCCCGGTCTTAGACAAGTAGATTTCTTTCTGTGAAAGTGCTGTTTCCACAGTGCTAAGTACTCCCAACTCTATCAACAATGTAGGTTTAACCAGTTTTCTAAGTCTCTCTTATTTTCTTGTACTTATACTTGGAATTCTCTGTGTAAACCTCTGTAACGTCGCTAGGTAGATGAATCACTGTGTACTTTCTCTTGTTTCTATCTGTTACCAATCTTGAGAAACTCATAGATTCTCTGTTCACTGTGTCCCGGTCTTAGACATGTAGATTTCTTTCTGTTAAAGTGCTGTTTTCACAGTGCTAAGTACTCCCAAATCTATCAACAATGTAGGTTTTTCTAGTTTTCTAAATCTCTCTTGTTTTCTTGTTCTTATACATGGAATTCTCTGTGTAAACCTCTGTAACTTCTCTAGGTAGATGAATCACTGTGTACTTTCTCATGTTTCTATCTGTTACCAATCTTGAGAAACTCATACATTCTCTGTTCACTGTTTCCCGGTCTTAGACACGTAGATTTCTTTCTGCGAAAGTGCTGTTTTCACAGTGCTAAGTACTCCCAACTATATCAACAATGTAGGTTTTACTAGTTTTCTAAATCTCTTTATTTTCTTGTACTTATACATGGAATAATCTGTGTAAACCTCTGTAACTTCTCTAGGTAGATGAATCACTGTGTACTTTCTCTTGTTTCTATCTGTTACCAATCTTGAAAAAGTCATACATTCTCTGTTCACTGTTTCCCGGTCTTAAACAAGTAGATTTCTTTCTGCGAAAGTGCTGTTTTCACAGTGCTAAGTACTCCCAACTCTATCAACAATGTAGATTTTACCGGTTTTCAAAGTCTCTCTTATTTTCTTGTACTTACACTTGGAATTCTCTGTGTAAATCTCTGTAACTTCGCTAGGTAGATAAATCACTGTGTACTTTCTCTTGTTTCTATCTGTTACCAATCTTGAGAAACTCATACATTCTCTGTTCACTGTTTCCCGGTCTTAGACAAGTAGATTTCTTTCTGCGAAAGTGCTGTTTTCACAGTGCTAAGTACTCCCAACTCTATCAACAATATAGGTTTTACTATTTGTCTAAATCTCTCTTATTTTCTTTACTTATACATGGAATTCTCCTTGTAAACCTCTGTAACTTCTCTAGGTAGATGAATCACTGTGTACTTTCTCTTGTTTCTATCTGTTACCAATCTTGAGAAACTCATACATTCTCTGTTCACTGTTTCCCGGTCTTAGACAACTATATTTCATTCTGCCAAAGTGCTGCTTTCACCCTGCTAAGTACTCCCAACTCTATCAACAATGTAGGTTTTATCAGTTTTCTAAGTCTCTCTTATTTTCTTGTACTTATACTTGGAATTCTCTGTGTAAACTTCTGTAACTTCGCTAGGTAGATGAATCACTGTGTACTTTCTCTTGTTTTTATCTGTTACCAATCTTGAGAAACTCATACATTCTCTGTTCACTGTTTCCCGGTCTTAGACAAGTAGATTTCTTTCTGCGAAAGAGCTGTTTTCACAGTGCTAAGTACTCCCAACTCTATCAACAATGTAGGTTTTACCAGTTTTCTAAGTCTCTCTTATTTTCTTGTACTTATACTTGCAATTCTCTGTTTAAACCTCTGTAACTTCGCGAGGTAGATGAATCACTGTGTACTTTCTCTTGTTTCTATCTGTTTCCAATCTTGAGAATCTCATACATTATCTGTTCACTGTTTCCCGGTCTTAGACAAGTAGATTTCTTTCTACGAACGTGCTGTTTTCACAGTGCTAAGTACTCCCAACTCTATCAACAATGTAGGTTTTACCAGTTTTCTAACTCTCTCTTATTTTCTTGTACTTAAACGTGGAATTCTCTGTGTAAACCTCTGTATCTTCGCTAAGAAGATGAATCACTGTGTACTTTCTCTTGTTTCTATCTCTTACGAATCTTGAGAAACTCATACATTCTCTGTTCACTGTTTCCCGGTCGTAGACAAGTAGTTTTCTTTCTGCGAAAGTGCTGTGTTCACAGTGCTAAGTATTCCCAACTCTATCAACAATGTAGGTTTTACCAGGTTTCTAAGTCTCTCTTATTTTCTTGTACTTATACTTGGAATTCTCTGTGTAAACCTCTGTAACTTCTCTAGGTAGATGAATCACTGTGTACTTTCTCTTGTTTCTATCTGTTACCAATCTTGAGAAACTCATACATTCTTTGTTCACTGTTTCCCGGTCTTAGACAAGTAGATTTCTTTCTGCGAAAGTGCTGTTTTCACTGTTCTAAGTACTCCCAACTCTATCAACAATGTAGGTTTTACTAGTTTTCTAAATCTCTCTTATTTTCTTGTACTTATACATGGAATTCTCTGTGTAAACCACTGTAACTTCTCTAGGTAGATGAATCACTGTGTACTTTCTCTTGTTTCTATCTGTTACCAATCTTGAGAAACTCATACATTCTCTGTTCACTGTTTCCCGGTCTTAGACAAGTATATTTCATTCTGCCAAAGTGCTGCTTTCACTGTGCTAAGTACTCCCAACTCTATCAACAATGTAGGTTTTATCAGTTTTCTAAGTCTCTCTTATTTTCTTGTACCTATACTTGGAATTCTCTGTGTAAACCTCTGTAACTTCTCTAAGCAGTTGAATCACTATGTACTTTCTCTTGTTTCTATCTGTTACCAATGTTGAGAAACTCAAACATTCTCTGTTCACTGTTTCCCGGTCTTAGGGAAGTAGATTTCTTTCTGCGAAAGTGCTGTTTTCACAGTGATAAGTACTCCCAACTCTATCAACAATGTAGGTTTTACTAGTTTTCTAAGTCTCTCTTATGTTCTTGTACTTATACTTGGAATTCTCTGTTTAAATCTCGGTAACTTCGCTAGGTAGGTGAATCACTGTATACTTTCTCTTGTTTCTATCTGTTTCCAATCTTGAGAATCTCATACATTCTCTGTTCACTGATTCCCGGTCTTAGACAAGTAGATTTCTTTCTGCGAAAGTGCTGTTTTCACAGTGCTAAGTACTCCCAACTCTATCAACAATGTAGGTTTTACCAGTTTTCTAAGTCTCTCTTATTTTCTTGTACTTATACTTGGAATTCTCTGTTTAAACCTCTGTAACTTCGTGAGGTAGATGAATCACTGTGTACTTTCTCTTGTTTCTATCTGTTTCCAATCTTGAGAAACTCATACATTCTCTGTTCACTGTTTCCCGGTCTTAAATTAGATTTATTTCTGCGAAAGTGCTGTTTTCACAGTGCTAAGTACTCCCAACTCTATCAACAATGTAGGTTTTACTAGTTTTCTAAATCTCTCTTATTTTCTTGTACTTATACTTGGAATTCTCTGTGTAAACCTCTGTAAGTTCTCTAGGTAGATGAATCACTGTGTAGTTTCTATTGTTTTTATCTGTTACCAGTCTTGAGAAACTCATACATTCTCTGTTCACTGTTTCCCGGTCTTAGACAAGAAGATTTCTTTCTGCGAAAGTGCTGTTTTCACAGTGCTAAGTACTCCCAACTCTATGAACAATATAGGTTTTACTAGTTTTCTAAATCTCTCTTATTTTCTTGTACTTATACATGGAATTCTCTGTGTAAACCTCTGTAACATCTCTAGCTAGACGAATCACTGTGTACTTTCTCTTGTTTCTATCTGTTACCAATCTTGAGAAACTCATACATTCTCTGTTCACTGTTTCCCGGTCTTAGACAAGTAGATTTCTTTCTGCGAAAGTGCTGTTTTCACAGTGCTAAGTACTCCCAACTCTATCAACAATGTAGGTTTTACTAGTTTTCTAAATCTCTCTTATTTTCTTGTACTTATACTTGGAATTCTCTGTGTAAAGCTCTGGAACTTCTCTAGGTAGATGAATCACTGTGTACTTTCTCTTGTTTCTATCTGTTACCAATCTTGAGAAACTCATACATTCTCTGTTCACCGTTTCCCGGTCTTAGACAAGTAGATTTCTTTCTGCGAAAGTGCTGATTTCACAGTTCTAAGTACTCCCAACTATATCAACAATGTAGGTTTTACCAGTTTTCTAAGTCTCTCTTATTTTCTTGTACTTATACTTGGAATTCTCTGTGTAAACCTCTGTAACTTATCTAGGTAGATGAATCACTGTGTACTTTCTCTTGTTTCTATCTGTTACGAATCTTGAGAAACACATACATTCTCCGTTCATGCTTCCCGGTCTTAGACAAGTAGATTTCTTTCTGTGAATGTGCTGTTTTCACAGTGCTAAGTACTCCCAACTCTATCAACAATGTAGGTTTTACCAGTTTTCTAAGTCTCTCTTATTTTCTTGTACTTACACTTGGAATTCTCTGTGTAACCCTCTGTAACTTCTCTATGTAGATGAATCGCTGTGTACCTTCTCCTGTTTCTATCTGTTACCAATCTTGAGAAACTCATACATTCTCCGTTCACTGTTTCCCGGTCTTAGACAAGTAGATTTCTTTCTGCGGAAGTTCTGTTTTCACAGTGCTAAGTACTCCCAACTCTATCAACAATGTAGGTTTTACCAGTTTTCTAAGTCTCTCTTATTTTCTTGTACTTATACTTGGAATTCTCTGTGTAAATCTCTGTAACTTCTCTAGGTAGATGAATCTCTGTGTACTTTCTCCTGTTTCTATCTGTTACCAATCTTGAGAAACTCATCCATTCTCCGTTCACTGTTTCCCGGTCTTAGACAAGTAGATTTCTTTCTGCGAAAGTGCTGTTTTCACAGTGCTAAGTACTCCCAACTCTATCAACAATGTAGGTTTTACCAGTTTTCTAAGTCTCTCTTATTTTCTTGTACTTATACTTGGAATTCTCTGTGTAAACCTCTGTAACTTGTCTAGGTAGATGAATCACTGTGTACCTTCTCCTGTTTGTATCTGTTACCAATCTTGAGAAACTCATACATTCTCCGTTCACTGTTTCCCGGTCTTAGACAAGTAGATTTCTTTCTGCGAAAGTGCTGTTTTCACAGTACTAAGTACTCCCAACTCTATCAACAAGGCAGGTTTTACTAGTTTTCTATATC
Source organism: Heterohyrax brucei (assembly GCA_028571685.1). Classification (NCBI taxonomy): domain Eukaryota; kingdom Metazoa; phylum Chordata; class Mammalia; order Hyracoidea; family Procaviidae; genus Heterohyrax; species Heterohyrax brucei. The sequence goes on along the minus strand of CM053160.1, from coordinate 36,790,212 downwards.
TCTCTTATTTTCTTGTACTTATACATGGAATTCTCTGTGTAAAACTCTGTAACTTCTCTAGGAAGATGAATCACTGTGTACTTTCTCTTGTTTCTATCTGTTACCAATCTTGAGAAACTCATACATTCTCTGTTCACTGTTTCCCGGTCTTAGACACGTAGATTTCTTTCTGCGAAAGTGCTGTTTTCACAGTGCTAAGTACTCCCAACTATATCAACAATGTAGGTTTTACTAGTTTTCTAAATCTCTTTATTTTCTTGTACTTATACATGGAATAATCTGTGTAAACCTCTGTAACTTATCTAGGTAGATGAATCACTGTGTACTTTCTCTTGTTTCTATCTGTTACCAATCTTGAAAAAGTCATACATTCTCTGTTCACTGTTTCCCGGTCTTAAACAAGTAGATTTCTTTCTGCGAAAGTGCTGTTTTCACAGTGCTAAGTACTCCCAACTCTATCAACAATGTAGATTTTACCGGTTTTCAAAGTCTCTCTTATTTTCTTGTACTTACACTTGGAATTCTCTGTGTAAATCTCTGTAACTTCGCTAGGTAGATAAATCACTGTGTACTTTCTCTTGTTTCTATCTGTTACCAATCTTGAGAAACTCATACATTCTCTGTTCACTGTTTCCCGGTCTTAGACAAGTAGATTTCTTTCTGCGAAAGTGCTGTTTTCACAGTGCTAAGTACTCCCAACTCTATCAACAATATAGGTTTTACTATTTGTCTAAATCTCTCTTATTTTCTTTACTTATACATGGAATTCTCCTTGTAAACCTCTGTAACTTCTCTAGGTAGATGAATCACTGTGTACTTTCTCTTGTTTCTATCTGTTACCAATCTTGAGAAACTCATACATTCTCTGTTCACTGTTTCCCGGTCTTAGACAACTATATTTCATTCTGCCAAAGTGCTGCTTTCACCCTGCTAAGTACTCCCAACTCTATCAACAATGTAGGTTTTATCAGTTTTCTAAGTCTCTCTTATTTTCTTGTACTTATACTTGGAATTCTCTGTGTAAACTTCTGTAACTTCGCTAGGTAGATGAATCACTGTGTACTTTCTCTTGTTTCTATCTGTTACCAATCTTGAGAAACTCATACATTCTCTGTTCACTGTTTCCCGGTCTTAGACAAGTAGATTTCTTTCTGCGAAAGAGCTGTTTTCACAGTGCTAAGTACTCCCAACTCTATCAACAATGTAGGTTTTACCAGTTTTCTAAGTCTCTCTTATTTTCTTGTACTTATACTTGCAATTCTCTGTTTAAACCTCTGTAACTTCGCGAGGTAGATGAATCACTGTGTACTTTCTCTTGTTTCTATCTGTTTCCAATCTTGAGAATCTCATACATTATCTGTTCACTGTTTCCCGGTCTTAGACAAGTAGATTTCTTTCTGCGAACGTGCTGTTTTCACAGTGCTAAGTACTCCCAACTCTATCAACAATGTAGGTTTTACCAGTTTTCTAACTCTCTCTTATTTTCTTGTACTTAAACGTGGAATTCTCTGTGTAAACCTCTGTATCTTCGCTAAGAAGATGAATCACTGTGTACTTTCTCTTGTTTCTATCTCTTACGAATCTTGAGAAACTCATACATTCTCTGTTCACTGTTTCCCGGTCGTAGACAAGTAGTTTTCTTTCTGCGAAAGTGCTGTGTTCACAGTGCTAAGTACTCCCAACTCTATCAACAATGTAGGTTTTACCAGGTTTCTATTCTCTCTTATTTTCTTGTACTTATACTTGGAATTCTCTGTGTAAACCTCTGTAACTTCTCTAGGTAGATGAATCACTGTGTACTTTCTCTTGTTTCTATCTGTTACCAATCTTGAGAAACTCATACATTCTTTGTTCACTGTTTCCCGGTCTTAGACAAGTAGATTTCTTTCTGCGAAAGTGCTGTTTTCACTGTTCTAAGTACTCCCAACTCTATCAACAATGTAGGTTTTACTAGTTTTCTAAATCTCTCTTATTTTCTTGTACTTATACATGGAATTCTCTGTGTAAACCACTGTAACTTCTCTAGGTAGATGAATCACTGTGTACTTTCTCTTGTTTCTATCTGTTACCAATCTTGAGAAACTCATACATTCTCTGTTCACTGTTTCCCGGTCTTAGACAAGTATATTTCATTCTGCCAAAGTGCTGCTTTCACTGTGCTAAGTACTCCCAACTCTATCAACAATGTAGGTTTTATCAGTTTTCTAAGTCTCTCTTATTTTCTTGTACCTATACTTGGAATTCTCTGTGTAAACCTCTGTAACTTCTCTAAGCAGTTGAATCACTATGTACTTTCTCTTGTTTCTATCTGTTACCAATGTTGAGAAACTCAAACATTCTCTGTTCACTGTTTCCCGGTCTTAGGGAAGTAGATTTCTTTCTGCGAAAGTGCTGTTTTCACAGTGATAAGTACTCCCAACTCTATCAACAATGTAGGTTTTACTAGTTTTCTAAGTCTCTCTTATGTTCTTGTACTTATACTTGGAATTCTCTGTTTAAATCTCGGTAACTTCGCTAGGTAGGTGAATCACTGTATACTTTCTCTTGTTTCTATCTGTTTCCAATCTTGAGAATCTCATACATTCTCTGTTCACTGATTCCCGGTCTTAGACAAGTAGATTTCTTTCTGCGAAAGTGCTGTTTTCACAGTGCTAAGTACTCCCAACTCTATCAACAATGTAGGTTTTACCAGTTTTCTAAGTCTCTCTTATTTTCTTGTACTTATACTTGGAATTCTCTGTTTAAACCTCTGTAACTTCGTGAGGTAGATGAATCACTGTGTACTTTCTCTTGTTTCTATCTGTTTCCAATCTTGAGAAACTCATACATTCTCTGTTCACTGTTTCCCGGTCTTAAATTAGATTTATTTCTGCGAAAGTGCTGTTTTCACAGTGCTAAGTACTCCCAACTCTATCAACAATGTAGGTTTTACTAGTTTTCTAAATCTCTCTTATTTTCTTGTACTTATACTTGGAATTCTCTGTGTAAACCTCTGTAAGTTCTCTAGGTAGATGAATCATTGTGTAGTTTCTATTGTTTTTATCTGTTACCAGTCTTGAGAAACTCATACATTCTCTGTTCACTGTTTCCCGGTCTTAGACAAGAAGATTTCTTTCTGCGAAAGTGCTGTTTTCACAGTGCTAAGTACTCCCAACTCTATGAACAATATAGGTTTTACTAGTTTTCTAAATCTCTCTTATTTTCTTGTACTTATACTTGGAATTCTCTGTGTAAAGCTCTGGAACTTCTCTAGGTAGATGAATCACTGTGTACTTTCTCTTGTTTCTATCTGTTACCAATCTTGAGAAACTCATACATTCTCTGTTCACCGTTTCCCGGTCTTAGACAAGTAGATTTCTTTCTGCGAAAGTGCTGATTTCACAGTTCTAAGTACTCCCAACTATATCAACAATGTAGGTTTTACCAGTTTTCTAAGTCTCTCTTATTTTCTTGTACTTATACTTGGAATTCTCTGTGTAAACCTCTGTAACTTATCTAGGTAGATGAATCACTGTGTACTTTCTCTTGTTTCTATCTGTTACGAATCTTGAGAAACACATACATTCTCCGTTCATGTTTCCCGGTCTTAGACAAGTAGATTTCTTTCTGTGAATGTGCTGTTTTCACAGTGCTAAGTACTCCCAACTCTATCAACAATGTAGGTTTTACCAGTTTTCTAAGTCTCTCTTATTTTCTTGTACTTACACTTGGAATTCTCTGTGTAACCCTCTGTAACTTCTCTATGTAGATGAATCGCTGTGTACCTTCTCCTGTTTCTATCTGTTACCAATCTTGAGAAACTCATACATTCTCCGTTCACTGTTTCCCGGTCTTAGACAAGTAGATTTCTTTCTGCGGAAGTTCTGTTTTCACAGTGCTAAGTACTCCCAACTCTATCAACAATGTAGGTTTTACCAGTTTTCTAAGTCTCTCTTATTTTCTTGTACTTATACTTGGAATTCTCTGTGTAAATCTCTGTAACTTCTCTAGGTAGATGAATCTCTGTGTACTTTCTCCTGTTTCTATCTGTTACCAATCTTGGGAAACTCATCCATTCTCCGTTCACTGTTTCCCGGTCTTAGACAAGTAGATTTCTTTCTGCGAAAGTGCTGTTTTCACAGTGCTAAGTACTCCCAACTCTATCAACAATGTAGGTTTTACCAGTTTTCTAAGTCTCTCTTACTTTCTTGTACTTATACTTGGAATTCTCTGTGTAAACCTCTGTAACTTGTCTAGGTAGATGAATCACTGTGTACCTTCTCCTGTTTGTATCTGTTACCAATCTTGAGAAACTCATACATTCTCCGTTCACTGTTTCCCGGTCTTAGACAAGTAGATTTCTTTCTGCGAAAGTGCTGTTTTCACAGTACTAAGTACTCCCAACTCTATCAACAAGGCAGGTTTTACTAGTTTTCTATATCTCTCTTATTTTCTTGTACTTATACATGGAATTCTCTGTGTAAAACTCTGTAACTTCTCTAGGAAGATGAATCACTGTGTACTTTCTCTTGTTTCTATCTGTAACCAATCTTGAGAAACTCATACATTCTCTGTTCACTGTTTCCCGGTCTTAGACAAGTAGATTACTTTCTGCGAAAGTGCTGTTTTGACAGTGCTAAGTACTCCCAACTCTATCAACAATGTAGGTTTTACCAGTTTTCTAAGTCTCTCTTATTCTCTTTACTTATACTTGAAATTCTCTTTGTATACCTCTGTAACTGTTCTAGGTAGATGAAACACTGTGTACTTTGTCTTGTTTCTATCTGTTGCCAATCTTGAGAAACTCATACATTCTCTGTTCACTGTTTCCCGGTCTTAGACAAGTAGATTTCTTTCTGCGAAAGTGCTGTTTTCACAGTGCTAAGTACTCCAGCTCTATCAACAATGTAGGTTTTACTAGTTTTCTAAATCTTTCTTATTTTCTTGTACTTATACTTGGAATTCTCTGTGCAAAGCTCTGTAACTTCTCTAGGTAGATGAATCACTGTGTACTTTCTCTTGTTTCTATCTGTTACCAATCTTGAGAAACTCATACATTCTCTGTTCACCGTTTCCCGGTCTTAGACAAGTAGATTTCTTTCTGCGAAAGTGCTGTTTTCACAGTGCTAAGTACTCCCAACTCTATCAACAATGTAGGTTTTACCAGTTTTCTAAGTCTCTCTTATTTTCTTGTACTTATACTTGGAGTTCTCTGTGTAGACCTCTTTAACTTCTCTAGGTAGATGAATCACTGTGTACTTTCTCTTGTTTCTATCTGTTACCAAGCTTGAGAAACTCATACATTCTCTTTTCACTGTTTCCCGGTCTTAGACAAGTAGATTTCTTTCTGCGAAAGTGCTGTTTTCACAGTGCTAAGTACTCCCAACTCTATCAACAATGTAGGTTTTACTACTTTTCTAAATCTCTCTTCTTTTCTTGTACTTATACTGGGAATTCTCTGTGTAAACCTATGAAACTTCTCTAGGTAGATAAATCACTGTGTACTTTCTCTTGTTTCTATCTGTTACCAATCTTGAGAAACTCATACATTCTCTGCTCACTGTTTTCCGGTTATAGACAAGTAGATTTCATTGTGCCAAAGTGCTGCTTTCACCGTGCTAAGTACTCCCAACTCTATCAGCAATGTAGGTTTTACCGGTTTTCTAAGTCTCTCTTATTTTCTTGTACTTATACATGGAATTCTCTGTGTAAACCTCTGTAACTTTTCTAGGTAGATGAATCACTGTGTACTTTCTCTTGTTTCCATCTGTTACCAATCTTGAGAAATTCATACATTCTCTGTTCACTGTTTCCCGGTCTTAGACAAGTAGATTTCTTTCTGCGAAAGTGCTGTTTTCACAGTGCTAAGTACTCCCAACTCTATCAACAATGTAGGTTTTACTAGTTTTCTCAATCTCTCTTATTTTCTTGTACTTATAATTGGAATTCTCTGTGTAAACCTCTGTAACTTCTCTAGGTAGATGAATCACTGTGTACTTTCTCTTGTTTCTATCTGTGACCAATCTTGAGAAACTCATACATACTCTGTTCACTGTTTCCCGGTCTTAAATTAGATTTATTTCTGCGAAAGTGCTGTTTTCACAGTGCTAAGTACTCCCAACTCTATCAACAATGTAGATTTTACTAGTTTTCTAAATCTCTCTTATTTTCTTGTACTTACACATGGAATTCTCTGTTTAAACCTCTGTGACTTTTCTAGGTAGATGAATCACTGTGTACTTTCTCTTGTTTCTATCTGTGACCAATCTTGAGAAACTCATACATTCTCTGTTCACTGTTTCCCGGTCTTAGACAAGTAGATTTCTTTCTGCGAAAGTGCTGTTTTCACAGTGCTAAGTACTCCCAACTCTATCACCAGTGTAGGTTTTACTAGTTTTCTCAATCTCTCTTATTTTCTTGTACTTATACTTGGAATTCTCTGTGTAAACCTTTGTAAATTCTCTAGGTAGATGAATCACTGTGTATTTTCTCTTGTTTCTATCTGTTACCAATCTTGAGAAACTCATACATTCTCTGTTCACTGTTTCCCGGTCTTAGGCAAGTAGATTTTTTTCTGCGAAAGTGCTGTTTTCACAGTGCTAAGTACTCCCAACTCTATCAACAATGTAGATTTTACCAGTTTTCAAAGTCTCTCTTATTTTTTTGTACTTACACTTGGAATTCTCTGTGTAAACCTCTGTAACTTCTCTAGGTAGATGAATCACTGTGTACTTTCTCTTGTTTCTATCTGTTACCAATCTTGAGAAACTCATACATTCTCTGTTCACTGTTCCTCGGTCTTAGACAAGTAGATTTCTTTCTGTGAAAGTGGTGTTTTCACAGTGCTAAGTACTCCGAACTCTATCAACAATGTAGGTTTTACCAGTTTTTTAAGTCTTCTTATTTTCTTGTAATTATACTTGGAATTCCCTGTGTAAACCCCTTAACTTCTCTAGGTTGATGAATCAGTGTGTACTGTCTCTTGTTTCTATATGTTACCAATCTTGAGAAACTCATACACTCAGTTCAGTGTTTCCCGGTCTTAGAGAAGTAGAGTTCATTCTGCGAAAAGTGCAGGTTTCATAGTGCTAAGTACTCCCAACTCTATCAACAATGTAGCTATTACCAGTTTTCTAAGTCTCTCTTATTTTCTTGTACTTACACTTGGAATTCTCTGTGTAAACCTCTGTAACTTCTCTAGGTAGATTAATCACTGTGTACTTTCTCTTCTTACTATCTGTTACTAATCTTGAGAAACTCATACATTCTCTCTTCACTGTTTCCCGGTCTTAGACAAGTAGATTTCTTTCTGCGAAAGTGCTGTTTTCACAGTGCTAAGTACTCCCAACTCTATCAACAATGTAGGTTTAACCAGTTTTCTAAGTCTCTCTTATTTTCTTGTACTTATACTTGGAATTCTCTGTGTAAAGCTCTGTAACTTCTCTAGGAAAATGAAATACTGTGTACTTTCTCTTGTTTCTATCTGTTACCAATCTTGAGAAACTCATACATTCTCTGTTCACTGTTTCCCGGTCTTAGACAAGTAGATTTCTTTCCGCGAAAGTGCTGTTTTCACAGTACTAAGTATTCCCAACTCTATCAACAATGTAGGTTTTAGTAGTTTTCTAAATCTCTCTTATTTTCTTGTACTTATACATGGAATTCTCTGTGTAAACCTCTGTAACTTCTCTAGGTAGATGAATCACTGTGTACTTTCTCTTGTTTCTATCTGTTACCAATCTTGAGAAACTCATACATTCTCTGTTCACTGTTTCCCGGACTTTGACAAGTAGATTACTTTCTGCGAAAGTGCTGTTTTCACAGTGGTAAGTACTCCCAACTCTATCAACAATGTAGGTTTTACTACTTTTCTAAATCTCTCTTATTTTCTTGTACTTTTACATGGAATTCTCTGTGTAAACCTCTGTAACTTCTCTAGTTAGATGAATCACTGTGTACTTTTTCTTGTTTCTATCTGTTAGCAATCTTGAGAAACTCATACATTCTCTGTTGACTGTTTCCCGGTCTTAGACAAGTAGATTTCTTTCTGCGAAAGTGCTGTTTTCACAGTGCTAAGTACTCCCAACTCTATCAACAATGTAGGTTTTACCAGTTTTCTAAGTCTCTCTTATTTTCTTGTACTTATACTTGGAATTCTCTGTGTAAACCGCTGTAACTTCTCTAGGTAGATGAATCACTGTGTACTTTCTCTTGTTTCTATCTGTTACCAATCTGGAGAAACTCATACATTCTCTGCTCACTGTTTCCCGGTCTTAGACAAGAAGATTTCTTTCTGCGAAAGTGCTGTTTTCACAGTGCTAAGTACTCCCAATTCTATCAACAATGTAGGTTTTACTAGTTTTCTAAATCTCTCTTATTTTCATGTACTTATACATGGAATTCTCTGTGTAAACCTCTGTAACTTCTCTAGGTAGATGAATCACTGTGTACTTTCTCTTGTTTCTATCTTTTACCAATCTTGAGAAACTCATACATTCTCTGTTCACTGTTTCCCGGACATTGGCAAGTAGATTACTTTCTGCGAAAGTGCTGTTTTCACAGTGGTAAGTACTCCCAACTCTATCAACAATGTAGGTTTTACTAGTTTAATAAATCTCTCTTATTTTCTTGTACTTATACATGGAATTCTCTGTGTAAACCTCTGTAACTTCTCTAGTTAGGTGAATCACTGTGTACTTTCTCTTGTTTCTATCTGTTACCAATCTTGAGAAACTCATACATTCTCTGTTCACTGTTTCCCGGTCTTAGACAAGTAGATTTCTTTCTGCGAAAGTGCTGTTTTCACAGTGCTAAGTACTCCCAACTCTATCAACAATGTAGGTTTTACTTGTTTTCTAAATCTCTCTTATTTTCTTGTACTCATACATGGAATTCTCTGTGTAAACCTCTGTAACTTCTCTAGGTAGATGAATCACTGTGTACTTTCTCTTGTTTCTATCTGTTACCAATCTTGAGAAACTCATACATTCTCTGTTCACTGTTTCCCGGGCTTAGACAAGTAGATTTCTTTCTGCGAAAGTGCTGTTTTCACAGTGCTAAGTACTCCCAACTCTATCAACAATGTAGGTTTTACTAGTTTTCTAAATCTCTCTTATTTTCTTGTACTTATACGTGGAATTCTCTGTGTAAACCTCTGTAACTTCTCTAGGTAGATGAATCACTGTGTACTTTCTCTTGTTTCTATCTGTTACCAATCTTGAGAAACTCATACATTCTCTGTTCACTCTTTCCCGTTCTTAGACAAGTAGATTTCTTTCCGCGAAAGTGCTTTTTTCCCAGTGCTAAGTACTCCCAACTCTATCAACAATGTAGGTTTTATCAGTTTTCTAAACCTCTCTTATTTTCTTGTACTTATACTTGGAATTCTCTGTGTAAACCTCTGTAAGTTCTCTAGGTAAATGAATCACTGTGTACTTTCTCTTGTTTCTATCTGTTACCAATCTTGAGAAACTCATACATTATCTGTTGACTGTTTCCCGTTCTTAGACAAGTAGATTTCTTTCCGCGAAAGTGCTGTTTTCACAGTGCTAAGTACTCCCAACTCTATCAACAATGTAGGTTTTACCAGTTTTTTAAACCTCTCTTATTTTCTTGTACTTATTCTTGGAATTCTCTATGTAAACCTCTGTAACTTCTCTAGGAAGATGAATCACTGTGTACTTTCTCTTGTTTCTATCTGTTACCAATCTTGAGAAGCTCATACATTCTCTGTTCACTGTCTCCCGGTCTTAGACAAGTAGATTTCTTTCCACGAATGTGCTGTTTTCACAGTGATAAGTACTTCCAACTCTATCAACAATGTAGGTTTCACTAGATTTCTAAATCTCTCTTATTTTCTTGTACTTATACATGGAATTCTCAGTGTAAACCTCTGTAACTTCTCTAGGTAGATGAATCACTGTGTACTTTCTCTTGTTTCTATCTGTTACCAATCTTGAGAAACTCATACATTCTCTGTTCACTGTTTCCCGGACTTTGACAAGTAGATTACTTTCTGCGAAAGTGCTGTTTTCACAGTGGTAAGTACTCCCAACTCTATCAACAATGTAGGTTTTATTAGTTTTCTAAATCTCTCTTATTTTCTTGTACTTATACATGGAATTCTCTGTGTAAACCTCTGTAACTTCTCTAGTTAGATGAATCACTGTGTACTTTCTCTTGTTTCTATCTGTTACCAATCTTGAGAAACTCATACATTCTCTGTTCACTGTTTCCCGGTCTTAGACAAGTAGATTTCTTTCTGCGAAAGTGCTGTTTTCACAGTGCTAAGTACTCCCAACTCTATCAACAATGTAGGTTTTACCAGTTTTCTAAGTCTCTCTTATTTTCTGGTACTTATACTTGGAATTCTCTGTGTAAACCTCTGTAACTTTTCTAGGTAGACGAATCACTGTGTACTTTCTCTTGTTTCTATCTGTTACCAATCTTGAGAAACTCATACATTCTCTGTTCACTGTTTCCCGGTCTTAGACAAGTAGATTTCTTTCTGCGAAAGTGCTGTTTTCACATTGCTAAGTACTTCCAACTCTATCAACAATGTAGGTTTTACCAGTTTTCTAAGTTTCTCTTACTTTCTTGTACTTATACATGGAATTCTCTGTGTAAACCTCTGTACCTTATCTAGGTAGATAATCAATGCGTACTTTCTCTTGTTTCTAATTGTTACCAATCTTCAAAAACTCATACATTCTCTGTTCACTGTTTCCCGGTCGTAGACAAGTAGATTTCTTTCCGCGAAAGTGCTGTTTTCACAGTGCTAAGTACTCCCAACTCTATCAACAATGTAGGTTTTAGTAGTTTTCTAAGTCTCTCTTATTTTCTTGTACTTATCCTTGGAATTCTCTGTTTAAATCTCTGTAACATCGCTAGGTAGACGAATCACTGTGTACTTTCTCTTGTTTCTATCTGTTTCCAATCTTGAGAAACTCATACATTCTCTGTTCACTGTTTCCCGGTCTTAGACAAGTAGATTTCTTTCTGCGAAAGTGCTGTTTTCACAGTGCTAAGTACTCCCAACTCTATCAACAATGTAGGTTTTACCCGTTTTCTAAGTCTCTCTTATTTTCTTGTGCTTATACTTGGAATTCTCTGTGTAAACCTCTGTAACTTCTCTAGGTAGATGATTCACTGTGTACTTTCTCTTGTTTCTATCTGTTACCAATCTTGAGAAACTCATACATTCTCTGTTCACTGTTTCTCGGTCTTAGACAAGTAGTTTTCTTTCTGCGAAAGTGCTGTTTTCACAGTGCTAAGTACTCCCAACTCTATCAACAATGTAGGTTTTACTAGCTTTCTAAATCTCTCTTGTTTTCTTGTACTTATACATGGAATTCTCTGTGTAAACCTCTGTAACTTCTCTAGGTAGATGAATCACTGTGTACTTTCTCTTGTTTCTATCTGTTACCAATCTTGAGAAACTCATACATTCTCTGTTCAATGTTTCCCGGTATTAGACAAGTATATTTCATTCTGCCAAAGTGCTACTTTCACCGTGATAAGTACTCCCAACTCTATCAACAATGTAGGTTTTATCAGTTTTCTAAGTCTCTCTTATTTTCTTGTACTTATACTTGGAATTCTCTGTGTAAACCTCTGTAACATCTGTAAGCAGTTGAATCACTACGTACATTTTCTTGTTTCTATCTGTTACCAATCTTGAGAAACACAAACATTCTCTGTTCACTGTTTCCCGGTCTTAGACACGTAGATTTCTTTCTGCGAAAGTGCTGTTTTCACAGTGCTAAGTACTCCCAACTCTATCAACAATGTACGTTATACTAGTTTTCTAAATCTCTCTTATTTTCTTGTACTTATACATGGAATTCTCTGCGTAAACCTCTGTAACTTCTCTAGGTAGATGAATCACTGTGTACTTTCTCTTGTTTCTATCTCTTACCAATTTGAGAAACTCATACATTCTCTGTTCACTGTTTCCCGGTCTTAGACAAGTATATTTCATTCTGCCAAAGTGCTGCTTTCTCCGTGCTAAGTACTCCCAACTCTACCAACAATGTAGGTTTTATCAGTTTTCTAAGTCTCTATTATTTTCTTGTACTTATAGTTGGTATTCTCTGTGTAAACCTTTGTAACTTCTCTAAGCAGTTGTATCACTACGTACTTTCTCTTGTTTCTATCTGTTACCAATCTTGAGAAACTCAAACATTCTCTGTTCACTGTTTCCCGGTCTTAGACAAGTTGATTTCTTTCTGCGAAAGTGCTGTTTTCACAGTGCTAAGTACTCCCAACTCTATCAACAATGTAGGTTTTACAAGTTTTCTAAGTCTCTCTTATTTTCTTGTACTTATACTTGGAATTCTCTGTGTAAACCTCTGTAACTTCTCTAGGTAGATGAATCACTGTGTACTTTCTCTTCTTTCTATCTGTTACCAATCTTGAGAAACTCATGCATTCTCTGTTCACTGTTTCCCGGTCTTAGACAAGTAGATTTCTTTCTGCGAACGTGCTGTTTTCACAGTGCTAAGTACTCCCAACTCTATCAACAATGTAGGTTTCACTAGTTTTCTAAATCTCTCTTATTTTCTTGTACTTATACATGGAATTCTCTGTGTAAACCTCTGTAACTTCTCTACGTAGATGAATCACTGTGTACTTTCTCTTGTTTCTAACTGTTACCAATCTTGAGAAACTCATACATTCTCTGTTCAGTATGTCCCGGTATTAAACAAGTAGATTTCTTTCTGCGAAAGTGCTATTTTCACAGTGCTAAGTACTCCCAACTCTATCAACAATGTAGGTTTTACTAGTTTTCTAAATCTCTCTTATTTTCTTGTACTTATACATGAAATTCTCTGTGTAAACCTCTGTGACTTCTCTAGGTAGATGAATCACTGTGTACTTTCTCTTGTTTCTATCTGTTACCAATCTTGAGAAACTCATACATTCTCTGTTCACTGTTTCCCGGTCTTAGACAAGTAGATTTCTTTCTGCGAAAGTGCTGTTTTCACAGTGCTAAGTACTCCCAACTCTATCAACAATGTAGGTTTTACTAGTTTTTTAAATCTCTCTTATTTTCTTGTACTTACACTTGGAATTCTCTGTGTAAACCTCCGTAACTTCTCTAGGTAGATGAATCACTGTGTACTTTCTCTTGTTTCTATCTGTTACCAATCTTGAGAAACTCACACATTCTCTGTTCACTGTTTCCCGGTCTTAGACAAGTAGATTTCTTTCTGCGAAAGTGCTGTATTCACAGTGCTCAGTACTCCCAACTCTATCAACAATGTAGGTTTTACTAGTTTTCTAAATCCCTCTTGTTTTCTTGTACTTATACATGGAATTCTCTGTGTAAACCTCTGTAACTTCTCTAGGGAGATGAATCACAGTGTACTTTCTCTTGTTTCTATCTGTTACCAGTCTTGAGAAACTCATACATTCTCTGTTCACTGTTTCCCGGTCTTAGACAAGTAGAGTTCATTCTGCGAAAAGTGCTGTTTTCATAGTGCTAAGTACTCCCAACTCTATCAACAATGTAGGTTTTACCAGTTTTCTAAACCTCTCTTATTTTCTTGTACTTATACTTGGAATTCTCTGTTTAAACCTCTGTAACTTCTCTAGGTAGACGAATTACTGTGTACTTTCTCTTGTTTCTATCTGTTACCAATCTTGATAAATTCATACATTCTCTGTTCACTGTTTCCCGGTCTTAGACAAGTAGATTTCTTTCTGCGAAAGTGCTGTTTTCACAGTGCTAAGTACTCCCAATTCTATCAACAATGTAGGTTTTACTAGTTTTCTAAATCTCTCTTACGTTCTTGTACTTATACTTGGAATTCTCTGTTTAAATCTCGGTAACTTCGCTAGGTAGATGAATCACTGTATACTTTCTCTTGTTTCTATCTGTTTCCAATCTTGAGAATCTCATCCATTCTCTGTTCACTGTTTCCCGGTCTTAGACAAGTAGATTTCTTTCTGCGAAAGTGCTGTTTTCACAGTGCTAAGTACTCCCAACTCTATCAACAATGTAGGTTTTATCAGTTTTCTAAGTCTCTCTTATTTTCTTGTACTTATACTTGGAATTCTCTCTGTAACCCTCTGTAATTTCTCTAGGTAGATGAATCACTGTGTACTTTCTCTTGTTTCTATCTCTTACCCATCTTGAGAAACTCATACATTCTCTGTTCACTGTTTCCCGGTCTTAGACAAGCAGATTTCTTTCTGCGAAAGTGCTGTTTTCACAGTGCTAAGTACTCCCAACTCTATCATCAATGTAGGTTTTACTAGCTTTCTAAATCTCTTTTATTTTCTTGTACTTATACATGGAATTCTCTGTGTAAACCTCTGTAACTTCTCTAGGTAGATGAATCACTGTGTACTTTCTCTTGTTTCTATCTGTTACCAATCTTGAGAAACTCATACATTCTCTGTTCACTGTTTCCCGGTCTTAGACAAGTAGATTTCTTTCTGCGAAAGTGCTGTTTTCAGAGTGCTAAGTACTCCCAACTCTATCAACAATGTACGTTATACTAGTTTTCTAAATCTCTGTTATATTCTTGTACTTATACATGGAATTCTCTGCGTAAACCTCTGTAACTTCTCTAGGTAGATGAATCACTGTGTACTTTCTCTTGTTTCTATCTCTTACCAATTTGAGAAACTCATACATTCTCTGTTCACTGTTTCCCGGTCTTACACAAGTATATTTCATTCTGCCAAAGTGCTGCTTTCTCCGTGCTAAGTACTCCCAACTCTACCAACAATGTAGGTTTTATCAGTTTTCTAAGTCTCTATTATTTTCTTGTACTTATACTTGGAATTCTCTGTGTAAACCTTTGTAACTTCTCTAAGCAGTTGAATCACTACGTACTTTCTCTTGTTTCTATCTGTCACCAATCTTGAGAAACTCAAACATTCTCTGTTCACTGTTTCCCGGTCTTAGACAAGTTGATTTCTTTCTGCGAACGTGCTGTTTTCACAGTGCTAAGTACTCCCAACTCTATCAACAATGTAGGTTTTACTAGTTTTCTAAATCTCTCTTATTTTCTTGTACTTATACATGGAATTCTCTGTGTAAACCTCTGTAACTTCTCTAGGTAAATGAATCACTGTGTACTTTCTCTTGTTTCTAACTGTTACCAATCTTGAGAAACTCATACATTCTCTGTTGAATATGTCCCGGTATTAAACAAGTAGATTTCTTTCCCGGAAAGTGCTATTTTCACAGTGCTAAGTACTCCCAACTCTATCAACAATGTAGGTTTTACTAGTTTTCTAAATCTCTCTTATTTTCTTGTACTTATAAATGAAATTCTCTGTGTAAACCTCTGTAACTTCTCTAGGTAGATGAATCACTGTGTACTTTCTCTTGTTTCTATCTGTTACCAATCTTGAGAAACTCATACATTCTCTGTTCACTGTTTCCCGGTCTTAGACAAGTAGATTTCTTTCTGCGAAAGTGCTGTTTTCACAGTGCTAAGTACTCCCAACTCTATCAACAATGTAGGTTTTACCAGTTTTCTAAGTCTCTCTTATTTTCTTGTACTTATAGTTGGAATTCTCTGTGTAAACCTCTGTAACTTCTCTAGGTAGATGAATCACTGTGTACTTTCTCTTGTTTCTATCTGTTACCAATCTTGGGAAACTCATACATTCTCTTTTCACTGTTTCCCGGTCTTAGAGAAGTAGATTTCTTTCTGCGAAAGTGCTGTTTTCACAGTGCTAAGTACTCCCAACTCTATCAACAATGTAGGCTTTACTAGTTTTTTAAATCTCTCTTATTTTCTTGTACTTACACTTGGAATTCTCTGTGTAAAACTCTGTAACTTCTCTAGGTAGATGAATCACTGTGTACTTTCTCTTGTTTCTATCTCTTACCAATTTGAGAAACTCATACATTCTCTGTTCACTGTTTCCCGGTCTTAGACAAGTATATTTCATTCTGCCAAAGTGCTGCTTTCTCCGTGCTAAGTACTCCCAACTCTACCAACAATGTAGGTTTTATCAGTTTTCTAAGTCTCTATTATTTTCTTGTACTTATAGTTGGAATTCTCTGTGTAAACCTTTGTAACTTCTCTAAGCAGTTGTATCACTACGTACTTTCTCTTGTTTCTATCTGTTACCAATCTTGAGAAACTCAAACATTCTCTGTTCACTGTTTCCCGGTCTTAGACAAGTTGATTTCTTTCTGCGAAAGTGCTGTTTTCACAGTGCTAAGTACTCCCAACTCTATCAACAATGTAGGTTTTAGTAGTTTTCTAAGTCTCTCTTATTTTCTTGTACTTATACTTGGAATTCTCTGTGTAAACCTCTGTAACTTCTCTAGGTAGATGAATCACTGTGTACTTTCTCTTCTTTCTATCTGTTACCAATCTTGAGAAACTCATGCATTCTCTGTTCACTGTTTCCCGGTCTTAGACAAGTAGATTTCTTTCTGCGAACGTGCTGTTTTCACAGTGCTAAGTACTCCCAACTCTATCAACAATGTAGGTTTCACTAGTTTTCTAAATCTCTCTTATTTTCTTGTACTTATACATGGAATTCTCTGTGTAAACCTCTGTAACTTCTCTACGTAGATGAATCACTGTGTACTTTCTCTTGTTTCTAACTGTTACCAATCTTGAGAAACTCATACATTCTCTGTTCAGTATGTCCCGGTATTAAACAAGTAGATTTCTTTCTGCGAAAGTGCTATTTTCACAGTGCTAAGTACTCCCAACTCTATCAACAATGTAGGTTTTACTAGTTTTCTAAATCTCTCTTATTTTCTTGTACTTATACATGAAATTCTCTGTGTAAACCTCTGTGACTTCTCTAGGTAGATGAATCACTGTGTACTTTCTCTTGTTTCTATCTGTTACCAATCTTGAGAAACTCATACATTCTCTGTTCACTGTTTCCCGGTCTTAGACAAGTAGATTTCTTTCTGCGAAAGTGCTGTTTTCACAGTGCTAAGTACTCCCAACTCTATCAACAATGTAGGTTTTACTAGTTTTTTAAATCTCTCTTATTTTCTTGTACTTACACTTGGAATTCTCTGTGTAAACCTCCGTAACTTCTCTAGGTAGATGAATCACTGTGTACTTTCTCTTGTTTCTATCTGTTACCAATCTTGAGAAACTCACACATTCTCTGTTCACTGTTTCCCGGTCTTAGACAAGTAGATTTCTTTCTGCGAAAGTGCTGTATTCACAGTGCTCAGTACTCCCAACTCTATCAACAATGTAGGTTTTACTAGTTTTCTAAATCCCTCTTGTTTTCTTGTACTTATACATGGAATTCTCTGTGTAAACCTCTGTAACTTCTCTAGGGAGATGAATCACAGTGTACTTTCTCTTGTTTCTATCTGTTACCAGTCTTGAGAAACTCATACATTCTCTGTTCACTGTTTCCCGGTCTTAGACAAGTAGAGTTCATTCTGCGAAAAGTGCTGTTTTCATAGTGCTAAGTACTCCCAACTCTATCAACAATGTAGGTTTTACCAGTTTTCTAAACCTCTCTTATTTTCTTGTACTTATACTTGGAATTCTCTGTTTAAACCTCTGTATCTTCTCTAGGTAGACGAATTACTGTGTACTTTCTCTTGTTTCTATCTGTTACCAATCTTGATAAATTCATACATTCTCTGTTCACTGTTTCCCGGTCTTAGACAAGTAGATTTCTTTCTGCGAAAGTGCTGTTTTCACAGTGCTAAGTACTCCCAATTCTATCAACAATGTAGGTTTTACTAGTTTTCTAAATCTCTCTTACGTTCTTGTACTTATACTTGGAATTCTCTGTTTAAATCTCGGTAACTTCGCTAGGTAGATGAATCACTGTATACTTTCTCTTGTTTCTATCTGTTTCCAATCTTGAGAATCTCATCCATTCTCTGTTCACTGTTTCCCGGTCTTAGACAAGTAGATTTCTTTCTGCGAAAGTGCTGTTTTCACAGTGCTAAGTACTCCCAACTCTATCAACAATGTAGGTTTTATCAGTTTTCTAAGTCTCTCTTATTTTCTTGTACTTATACTTGGAATTCTCTCTGTAACCCTCTGTAATTTCTCTAGGTAGATGAATCACTGTGTACTTTCTCTTGTTTCTATCTCTTACCCATCTTGAGAAACTCATACATTCTCTGTTCACTGTTTCCCGGTCTTAGACAAGCAGATTTCTTTCTGCGAAAGTGCTGTTTTCACAGTGCTAAGTACTCCCAACTCTATCATCAATGTAGGTTTTACTAGCTTTCTAAATCTCTTTTATTTTCTTGTACTTATACATGGAATTCTCTGTGTAAACCTCTGTAACTTCTCTAGGTAGATGAATCACTGTGTACTTTCTCTTGTTTCTATCTGTTACCAATCTTGAGAAACTCATACATTCTCTGTTCACTGTTTCCCGGTCTTAGACAAGTAGATTTCTTTATGCGAAAGTGCTGTTTTCAGAGTGCTAAGTACTCCCAACTCTATCAACAATGTACGTTATACTAGTTTTCTAAATCTCTGTTATATTCTTGTACTTATACATGGAATTCTCTGCGTAAACCTCTGTAACTTCTCTAGGTAGATGAATCACTGTGTACTTTCTCTTGTTTCTATCTCTTACCAATTTGAGAAACTCATACATTCTCTGTTCACTGTTTCCCGGTCTTACACAAGTATATTTCATTCTGCCAAAGTGCTGCTTTCTCCGTGCTAAGTACTCCCAACTCTACCAACAATGTAGGTTTTATCAGTTTTCTAAGTCTCTATTATTTTCTTGTACTTATACTTGGAATTCTCTGTGTAAACCTTTGTAACTTCTCTAAGCAGTTGAATCACTACGTACTTTCTCTTGTTTCTATCTGTCACCAATCTTGAGAAACTCAAACATTCTCTGTTCACTGTTTCCCGGTCTTAGACAAGTTGATTTCTTTCTGCGAACGTGCTGTTTTCACAGTGCTAAGTACTCCCAACTCTATCAACAATGTAGGTTTTACTAGTTTTCTAAATCTCTCTTATTTTCTTGTACTTATACATGGAATTCTCTGTGTAAACCTCTGTAACTTCTCTAGGTAAATGAATCACTGTGTACTTTCTCTTGTTTCTAACTGTTACCAATCTTGAGAAACTCATACATTCTCTGTTGAATATGTCCCGGTATTAAACAAGTAGATTTCTTTCCCGGAAAGTGCTATTTTCACAGTGCTAAGTACTCCCAACTCTATCAACAATGTAGGTTTTACTAGTTTTCTAAATCTCTCTTATTTTCTTGTACTTATAAATGAAATTCTCTGTGTAAACCTCTGTAACTTCTCTAGGTAGATGAATCACTGTGTACTTTCTCTTGTTTCTATCTGTTACCAATCTTGAGAAACTCATACATTCTCTGTTCACTGTTTCCCGGTCTTAGACAAGTAGATTTCTTTCTGCGAAAGTGCTGTTTTCACAGTGCTAAGTACTCCCAACTCTATCAACAATGTAGGTTTTACCAGTTTTCTAAGTCTCTCTTATTTTCTTGTACTTATACTTGGAATTCTCTGTGTAAACCTCTGTAACTTCTCTAGGTAGATGAATCACTGTGTACTTTCTCTTGTTTCTATCTGTTACCAATCTTGGGAAACTCATACATTCTCTTTTCACTGTTTCCCGGTCTTAGAGAAGTAGATTTCTTTCTGCGAAAGTGCTGTTATCACAGTGCTAAGTACTCCCAACTCTATCAACAATGTAGGTTTTATCAGTTTTCTAAACCTCTCTTATTTTCTTGTACTTATACTTGGAATTCTCTGTGTAAACCTCTGTAAGTTCTCTAGGTAAATGAATCACTGTGTACTTTCTCTTGTTTCTATCTGTTACCAATCTTGAGAAACTCATACATTATCTGTTGACTGTTTCCCGTTCTTAGACAAGTAGATTTCTTTCCGCGAAAGTGCTGTTTTCACAGTGCTAAGTACTCCCAACTCTATCAACAATGTAGGTTTTACCAGTTTTTTAAACCTCTCTTATTTTCTTGTACTTATTCTTGGAATTCTCTATGTAAACCTCTGTAACTTCTCTAGGAAGATGAATCACTGTGTACTTTCTCTTGTTTCTATCTGTTACCAATCTTGAGAAGCTCATACATTCTCTGTTCACTGTCTCCCGGTCTTAGACAAGTAGATTTCTTTCCACGAATGTGCTGTTTTCACAGTGATAAGTACTTCCAACTCTATCAACAATGTAGGTTTCACTAGATTTCTAAATCTCTCTTATTTTCTTGTACTTATACATGGAATTCTCAGTGTAAACCTCTGTAACTTCTCTAGGTAGATGAATCACTGTGTACTTTCTCTTGTTTCTATCTGTTACCAATCTTGAGAAACTCATACATTCTCTGTTCACTGTTTCCCGGACTTTGACAAGTAGATTACTTTCTGCGAAAGTGCTGTTTTCACAGTGGTAAGTACTCCCAACTCTATCAACAATGTAGGTTTTATTAGTTTTCTAAATCTCTCTTATTTTCTTGTACTTATACATGGAATTCTCTGTGTAAACCTCTGTAACTTCTCTAGTTAGATGAATCACTGTGTACTTTCTCTTGTTTCTATCTGTTACCAATCTTGAGAAACTCATACATTCTCTGTTCACTGTTTCCCGGTCTTAGACAAGTAGATTTCTTTCTGCGAAAGTGCTGTTTTCACAGTGCTAAGTACTCCCAACTCTATCAACAATGTAGGTTTTACCAGTTTTCTAAGTCTCTCTTATTTTCTGGTACTTATACTTGGAATTCTCTGTGTAAACCTCTGTAACTTTTCTAGGTAGACGAATCACTGTGTACTTTCTCTTGTTTCTATCTGTTACCAATCTTGAGAAACTCATACATTCTCTGTTCACTGTTTCCCGGTCTTAGACAAGTAGATTTCTTTCTGCGAAAGTGCTGTTTTCACATTGCTAAGTACTTCCAACTCTATCAACAATGTAGGTTTTACCAGTTTTCTAAGTTTCTCTTACTTTCTTGTACTTATACATGGAATTCTCTGTGTAAACCTCTGTACCTTATCTAGGTAGATAATCAATGCGTACTTTCTCTTGTTTCTAATTGTTACCAATCTTCAAAAACTCATACATTCTCTGTTCACTGTTTCCCGGTCGTAGACAAGTAGATTTCTTTCCGCGAAAGTGCTGTTTTCACAGTGCTAAGTACTCCCAACTCTATCAACAATGTAGGTTTTAGTAGTTTTCTAAGTCTCTCTTATTTTCTTGTACTTATCCTTGGAATTCTCTGTTTAAATCTCTGTAACATCGCTAGGTAGACGAATCACTGTGTACTTTCTCTTGTTTCTATCTGTTTCCAATCTTGAGAAACTCATACATTCTCTGTTCACTGTTTCCCGGTCTTAGACAAGTAGATTTCTTTCTGCGAAAGTGCTGTTTTCACAGTGCTAAGTACTCCCAACTCTATCAACAATGTAGGTTTTACCCGTTTTCTAAGTCTCTCTTATTTTCTTGTGCTTATACTTGGAATTCTCTGTGTAAACCTCTGTAACTTCTCTAGGTAGATGATTCACTGTGTACTTTCTCTTGTTTCTATCTGTTACCAATCTTGAGAAACTCATACATTCTCTGTTCACTGTTTCTCGGTCTTAGACAAGTAGTTTTCTTTCTGCGAAAGTGCTGTTTTCACAGTGCTAAGTACTCCCAACTCTATCAACAATGTAGGTTTTACTAGCTTTCTAAATCTCTCTTGTTTTCTTGTACTTATACATGGAATTCTCTGTGTAAACCTCTGTAACTTCTCTAGGTAGATGAATCACTGTGTACTTTCTCTTGTTTCTATCTGTTACCAATCTTGAGAAACTCATACATTCTCTGTTCAATGTTTCCCGGTATTAGACAAGTATATTTCATTCTGCCAAAGTGCTACTTTCACCGTGATAAGTACTCCCAACTCTATCAACAATGTAGGTTTTATCAGTTTTCTAAGTCTCTCTTATTTTCTTGTACTTATACTTGGAATTCTCTGTGTAAACCTCTGTAACATCTGTAAGCAGTTGAATCACTACGTACATTTTCTTGTTTCTATCTGTTACCAATCTTGAGAAACACAAACATTCTCTGTTCACTGTTTCCCGGTCTTAGACACGTAGATTTGTTTCTGCGAAAGTGCTGTTTTCACAGTGCTAAGTACTCCCAACTCTATCAACAATGTACGTTATACTAGTTTTCTAAATCTCTCTTATTTTCTTGTACTTATACATGGAATTCTCTGCGTAAACCTCTGTAACTTCTCTAGGTAGATGAATCACTGTGTACTTTCTCTTGTTTCTATCTCTTACCAATTTGAGAAACTCATACATTCTCTGTTCACTGTTTCCCGGTCTTAGACAAGTATATTTCATTCTGCCAAAGTGCTGCTTTCTCCGTGCTAAGTACTCCCAACTCTACCAACAATGTAGGTTTTATCAGTTTTCTAAGTCTCTATTATTTTCTTGTACTTATAGTTGGTATTCTCTGTGTAAACCTTTGTAACTTCTCTAAGCAGTTGTATCACTACGTACTTTCTCTTGTTTCTATCTGTTACCAATCTTGAGAAACTCAAACATTCTCTGTTCACTGTTTCCCGGTCTTAGACAAGTTGATTTCTTTCTGCGAAAGTGCTGTTTTCACAGTGCTAAGTACTCCCAACTCTATCAACAATGTAGGTTTTACAAGTTTTCTAAGTCTCTCTTATTTTCTTGTACTTATACTTGGAATTCTCTGTGTAAACCTCTGTAACTTCTCTAGGTAGATGAATCACTGTGTACTTTCTCTTCTTTCTATCTGTTACCAATCTTGAGAAACTCATGCATTCTCTGTTCACTGTTTCCCGGTCTTAGACAAGTAGATTTCTTTCTGCGAACGTGCTGTTTTCACAGTGCTAAGTACTCCCAACTCTATCAACAATGTAGGTTTCACTAGTTTTCTAAATCTCTCTTATTTTCTTGTACTTATACATGGAATTCTCTGTGTAAACCTCTGTAACTTCTCTACGTAGATGAATCACTGTGTACTTTCTCTTGTTTCTAACTGTTACCAATCTTGAGAAACTCATACATTCTCTGTTCAGTATGTCCCGGTATTAAACAAGTAGATTTCTTTCTGCGAAAGTGCTATTTTCACAGTGCTAAGTACTCCCAACTCTATCAACAATGTAGGTTTTACTAGTTTTCTAAATCTCTCTTATTTTCTTGTACTTATACATGAAATTCTCTGTGTAAACCTCTGTGACTTCTCTAGGTAGATGAATCACTGTGTACTTTCTCTTGTTTCTATCTGTTACCAATCTTGAGAAACTCATACATTCTCTGTTCACTGTTTCCCGGTCTTAGACAAGTAGATTTCTTTCTGCGAAAGTGCTGTTTTCACAGTGCTAAGTACTCCCAACTCTATCAACAATGTAGGTTTTACTAGTTTTTTAAATCTCTCTTATTTTCTTGTACTTACACTTGGAATTCTCTGTGTAAACCTCCGTAACTTCTCTAGGTAGATGAATCACTGTGTACTTTCTCTTGTTTCTATCTGTTACCAATCTTGAGAAACTCACACATTCTCTGTTCACTGTTTCCCGGTCTTAGACAAGTAGATTTCTTTCTGCGAAAGTGCTGTATTCACAGTGCTCAGTACTCCCAACTCTATCAACAATGTAGGTTTTACTAGTTTTCTAAATCCCTCTTGTTTTCTTGTACTTATACATGGAATTCTCTGTGTAAACCTCTGTAACTTCTCTAGGGAGATGAATCACAGTGTACTTTCTCTTGTTTCTATCTGTTACCAGTCTTGAGAAACTCATACATTCTCTGTTCACTGTTTCCCGGTCTTAGACAAGTAGAGTTCATTCTGCGAAAAGTGCTGTTTTCATAGTGCTAAGTACTCCCAACTCTATCAACAATGTAGGTTTTACCAGTTTTCTAAACCTCTCTTATTTTCTTGTACTTATACTTGGAATTCTCTGTTTAAACCTCTGTAACTTCTCTAGGTAGACGAATTACTGTGTACTTTCTCTTGTTTCTATCTGTTACCAATCTTGATAAATTCATACATTCTCTGTTCACTGTTTCCCGGTCTTAGACAAGTAGATTTCTTTCTGCGAAAGTGCTGTTTTCACAGTGGTAAGTACTCCCAATTCTATCAACAATGTAGGTTTTACTAGTTTTCTAAATCTCTCTTACGTTCTTGTACTTATACTTGGAATTCTCTGTTTAAATCTCGGTAACTTCGCTAGGTAGATGAATCACTGTATACTTTCTCTTGTTTCTATCTGTTTCCAATCTTGAGAATCTCATCCATTCTCTGTTCACTGTTTCCCGGTCTTAGACAAGTAGATTTCTTTCTGCGAAAGTGCTGTTTTCACAGTGCTAAGTACTCCCAACTCTATCAACAATGTAGGTTTTATCACTTTTCTAAGTCTCTCTTATTTTCTTGTACTTATACTTGGAATTCTCTCTGTAACCCTCTGTAATTTCTCTAGGTAGATGAATCACTGTGTACTTTCTCTTGTTTCTATCTCTTACCCATCTTGAGAAACTCATACATTCTCTGTTCACTGTTTCCCGGTCTTAGACAAGCAGATTTCTTTCTGCGAAAGTGCTGTTTTCACAGTGCTAAGTACTCCCAACTCTATCATCAATGTAGGTTTTACTAGCTTTCTAAATCTCTTTTATTTTCTTGTACTTATACATGGAATTCTCTGTGTAAACCTCTGTAACTTCTCTAGGTAGATGAATCACTGTGTACTTTCTCTTGTTTCTATCTGTTACCAATCTTGAGAAACTCATACATTCTCTGTTCACTGTTTCCCGGTCTTAGACAAGTAGATTTCTTTCTGCGAAAGTGCTGTTTTCAGAGTGCTAAGTACTCCCAACTCTATCAACAATGTACGTTATACTAGTTTTCTAAATCTCTGTTATATTCTTGTACTTATACATGGAATTCTCTGCGTAAACCTCTGTAACTTCTCTAGGTAGATGAATCACTGTGTACTTTCTCTTGTTTCTATCTCTTACCAATTTGAGAAACTCATACATTCTCTGTTCACTGTTTCCCGGTCTTACACAAGTATATTTCATTCTGCCAAAGTGCTGCTTTCTCCGTGCTAAGTACTCCCAACTCTACCAACAATGTAGGTTTTATCAGTTTTCTAAGTCTCTATTATTTTCTTGTACTTATACTTGGAATTCTCTGTGTAAACCTTTGTAACTTCTCTAAGCAGTTGAATCACTACGTACTTTCTCTTGTTTCTATCTGTCACCAATCTTGAGAAACTCAAACATTCTCTGTTCACTGTTTCCCGGTCTTAGACAAGTTGATTTCTTTCTGCGAACGTGCTGTTTTCACAGTGCTAAGTACTCCCAACTCTATCAACAATGTAGGTTTTACTAGTTTTCTAAATCTCTCTTATTTTCTTGTACTTATACATGGAATTCTCTGTGTAAACCTCTGTAACTTCTCTAGGTAAATGAATCACTGTGTACTTTCTCTTGTTTCTAACTGTTACCAATCTTGAGAAACTCATACATTCTCTGTTGAATATGTCCCGGTATTAAACAAGTAGATTTCTTTCCCGGAAAGTGCTATTTTCACAGTGCTAAGTACTCCCAACTCTATCAACAATGTAGGTTTTACTAGTTTTCTAAATCTCTCTTATTTTCTTGTACTTATAAATGAAATTCTCTGTGTAAACCTCTGTAACTTCTCTAGGTAGATGAATCACTGTGTACTTTCTCTTGTTTCTATCTGTTACCAATCTTGAGAAACTCATACATTCTCTGTTCACTGTTTCCCGGTCTTAGACAAGTAGATTTCTTTCTGCGAAAGTGCTGTTTTCACAGTGCTAAGTACTCCCAACTCTATCAACAATGTAGGTTTTACCAGTTTTCTAAGTCTCTCTTATTTTCTTGTACTTATAGTTGGAATTCTCTGTGTAAACCTCTGTAACTTCTCTAGGTAGATGAATCACTGTGTACTTTCTCTTGTTTCTATCTGTTACCAATCTTGGGAAACTCATACATTCTCTTTTCACTGTTTCCCGGTCTTAGAGAAGTAGATTTCTTTCTGCGAAAGTGCTGTTTTCACAGTGCTAAGTACTCCCAACTCTATCAACAATGTAGGCTTTACTAGTTTTTTAAATCTCTCTTATTTTCTTGTACTTACACTTGGAATTCTCTGTGTAAAACTCTGTAACTTCTCTAGGTAGATGAATCACTGTGTACTTTCTCTTGTTTCTATCTCTTACCAATTTGAGAAACTCATACATTCTCTGTTCACTGTTTCCCGGTCTTAGACAAGTATATTTCATTCTGCCAAAGTGCTGCTTTCTCCGTGCTAAGTACTCCCAACTCTACCAACAATGTAGGTTTTATCAGTTTTCTAAGTCTCTATTATTTTCTTGTACTTATAGTTGGAATTCTCTGTGTAAACCTTTGTAACTTCTCTAAGCAGTTGTATCACTACGTACTTTCTCTTGTTTCTATCTGTTACCAATCTTGAGAAACTCAAACATTCTCTGTTCACTGTTTCCCGGTCTTAGACAAGTTGATTTCTTTCTGCGAAAGTGCTGTTTTCACAGTGCTAAGTACTCCCAACTCTATCAACAATGTAGGTTTTACAAGTTTTCTAAGTCTCTCTTATTTTCTTGTACTTATACTTGGAATTCTCTGTGTAAACCTCTGTAACTTCTCTAGGTAGATGAATCACTGTGTACTTTCTCTTCTTTCTATCTGTTACCAATCTTGAGAAACTCATGCATTCTCTGTTCACTGTTTCCCGGTCTTAGACAAGTAGATTTCTTTCTGCGAACGTGCTGTTTTCACAGTGCTAAGTACTCCCAACTCTATCAACAATGTAGGTTTCACTAGTTTTCTAAATCTCTCTTATTTTCTTGTACTTATACATGGAATTCTCTGTGTAAACCTCTGTAACTTCTCTACGTAGATGAATCACTGTGTACTTTCTCTTGTTTCTAACTGTTACCAATCTTGAGAAACTCATACATTCTCTGTTCAGTATGTCCCGGTATTAAACAAGTAGATTTCTTTCTGCGAAAGTGCTATTTTCACAGTGCTAAGTACTCCCAACTCTATCAACAATGTAGGTTTTACTAGTTTTCTAAATCTCTCTTATTTTCTTGTACTTATACATGAAATTCTCTGTGTAAACCTCTGTGACTTCTCTAGGTAGATGAATCACTGTGTACTTTCTCTTGTTTCTATCTGTTACCAATCTTGAGAAACTCATACATTCTCTGTTCACTGTTTCCCGGTCTTAGACAAGTAGATTTCTTTCTGCGAAAGTGCTGTTTTCACAGTGCTAAGTACTCCCAACTCTATCAACAATGTAGGTTTTACTAGTTTTTTAAATCTCTCTTATTTTCTTGTACTTACACTTGGAATTCTCTGTGTAAACCTCCGTAACTTCTCTAGGTAGATGAATCACTGTGTACTTTCTCTTGTTTCTATCTGTTACCAATCTTGAGAAACTCACACATTCTCTGTTCACTGTTTCCCGGTCTTAGACAAGTAGATTTCTTTCTGCGAAAGTGCTGTATTCACAGTGCTCAGTACTCCCAACTCTATCAACAATGTAGGTTTTACTAGTTTTCTAAATCCCTCTTGTTTTCTTGTACTTATACATGGAATTCTCTGTGTAAACCTCTGTAACTTCTCTAGGGAGATGAATCACAGTGTACTTTCTCTTGTTTCTATCTGTTACCAGTCTTGAGAAACTCATACATTCTCTGTTCACTGTTTCCCGGTCTTAGACAAGTAGAGTTCATTCTGCGAAAAGTGCTGTTTTCATAGTGCTAAGTACTCCCAACTCTATCAACAATGTAGGTTTTACCAGTTTTCTAAACCTCTCTTATTTTCTTGTACTTATACTTGGAATTCTCTGTTTAAACCTCTGTATCTTCTCTAGGTAGACGAATTACTGTGTACTTTCTCTTGTTTCTATCTGTTACCAATCTTGATAAATTCATACATTCTCTGTTCACTGTTTCCCGGTCTTAGACAAGTAGATTTCTTTCTGCGAAAGTGCTGTTTTCACAGTGCTAAGTACTCCCAATTCTATCAACAATGTAGGTTTTACTAGTTTTCTAAATCTCTCTTACGTTCTTGTACTTATACTTGGAATTCTCTGTTTAAATCTCGGTAACTTCGCTAGGTAGATGAATCACTGTATACTTTCTCTTGTTTCTATCTGTTTCCAATCTTGAGAATCTCATCCATTCTCTGTTCACTGTTTCCCGGTCTTAGACAAGTAGATTTCTTTCTGCGAAAGTGCTGTTTTCACAGTGCTAAGTACTCCCAACTCTATCAACAATGTAGGTTTTATCAGTTTTCTAAGTCTCTCTTATTTTCTTGTACTTATACTTGGAATTCTCTCTGTAACCCTCTGTAATTTCTCTAGGTAGATGAATCACTGTGTACTTTCTCTTGTTTCTATCTCTTACCCATCTTGAGAAACTCATACATTCTCTGTTCACTGTTTCCCGGTCTTAGACAAGCAGATTTCTTTCTGCGAAAGTGCTGTTTTCACAGTGCTAAGTACTCCCAACTCTATCATCAATGTAGGTTTTACTAGCTTTCTAAATCTCTTTTATTTTCTTGTACTTATACATGGAATTCTCTGTGTAAACCTCTGTAACTTCTCTAGGTAGATGAATCACTGTGTACTTTCTCTTGTTTCTATCTGTTACCAATCTTGAGAAACTCATACATTCTCTGTTCACTGTTTCCCGGTCTTAGACAAGTAGATTTCTTTATGCGAAAGTGCTGTTTTCAGAGTGCTAAGTACTCCCAACTCTATCAACAATGTACGTTATACTAGTTTTCTAAATCTCTGTTATATTCTTGTACTTATACATGGAATTCTCTGCGTAAACCTCTGTAACTTCTCTAGGTAGATGAATCACTGTGTACTTTCTCTTGTTTCTATCTCTTACCAATTTGAGAAACTCATACATTCTCTGTTCACTGTTTCCCGGTCTTACACAAGTATATTTCATTCTGCCAAAGTGCTGCTTTCTCCGTGCTAAGTACTCCCAACTCTACCAACAATGTAGGTTTTATCAGTTTTCTAAGTCTCTATTATTTTCTTGTACTTATACTTGGAATTCTCTGTGTAAACCTTTGTAACTTCTCTAAGCAGTTGAATCACTACGTACTTTCTCTTGTTTCTATCTGTCACCAATCTTGAGAAACTCAAACATTCTCTGTTCACTGTTTCCCGGTCTTAGACAAGTTGATTTCTTTCTGCGAACGTGCTGTTTTCACAGTGCTAAGTACTCCCAACTCTATCAACAATGTAGGTTTTACTAGTTTTCTAAATCTCTCTTATTTTCTTGTACTTATACATGGAATTCTCTGTGTAAACCTCTGTAACTTCTCTAGGTAAATGAATCACTGTGTACTTTCTCTTGTTTCTAACTGTTACCAATCTTGAGAAACTCATACATTCTCTGTTGAATATGTCCCGGTATTAAACAAGTAGATTTCTTTCCCGGAAAGTGCTATTTTCACAGTGCTAAGTACTCCCAACTCTATCAACAATGTAGGTTTTACTAGTTTTCTAAATCTCTCTTATTTTCTTGTACTTATAAATGAAATTCTCTGTGTAAACCTCTGTAACTTCTCTAGGTAGATGAATCACTGTGTACTTTCTCTTGTTTCTATCTGTTACCAATCTTGAGAAACTCATACATTCTCTGTTCACTGTTTCCCGGTCTTAGACAAGTAGATTTCTTTCTG
This sequence comes from Heterohyrax brucei, assembly GCA_028571685.1. NCBI lineage: Eukaryota > Metazoa > Chordata > Mammalia > Hyracoidea > Procaviidae > Heterohyrax > Heterohyrax brucei. Next base: position 36,760,541 of record CM053160.1, on the reverse strand, counting down.
CGAAAGTGCTGTTTTCACAGTGCTAAGTACTCCCAACTCTATCAACAATGTAGGTTTTACCAGTTTTCTAAGTCTCTCTTATTTTCTTGTACTTATACTTGGAATTCTCTGTGTAAACCTCTGTAACTTCTCTAGGTAGATGAATCACTGTGTACTTTCTCTTGTTTCTATCTGTTACCAATCTTGGGAAACTCATACATTCTCTTTTCACTGTTTCCCGGTCTTAGAGAAGTAGATTTCTTTCTGCGAAAGTGCTGTTATCACAGTGCTAAGTACTCCCAACTCTATCAACAATGTAGGCTTTACTAGTTTTTTAAATCTCTCTTATTTTCTTGTACTTTCACTTGGAATTCTCTGTGTAAAACTCTGTAACTTCTCTAGGTAGATGAATCACTGTGTACTTTCTCTTGTTTCTATCTGTTACCAATCTTGAGAAACTCACACATTCTCTGTTCACTGTTTCCCGGTCTTAGACAAGTAGATTTCTTTCTGCGAAAGTGCTGTATTCACAGTGCTCAGTACTCCCAACTCTATCAAGAATGTCGGTTTTAGTAGTTTTCTAAATCCCTCTTGTTTTCTTGTACTTATACATGGAATTCTCTGTGTAAACCTCTGTAACTTCTCTAGGGAGATGAATCACAGTGTACTTTCTCTTGTTTCTATCTGTTACCAGTCTTGAGAAACTCATACATTCTCTGTTCACTGTTTCCCGGTCTTAGACAAGTAGAGTTCATTCTGCGAAAAGTGCTGTTTTCATAGTGCTAAGTACTCCCAACTCTATCAACAATGTAGGTTTTACCAGTTTTCTAAACCTCTCTTATTTTCTTGTACTTATACTTGGAATTCTCTGTTTAAATCTCTGTAACTTCTCTAGGTAGACGAATCACTGTGTACTTTCTCTTGTTTCTATCTCTTACCAATCTTGATAAACTCATACATTCTCTGTTCACTGTTTCCCGGTCTTAGACAAGTAGATTTCTTTCTGCGAAAGTGCTGTTTTCACAGTGCTAAGTACACCCAACTCTATCAACAATGTAGGTTTTACTAGTTTTCTAAATCTCTCTTATGTTCTTGTACTTATACTTGGAATTCTCTGTTTAAATCTCGGTAACTTCGCTAGGTAGATGAATCACTGTATGCTTTCTCTTGTTTCTATCTGTTTCCAATCTTGAGAATCTCATCCATTCTCTGTTCACTGTTTCCCGGTCTTAGACAAGTAGATTTCTTTCTGCGAAAGTGCTATTTTCACAGTGCTAAGTACTCCCAACTCTATCAACAATGTAGGTTTTACCAGTTTTCTAACTCTCTCTTATTTTCTTGTACTTAAACGTGGAATTCTCTGTGTAAACCACTGTATCTTCGCTAAGAAGATGAATCACTGTGTACTTTCTCTTGTTTCTGTCTGTTACGAATCTTGAGAAACTCACACATTCTCTGTTCACTGTTTCCCGGTCGTAGACAAGTAGATTTCTTTCTGCGAAAGTGCTGTTTTCACAGTGCTAAGTACTCCCAACTCTATCTACAATGTATGTTTTACCAGTTTTCTAAGTCTCTCTTATTTTCTTGTACTTATACTTGGAATTCTCTGTGTTAACCTCTGTAACTTCTCTACGTAGATGAATCACTGTGTACTTTCTCTTGTTTCTATCTGTTACCAATCTTGGGAAACTCATACATTCTCTTTTCACTGTTTCCAGGTCTTAGACAAGTAGATTTCTTTCTGCGAAAGTGCTGTTTTCACAGTGCTAAGTACTCCCAACTCTATCAACAATGTAGGTTTCACTAGTTTTTTAAATCTCTCTTATTTTCTTGTACTTACACTTGGAATTCTCTGTGTAAACCTCTGTAACTTCTCTAGGTAGATGAATCACTGTGTAGTTTCTCTTGTTTCTATCTGTTACCAATCTTGAGAAACTCATACATTCTCTGTTCACTGTTTCCCGGTCTTAGACAAGTAGATTTCTTTCCGCGAAAGGGCTGTTTTCACAGTACTAAGTATTCCCAACTCTATCAACAATGTAGGTTTTAGTAGTTTTCTAAATCTCTCTTATTTTCTTGTACTTATACATGGAATTCTCTGTGTAAACCTCTGTAACTTCTCTAGGTAGATGAATCACTGTGTACTTTCTCTTGTTTCTATCTGTTACCAATCTTGAGAAACTCATACATTCTCTGTTCACTGTTTCCCGGACTTTGACAAGTAGATTACTTTCTGCGAAAGTGCTGTTTTCACAGTGGTAAGTACTCCGAACTCTATCAACAATGTAGGTTTTACTACTTTTCTAAATCTCTCTTATTTTCTTGTACTTTTACATGGAATTCTCTGTGTAAACCTCTGTAACTTCTCTAGTTAGATGAATCACTGTGTACTTTTTCTTGTTTCTATCTGTTAGCAATCTTGAGAAACTCATACATTCTCTGTTGACTGTTTCCCGGTCTTAGACAAGTAGATTTCTTTCTGCGAAAGTGCTGTTTTCACAGTGCTAAGTACTCCCAACTCTATCAACAATGTAGGTTTTACCAGTTTTCTAAGTCTCTCTTATTTTCTCGTACTTATACTTGTAATTCTCTGTGTAAACCGCTGTAACTTCTCTAGGTAGATGAATCACTGTGTACTTTCTCTTGTTTCTATCTGTTACCAATCTGGAGAAACTCATACATTCTCTGCTCACTGTTTCCCGGTCTTAGACAAGAAGATTTCTTTCTGCGAAAGTGCTGTTTTCACAGTGCTAAGTACTCCCAACTCTATCAACAATGTAGGTTTTACTAGTTTTCTAAATCTCTCTTATTTTCTTGTACTTATACATGGAATTCTCTGTGTAAACCTCTGTAACTTCTCTAGGTAGATGAATCACTGTGTACTTTCTCTTGTTTCTATCTTTTACCAATCTTGAGAAACTCATACATTCTCTGTTCACTGTTTCCCGGACATTGGCAAGTAGATTACTTTCTGCGAAAGTGCTGTTTTCACAGTGGTAAGTACTCCCAACTCTATCAACAATGTAGGTTTTACTAGTTTTCTAAATCTCTCTTATTTTCTTGTACTTATACATGGAATTCTCTGTGTAAACCTCTGTAACTTCTCTAGTTAGGTGAATCACTGTGTACTTTTTCTTGTTTCTATCTGTTACCAATCTTGAGAAACTCATACATTCTCTGTTGACTGTTTCCCCGTCTTAGACAAGTAGATTTCTTTCTGCGAAAGTGCTGTTTTCACAGTGCTAAGTACTCCCAACTCTATCAACAATGTAGGTTTTACCAGTTTTCTAAGTCTCTCTTATTTTCTTGTACTCATACATGGAATTCTCTGTGTAAACCTCTGTAACATCTCTAGGTAGACGAATCACTGTGTACTTTCTCTTGTTTCTATCTGTTACCAATCTTGAGAAACTCATACATTCTCTGTTCACTGTTTCCCGGTCTTAGACAAGTAGATTTCTTTCTGCGAAAGTGCTGTTTTCACAGTGCTAAGTACTCCCAACTCTATCAACAATGTAGGTTTTACTTGTTTTCTAAATCTCTCTTATTTTCTTGTACTTATACTTTGAATTCTCTGTGTAAACCTCTGTAACTTCTCTAGGTAGATGAATCACTGTGTACTTTCTCTTGTTTCTATCTGTTACCAATCTTGAGAAACTCATACATTCTCTGTTCACTGTTTCCCGGGCTTAGACAAGTAGATTTCTTTCTGCGAAAGTGCTGTTTTCACAGTGCTAAGTACTCCCAACTCTATCAACAATGTAGGTTTTACTAGTTTTCTAAATCTCTCTTATTTTCTTGTACTTATACGTGGAATTCTCTGTGTAAACCTCTGTAACTTCTCTAGGTAGATGAATCACTGTGTACTTTCTCTTGTTTCTATCTGTTACCAGTCTTGAGAAACTCATACATTCTCTGTTCACTATTTCCAGGTCTTAAATTAATTTTATTTCTGCGAAAGTGCTGTTTTCACAGTACTAAGTACTCCCAAATCTATCAACAATGTAGGTTTTACTAGTTCTCTAAATCTCTCTTATTTTCTTGTACTTATACATGGAATTCTCTGTGTAAACCTCTGTAACTTCTCTAGGTAGATGAATCAATGTGTACTTTCTCTTGTTTCTATCTGTTACCAATCTTGAGAAACTCATACATTCTCTGTTCACTGTTTCCCGGTCTTAGACAAGTTGATTTCTTTCTGCGAAAGTGCTGTTTCCACAGTGCTAACTACTCCCAACTCTATCAACAATGTAGGTTTTACCAGTTTTCTAAGTCTCTCTTATTTTCTTGTACTTATACTTGGAATTCTCTGTGTAAACCTCTGTAACTTCTCTACGTAGATGAATCACTGTGTACTTTCTCTTGTTTCTATCTGTTACCAATCCTGGGAAACTCATACATTCTCTTTTCACTGTTTCCAGGTCTTAGACAAGTAGATTTCTTTCTGCGAAAGTGCTGTTTTCACAGTGCTAAGTACTCCCAACTCTATCAACAATGTAGGTTTCACTAGTTTTTTAAATCTCTCTTATTTTCTTGTACTTACACTTGGAATTCCCTGTGTAAACCTCTGTATTTTCTCTAGGTAGATGAATCACTGTGTACTTTCTCTTGCTTCTATCTGTTACCAATCTTGAGAAACTCATATATTCTCTGTTCACTGTTTCCCGGTCTTAGACAATTAGATTTCTTTCTGTGAAAGTGCTGTTATTACAGTGCTAAGTACTCCCAACTCTATCAACAATGTAGGTTTTACCAGTTTTCTAAGTCTCTCTTATTTTCTTGTACTTATACTTGGAATTCTATGTGTAAACCTTTGTCACTTCGCTAGGTAGATGAATCACTGTGTACTTTCTCTTGTTTCTATCTGTTACCAATCTTGAGAAACTCATACATTCTCTGTTCACTGTTTCCCGGTCTTAGACAAGTAGATTTCTTTCTGCGAAAGTGCTGTTTTCACAGTGCTAAGTACTCCCAACTCTATCAACAATATAGGTTTTACTATTTGTCTAAATCTCTCTTATTTTCTTTACTTATACATGGAATTCTCCTTGTAAACCTCTGTAACTTCTCTAGGTAGATGAATCACTGTGTACTTTCTCTTGTTTCTATCTGTTACCAATCTTGAGAAACTCATACATTCTCTGTTCACTGTTTCCCGGTCTTAGACAACTATATTTCATTCTGCCAAAGTGCTGCTTTCACCCTGCTAAGTACTCCCAACTCTATCAACAATGTAGGTTTTATCAGTTTTCTAAGTCTCTCTTATTTTCTTGTACTTATACTTGGAATTCTCTGTGTAAACTTCTGTAACTTCGCTAGGTAGATGAATCACTGTGTACTTTCTCTTGTTTCTATCTGTTACCAATCTTGAGAAACTCATACATTCTCTGTTCACTGTTTCCCGGTCTTAGACAAGTAGATTTCTTTCTGCGAAAGAGTTGTTTTCACAGTGCTAAGTACTCCCAACTCTATCAACAATGTAGGTTTTACCAGTTTTCTAAGTCTCTCTTATTTTCTTGTACTTATACTTGCAATTCTCTGTTTAAACCTCTGTAAATTCGCGAGGTAGATGAATCACTGTGTACTTTCTCTTGTTTCTATCTGTTTCCAATCTTGAGAATTTCATACATTATCTGTTCACTGTTTCCCGGTCTTAGACAAGTAGATTTCTTTCTGCGAACGTGCTGTTTTCACAGTGCTAAGTACTCCCAACTCTATCAACAATGTAGGTTTTACCAGTTTTCTAACTCTCTCTTATTTTCTTGTACTTAAACGTGGAATTCTCTGTGTAAACCTCTGTATCTTCGCTAAGAAGATGAATCACTGTGTACTTTCTCTTGTTTCTATCTGTTACGAATCTTGAGAAACTCATACATTCTCTGTTCACTGTTTCCCGGTCGTAGACAAGTAGTTTTCTTTCTGCGAAAGTGCTGTTTTCACAGTGCTAAGTACTCCCAACTCTATCAACAATGTAGGTTTTATCAGTTTTCTAAGTCTCTCTTATTTTCTTGTACCTATACTTGGAATTCTCTGTGTAAACCTCTGTAACTTCTCTAAGCAGTTGAATCACTATGTACTTTCTCTTGTTTCTATCTGTTACCAATCTTGAGAAACTCAAACATTCTCTGTTCACTGTTTCCCGGTCTTAGGGAAGTAGATTTCTTTCTGCGAAAGTGCTGTTTTCACAGTGATAAGTACTCCCAACTCTATCAACAATGTAGGTTTTACTAGTTTTCTAAGTCTCTCTTATGTTCTTGTACTTATACTTGGAATTCTCTGTTTAAATCTCGGTAACTTCGCTAGGTAGATGAATCACTGTATACTTTCTCTTGTTTCTATCTGTTTCCAATCTTGAGAATCTCATACATTCTCTGTTCACTGTTTCCCGGTCTTAGACAAGTAGATTTCTTTCTGCGAAAGTGCTGTTTTCACAGTGCTAAGTACTCCCAACTCTATCAACAATGTAGGTTTTACCAGTTTTCTAAGTCTCTCTTATTTTCTTGTACTTATACTTGGAATTCTCTGTTTAAACCTCTGTAACTTCGTGAGGTAGATGAATCACTGTGTACTTTCTCTTGTTTCTATCTGTTTCCAATCTTGAGAAACTCATACATTCTCTGTTCACTGTTTCCCGGTCTTAAATTAGATTTATTTCTGCGAAAGTGCTGTTTTCACAGTGCTAAGTACTCCCAACTCTATCAACAATGTAGATTTTACTAGTTTTCTAAATCTCACTTATTTTCTTGTACTTATACATGGAATTCTCTGTTTAAACCTCGATAACTTCGCTAGGTAGATGAATCACTGTGTACTTTCTCTTGTTTCTATCTGTTACCAATCTTGAGAAACTCATACATTCTCTGTTCACCGTTTCCCGGTCTTAGACAAGTAGATTTCTTTCTGCGAAAGTGCTGTTTTCACAGTGCTAAGTACTCCCAACTCTATCAACAATGTAGGTTTTACCAGTTTTCTAAGTCTCTCTTATTTTCTTGTACTTATACTTGGAGTTCTCTGTGTAGACCTCTTTAACTTCTCTAGGTAGATGAATCACTGTGTACTTTCTCTTGTTTCTATCTGTTACCAATCTTGAGAAACTCATACATTCTCTTTTCACTGTTTCCCGGTCTTAGACAAGTAGATTTCTTTCTGCGAAAGTGCTGTTTTCACAGTGCTAAGTACTCCCAACTCTATCAACAATGTAGGTTTTACTACTTTTCTAAATCTCTCTTCTTTTCTTGTACTTATACTGGGAATTCTCTGTGTAAACCTATGAAACTTCTCTAGGTAGATAAATCACTGTGTACTTTCTCTTGTTTCTATCTGTTACCAATCTTGAGAAACTCATACATTCTCTGCTCACTGTTTTCCGGTTATAGACAAGTAGATTTCATTGTGCCAAAGTGCTGCTTTCACCGTGCTAAGTACTCCCAACTCTATCAACAATGTAGGTTTTACCGGTTTTCTAAGTCTCTCTTATTTTCTTGTACTTACACTTGGAATTCTCTCTTTAAACCTCTGTAACTTCGCTAGGTAGATGAATCACTGTGTACTTTCTCTTGTTTCTATCTGTTTCCAATCTTGAGAAGCTCATACATTCTCTGTTCACTGTTTCCCGGTCTTAGACAAGTAGATTTCTTTCTGTGAAAGTGCTGTTTTCACAGTGCTAAGTACTCCCAACTCTATCAACAATGTAGGTTTTACCAGTTTTCTAAGTCTCTCTTATTTTCTTGTACTTACACTTGGAATTCTCTGTATAACCCTCTGTAACTTCTCTATGTAGATGAATCGCTGTGTACCTTCTCCTGTTTCTATCTGTTACCAATCTTGAGAAACTCATACATTCTCCGTTCACTGTTTCCTGGTCTTAGACAAGTAGATTACTTTCTGCGAAAGTGCTGTTTTGACAGTGCTAAGTACTCCCAACTCTATCAACAATGTAGGTTTTACCAGTTGTCTAAGTCTCTCTTATTCTCTTTACTTATACTTGAAATTCTCTTTGTATACCTCTGTAACTGTTCTAGGTAGATGGATCACTGTGTACTTTGTCTTGTTTCTATCTGTTGCCAATCTTGAGAAACTCATACATTCTCTGTTCACTGTTTCCCGGTCTTAGACAAGTAGATTTCTTTCTGCGAAAGTGCTGTTTTCACAGTGCTAAGTACTCCAGCTCTATCAACAATGTAAGTTTTACTAGTTTTCTAAATCTTTCTTATTTTCTTGTACTTATACTTGGAATTCTCTGTGCAAAGCTCTGTAACTTCTCTAGGTAGATGAATCACTGTGTACTTTCTCTTGTTTCTATCTGTTACCAATCTTGATAAACTCATACATTCTCTGTTCACTGTTTCCCGGTCTTAGACAAGTAGATTTCTTTCTGCGAAAGTGCTGTTTTCACAGTGCTAAGTACTCCCAACTTTATCAACAATGTAGGTTTTACCAGTTTTCTAAGTCTCTCTTATTTTCTTGTACTTATACTTGGAGTTCTCTGTGTAGACCTCTTTAACTTCTCTAGGTAGATGAATCACTGTGTACTTTCTCTTGTTTCTATCTGTTACCAATCTTGAGAAACTCATACATTCTCTTTTCACTGTTTCCCGGTCTTAGACAAGTAGATTTCTTTCTGCGAAAGTGCTGTTTTCACAGTGCTAAGTACTCCCAACTCTATCAACAATGTAGGTTTTACTACTTTTCTAAATCTCTCTTATTTTCTTGTACTTATACTGGGAATTCTCTGTGTAAACCTATGAAACTTCCCTAGGTAGATAAATCACTGTGTACTTTCTCTTGTTTCTATCTGTTTCCAATCTTGAGAATTTCATACATTATCTGTTCACTGTTTCCCGGTCTTAGACAAGTAGATTTCTTTCTGCGAACGTGCTGTTTTCACAGTGCTAAGTACTCCCAACTCTATCAACAATGTAGGTTTTACCGGTTTTCTAAGTCTCTCATATTTTCTTGTACTTATACATGGAATTCTCTGTGTAAACCTCTGTAACTTTTCTAGGTAGATGAATCACTGTGTACTTTCTCTTGTTTCCATCTGTTACCAATCTAGAGAAATTCATACATTCTCTGTTCACTGTTTCCCGGTCTTAGACAAGTAGATTTCTTTCTGCGAAAGTGCTGTTTTCACAGTGCTAAGTACTCCCAACTCTATCAACAATGTAGGTTTTACTAGTTTTCTCAATCTCTCTTATTTTCTTGTACTTATACTTGGAATTCTCTGTGTAAACCTCTGTAACTTCTCTAGGTAGATGAATCACTGTGTACTTTCTCTTGTTTCTATCTGTGACCAATCTTGAGAAACTCATACATACTCTGTTCACTGTTTCCCGGTCTTAAATTAGATTTATTTCTGCGAAAGTGCTGTTTTCACAGTGCTAAGTACTCCCAACTCTATCAACAATGTAGATTTTACTAGTTTTCTAAATCTCTCTTATTTTCTTGTACTTACACATGGAATTCTCTGTTTAAACCTCTGTGACTTTTCTAGGTAGATGAATCACTGTGTACTTTCTCTTGTTTCTATCTGTGACCAATCTTGAGAAACTCATACATTCTGTGTTCACTGTTTCCCGGTCTTAGACAAGTAGATTTCTTTCTGCGAAAGTGCTGTTTTCACAGTGCTAAGTACTCCCAACTCTATCAACAATGTAGGTTTTACTAGTTTTCTCAATCTCTCTTATTTTCTTGTACTTATACTTGGAATTCTCTGTGTAAACCTTTGTAAATTCTCTAGGTAGATGAATCACTGTGTACTTTCTCTTGTTTCTATCTGTTACCAATCTTGAGAAACTCATACATTCTCTGTTCACTGTTTCCCGGTCTTAGGCAAGTAGATTTTTTTCTGCGAAAGTGCTGTTTTCACAGTGCTAAGTACTCCCAACTCTATCAACAATGTAGATTTTACCAGTTTTCAAAGTCTCTCTTATTTTTTTGTACTTACACTTGGAATTCTCTGTGTAAACCTCTGTAACTTCTCTAGGTAGATGAATCACTGTGTACTTTCTCTTGTTTCTATCTGTTACCAATCTTCAGAAACTCATACATTCTCTGTTCACTGTTCCTCGGTCTTAGACAAGTAGATTTCTTTCTGTGAAAGTGGTGTTTTCACAGTGCTAAGTACTCCCAACTCTATCAACAATGTAGGTTTTACCAGTTTTTTAAGTCTTCTTATTTTCTTGTAATTATACTTGGAATTCCCTGTGTAAACCCCTTAACTTCTCTAGGTTGATGAATCAGTGTGTACTGTCTCTTGTTTCTATATGTTACCAATCTTGAGAAACTCATACACTCAGTTCAGTGTTTCCCGGTCTTAGAGAAGTAGAGTTCATTCTGCGAAAAGTGCAGGTTTCATAGTGCTAAGTACTCCCAACTCTATCAACAATGTAGCTATTACCAGTTTTCTAAGTCTCTCTTATTTTCTTGTACTTATACTTGGAATTCTCTGTGTAGACCTCTGTAACTTCTCTAGGTAGATGAATCACTTTGTACTTTCTCTTGTTTCTATCTGTTACCAATCTTGAGAAACTCATACATTCTCCGTTCACTGTTTCCTGGTCTTAGACAAGTAGATTACTTTCTGCGAAAGTGCTGTTTTGACAGTGCTAAGTACTCCCAACTCTATCAACAATGTAGGTTTTACCAGTTGTCTAAGTCTCTCTTATTCTCTTTACTTATACTTGAAATTCTCTTTGTATACCTCTGTAACTGTTCTAGGTAGATGGATCACTGTGTACTTTGTCTTGTTTCTATCTGTTGCCAATCTTGAGAAACTCATACATTCTCTGTTCACTGTTTCCCGGTCTTAGACAAGTAGATTTCTTTCTGCGAAAGTGCTGTTTTCACAGTGCTAAGTACTCCAGCTCTATCAACAATGTAAGTTTTACTAGTTTTCTAAATCTTTCTTATTTTCTTGTACTTATACTTGGAATTCTCTGTGCAAAGCTCTGTAACTTCTCTAGGTAGATGAATCACTGTGTACTTTCTCTTGTTTCTATCTGTTACCAATCTTGATAAACTCATACATTCTCTGTTCACTGTTTCCCGGTCTTAGACAAGTAGATTTCTTTCTGCGAAAGTGCTGTTTTCACAGTGCTAAGTACTCCCAACTTTATCAACAATGTAGGTTTTACCAGTTTTCTAAGTCTCTCTTATTTTCTTGTACTTATACTTGGAGTTCTCTGTGTAGACCTCTTTAACTTCTCTAGGTAGATGAATCACTGTGTACTTTCTCTTGTTTCTATCTGTTACCAATCTTGAGAAACTCATACATTCTCTTTTCACTGTTTCCCGGTCTTAGACAAGTAGATTTCTTTCTGCGAAAGTGCTGTTTTCACAGTGCTAAGTACTCCCAACTCTATCAACAATGTAGGTTTTACTACTTTTCTAAATCTCTCTTATTTTCTTGTACTTATACTGGGAATTCTCTGTGTAAACCTATGAAACTTCCCTAGGTAGATAAATCACTGTGTACTTTCTCTTGTTTCTATCTGTTACCAATCTTGAGAAACTCATACATTCTCTGCTCACTGTTTTCCGGTTATAGACAAGTAGATTTCATTGTGCCAAAGTGCTGCTTTCACCGTGCTAAGTACTCCCAACTCTATCAACAATGTAGGTTTTACCGGTTTTCTAAGTCTCTCATATTTTCTTGTACTTATACATGGAATTCTCTGTGTAAACCTCTGTAACTTTTCTAGGTAGATGAATCACTGTGTACTTTCTCTTGTTTCCATCTGTTACCAATCTAGAGAAATTCATACATTCTCTGTTCACTGTTTCCCGGTCTTAGACAAGTAGATTTCTTTCTGCGAAAGTGCTGTTTTCACAGTGCTAAGTACTCCCAACTCTATCAACAATGTAGGTTTTACTAGTTTTCTCAATCTCTCTTATTTTCTTGTACTTATACTTGGAATTCTCTGTGTAAACCTCTGTAACTTCTCTAGGTAGATGAATCACTGTGTACTTTCTCTTGTTTCTATCTGTGACCAATCTTGAGAAACTCATACATACTCTGTTCACTGTTTCCCGGTCTTAAATTAGATTTATTTCTGCCAAAGTGCTGTTTTCACAGTGCTAAGTACTCCCAACTCTATCAACAATGTAGATTTTACTAGTTTTCTAAATCTCTCTTATTTTCTTGTACTTACACATGGAATTCTCTGTTTAAACCTCTGTGACTTTTCTAGGTAGATGAATCACTGTGTACTTTCTCTTGTTTCTATCTGTGACCAATCTTGAGAAACTCATACATTCTGTGTTCACTGTTTCCCGGTCTTAGACAAGTAGATTTCTTTCTGCGAAAGTGCTGTTTTCACAGTGCTAAGTACTCCCAACTCTATCAACAATGTAGGTTTTACTAGTTTTCTCAATCTCTCTTATTTTCTTGTACTTATACTTGGAATTCTCTGTGTAAACCTTTGTAAATTCTCTAGGTAGATGAATCACTGTGTACTTTCTCTTGTTTCTATCTGTTACCAATCTTGAGAAACTCATACATTCTCTGTTCACTGTTTCCCGGTCTTAGGCAAGTAGATTTTTTTCTGCGAAAGTGCTGTTTTCACAGTGCTAAGTACTCCCAACTCTATCAACAATGTAGATTTTACCAGTTTTCAAAGTCTCTCTTATTTTTTTGTACTTACACTTGGAATTCTCTGTGTAAACCTCTGTAACTTCTCTAGGTAGATGAATCACTGTGTACTTTCTCTTGTTTCTATCTGTTACCAATCTTGAGAAACTCATACATTCTCTGTTCACTGTTCCTCGGTCTTAGACAAGTAGATTTCTTTCTGTGAAAGTGGTGTTTTCACAGTGCTAAGTACTCCCAACTCTATCAACAATGTAGGTTTTACCAGTTTTCTAAGTCTCTCTAATTTTCTTGTACTTATACATGGAATTCTGTGTGTAAACCTCTGTAACTTCTCTAAGTAGATGAATCACTGTGTACTCTCCCTTGTTTCTATCTGTTCCCAACCTTAAGAAACTCATACATTCTCTATTCACTGTTTCGCGGTCTTAGAGAAGGAGATTTCTCTCTGGGAATGTTATGTTTTCACAATGCTAAGTACTCCCAACTCTATCACCAATGTAGATTTTAGCAGTTTTCCAAGTATCTCTTATTTTCTTGTAGTTATACATAGAATTCTCTGTGTAAACCTCTGTATCTTCTCTAAGTAGATGAATCACTGTGTACTTTCTCTTGTTTCTATCTGTTACCAATCTTAAGAAACTCATATATTCTTTGTTCACTGTTTCGCGGTCTTAGTGAAGTAGATTTCTCTCTGCGATAGTGATGTTTTCACAATGCTAAGTACTCCCAACCCTATCAACAACGTAGGTTTAACCAGTTTTCTAAGTTTCTCTTATTTTCGTAGAGTTATACTTGGAATTCTCTGTGTAAACTTCTGTACCTTCTCTAGGTAGATGAATCACTGTGTACTTTCTCTTGCTTCTATCTGTTACCAATCTTAAGAAACTCATACATTCTCTTTTCACTCTTTCACGGTCTTAGTGAAGTAGATTTCTTTCTGCGAAAGGGATGTTTTCACAATGCTAAGTACTCCAAACTCTATCACCAATGTAGATTTTACCAGTTTTCTATGTCTCTCTTATTTTCTTGTATTTATACATGGAATTCTCTGTTTAAACTTCTGTAACTTGTCTAAGTAGATGAATCACTGTGTACTTTCTCTTCTTTCTATCTGTTACAAACCTTAAGAAACTCATACATTCTCTCTTCACTGTTTAGCGGTTTAGATAATGAGATTTCTCTCTGGGAATGTGATGTTTTCACAATGCTAAGTACTCCCAACTCTATCAACAACGGAGGCTTATCCAGTTTTCTAAGTTTCTCCTATTTTCTTAGAGTTATACTTGGAATTCTCTGTGTAAACTTCTGTAGCTTCTCTAGGTAGATGTATCACTGTGTACTTTCTCTTGTTTCTATCTGTTACCAAATTTAAGAAAGTCATACATTCTCTGTTCACTGTTTCGCGGTCTTAGTGAAGTAGATTTCTCTCTGTGAAAGTGATGTTTTCACAATGCTAAGTACTCCCAGACCTATCAACAACGGCGGTTTAACCAGTTTTCTAAGTTTCTCTTATTTTCTTAGAGTTATACTTGGAATTCTCTGTGTAAACTTCTGTAAATTCTCTAGGTAGAAGAATCACTGTGTACTTTCTCTTGTTTCTATCTGTTACCAATCTTAAGAAACTCATACATTCTCTCTTCACTGTTTCCCGGTCTTATTGAAGTAGATTTCTTTCTGCGAAAGTGATGTATTCACAATGCTAAGTACTCCCAACTCTATCAACAATGTAGGTTTTACCACATTTCTAAGTCTTTCTTATTTTCTTAGACTTATACTGGTTATTCACTGTTTGAACTTCAGTAACTTCTCTAAGTAGACGAATCACTGTGTACTTTCTCTTGTTTCTATCTGTTACCAATCTTGAGAAACTCATACATTCTCTGTTCACTGTTTCGCGGTCTAATAGAAGTAGATTTCTCTCTGCGAAAGTGATGTTTTCACAATGCTAAGTACTCCCAACCCTATCAACAACGTAGGTTTAACCAGTTTTCTAAGTCTCTCTTGTTTTTTTACACTTGTACTTGAAATTCACTGTGTAAACCTCTGTAACTTCTCTAAGTAGATGAATCAGTGTGTACTTTCTCTTGTTTCTATCTGTTACCAATACTAAGAAACTCATACATTCTCTGTTCACTGTTTCGCTATCTTAGAGAAATAGATTTCTCTTGCGAAAGTAATGTTTTCACAATGCTAAGTACTCCTAACACTGTCAACAGCGTTGGTTTAACCAGTTTTCTAAGTTTCTCTTATTTTCGTAGAGTTATACTTGGAATTCTGTGTGTAAACCTCTGTACCCTCTCTAGGTAGATGAATGACTGTGTACTTTCTTTTACTTCTATCTGTTACCAATCTTAAGAAACTCATACATTCTCTTTTCACTCTTTCACGGTCTTAGTGAAGTAGATTTCTTTCTGCGAAAGGGATGTTTTCACAATGCTAAGTACTCCAAACTCTATCACCAATGTAGATTTTACCAGTTTTCTATGTCTCTCTTATTTTCTTGTATTTATACATGAAATTCTCTGTTTAAACTTCTGTAACTTCTCTAAGTAGATGAATCACTGTGTACTTTCTCTTGTTTCTATCTGTTACAAACCTTAAGAAACTCACACATTCTCTCTTCACTGTTTAGCGGTCTTAGATAATGAGATTTCTCTCTGGGAATGTGATGTTTTCACAATGCTAAGTACTCCCACCTCTATCAACAACGGAGGCTTATCCAGTTTACTAAGTTTCTCCTATTTTCTTAGAGTTATACTTGGAATTCTCTGTGTAAACTTCTGTAACTTCTCTAGGTAGATGAATCACTGTGTACTTTCTCTTGTTTCTATCTGTTACCAAATTTAAGAAACTCATACATTCTCTGTTCACTGTTTCGCGGTCTTAGTGAAGTAGATTTCTCTCTGCAAAAGTGATGTTTTCACAATGCTAAGTACTCCCAGACCTATCAACAACGTCGGTTTAACCAGTTTTCTAAGTTTCTCTTATTTTCTTAGAGTTATACTTGGAATTCTCTGTGTAAACTTCTGTAACTTCTCTAGGTAGAAGAATCACTGTGTACTTTCTCTTGTTTCTATCTGTTACCAATCTTAAGAAACTCATACATTCTCTCTTCACTGTTTCCCGGTCTTATTGAAGTAGATTTCTTTCCGCGAAAGTGATGTTTTCACAATGCTAAGTACTCCCAACTCTATCAACAATGTAGGTTTTACCACATTTCTAAGTCTTTCTTATTTTCTTAGACTTATACTGGTTATTCACTGTGTGAACCTCAGTAACTTCTCTAAGTAGACGAATCACTGTATACTTTCTCTTGTTTCTATCTGTTACCAATCTTAAGAAACTCATACATTCTCTGTTCACTGTTTCGCGGCCTAATAGAAGTAGATTTCTCTCTGCGAAAGTGATGTTTTCACAATGCTAAGTACTCCCAACCCTATCAACAACGTAGGTTTAACCAGTTTTCTAAGTCTCTGTTGTTTTTTTACACTTGTACTTGAAATTCATTGTGTAAACCTCTGTAACTTCTCTAAGTAGATGAATCACTGTTTACTTTCTCTTGTTTCTATCTGTTACCAATCTTAAGAAACTCATACATTCTCTGTTCACTGTTTCGCCGTCTAGCGAAATAGATTTCTCTCTGCGAATGTGATGTTTTCACAATGCTAAGTACTCCCAACCCTATCAACAACGTAGGTTTAACCAGTTTTCTAAATCTCTCTTATTTTATTTTAGTTATACATGGAATTCTCTGTGTAAACTTCTGTAACTTCTCTAAGTAGGTGAATCACTGTGTACTTTCTCTTGTTTCTATCTGATACCAATCTTAAGAAACTCATACATTCTCTGTTCAATGTTTCCCGCTCTTAGAGAAGTAGATTTCTTTCTGCGAAAGTGATGTTTTCACAATGCTAAGTACTCCCAACCCTATCAACAACGTAGCTTTAACCAGTTTTCTAAGTTTGTCTTATTTTCTTAGAGTTATACTTGGAATTCTCTGTGTAAACTTCTGTAACTTCTCTAGGTAGATGAATCACTGTGTACTTTCTCTTGTTTCTATCTGTTCTAAATCTTAAGAATTTGAAACTTTCTCTGTTCACTGTCTCGTATTAGAGAAATAGATTTCTTTCTGCAAAAGTGATGTTTTCACCATGCTAAGTACTACCAACTGTATGAACAACATAGATTTTGCCAGTTATCTAGGTCTCTCTTATTTTCTTTTAGTTATAGCTGGGAGTTCTGTGTGTAAACTGCTGTAAATTCTCTGGGTAGATGAATCACTGTGTATATTCTATTGTTTTTATCTGTTCTAAATCTTAAGAAACTCAAAGTTTCTCTGTTCACTGTCTCGTTGTCTTAGAGAAGTAGATTTCTTTCTGCGAAAGTGATGTTTTCACAAAGCTAAATACTCCTAACTCCATGATCAACGTAGATTTTTTCACTATCTAAGTCTGTCTTATTTTCTTGTAGTTATAGCTGGGAGTTCTGTGAGTAAACCTCTGTAACTTCTCTGGGTAGATGAATCACTATGTACTTTCTCTTGTTTCTCTTTGTTCTAAATCTTAAGAAACTCATACTTTCTCATTTCACTGTCTCGTATTAAAGAAGTACATTTCTTTCTGAGAAAGTGATATTTTAACAAAGCTAAGTACTCCCAACTCCATGAACAACTTAGATTTTGCCAGTTATCTAAGTCTCTGTTATTTTCTTATAGTTATAGCTGGGAGTTCTGTGTGTAAACCCGTGTAAATTCTCTGGGTAGATGAATCACTATGTACTTTCTCTTGTTTCTAT
This sequence comes from Heterohyrax brucei, assembly GCA_028571685.1. Lineage (NCBI taxonomy): Eukaryota > Metazoa > Chordata > Mammalia > Hyracoidea > Procaviidae > Heterohyrax > Heterohyrax brucei. The sequence continues at coordinate 36,743,176 of CM053160.1, read as the reverse complement.
CTGTTCTAAATCTTAAGATACTGAAACTTTCTCTGTTCCCTGTCTCCGTGTCTTAAAGAAGTAGATTTCTTTCTGCGAAGGTGATGTTTTCACAATGCTAAGTACCAACAGCTCCACCAACAACGTAGATTTTTCCTGTTATCTAAGTCTCTCTTATTTTCTTGTAGTTATAGCTGGGTGTTCCGCGTGTAAACCACTGTAACTTCTGTGGGGACATGAATCACTATATACTTTCTTTTGTTTCTATCTCTTCTAAATCTTCAGAAACTCATACTTTCTCATTTCACTGTCTTGTATTAGAGAAGTACATTTCTTTCTGAGAAAGTTATGTTTTCACAATGCTAAGTACTCCCAACTCCATCAACATCGTAGAATTGGCGACTTATGTAAGTCTCTCTCATTTTCTTGTAGTTATAGCTGGGATTTCTGTGTGTAAACCTCTGTAACTTCTCTGTGTAGATGAATCACTATGTACTTTGTCTTCTTTCTATGTGTTCTAAATCTTAAGAAACTCAAAGATTCTCTTTTCGGCGTCTCGTTGTCTTAGAGAAGTAGATTTCTTTCTCCGAAAGTGATGTTTTCACAACGCTAAGTACTCCTAACTCCATGATCAACGTAGACTTTGCCAGTTATCTAAGTCTCTCCCATTTTCTTGTAGTTATAGCTGGGAGTTCTGTGTGTAAACCTCGGTAACTTCTCTGGGTACATGAATCACTATGTACTTTCTCTTGTTTCTATCTGTTCTAAGTCTTAAGAAACTCATACTTTCTCATTTCACTGTCTCGTACTAGAGAAGTACATTTCTTTCTGAAAAAGTGATGTTTTCACAATGCTAAGTTCTACCAACTCCTTGAACAACGTAGAGTTTGTGAGTTATGTAAGTCTCTCTTATTTTCTTGTATGTATAGCTGGGAGTTCTGTGTGTAAACTTCTGTCACTTCTCTGGGTACATGAATCACTGTGTACTTTCTCTTGTTTCTGTCTGTTCTAAATCTTAAGAAACTGAAACTTTCTCTGTTCACTGTCTCGCTCTCTTAGAGAAGCAGATTTCTTTTGAGAAAGTGATGTTTTCAGAATGCTAAGTACTCCCAACTCCATGAACAATGTAGATTTTGCCGGTTATCTAAGTCTCTCCTATTTTCTTGTAGTTATCGCTGGGAGTTCTCTGTGTAAACCTCTGTAACTTCTCTGGGTTGATCAATTACTATGTACTTTCTCTTGTTTCTATCTGTTCTTAATCTTAAGAAACTCATACTTTCTCATTTCACTGTCTCGTATTACAGAAGTAGACTTCTTTCTGTTAAAGTGCTGTTTACCGAACGCTAAGTACTCCCAATTCCATGAACAATGTAGATTTTGCCAGTTATCTAAGTCTCTCTTATTTTCTTGTAGTTATAGCTGGTAGTTCTGTGTGTAAACCTCTGTAACTTCTCTGGGTAGATGAATCACTAAGTTCTTTCTCTTGTTTCTATCTGTTCTAAATCTTAAGAATCTCATGCTTTCTCATTTCACTGTCTCGTATTAGAGAAGTACATTTGTTTCTCAGAAGGTGATGTTTTCACAATGCTAAGTACTCCCAACTCCATCAACATCGTAGAATTGGCGACTTATTGAAGTCTCTCTTATTTTCTTGTAGTTATAGCTGGGAGTTCTGTGTGTAAACCTCTGTGACTTCTCTGGGTAGATGAATCACTGTCCTTTCTCTTAATATCTGTGGTAAATCATTTGGATATGAGTGTTTCTTTGTTGACTTGTTGCTGTGAAGGAATCCGTTTAATTTACCTAAGTGTCTCTTGAATCTGGTTACTTTGCTGTACTCCCCTATCAGTGAGGTGGTGTACTTATAAATTCCATGTGATTCACGGCATGTACAATCAGTCCATTTGCTCAAAAGGAAACAATAATCCTGGAACTTGTACTACGAGTGATTTACAGTAGTTGGTTCTTTTCTGGGAAAGAGATGTTTTCACAATGCTAAGTACCCCTGTCTGCATGAACAGCGTAGATTTTGCCATTTTTCTAAATCTGTCTTAGTTCCTTGGAGTTAACGTTGGGGTTTCACTCTGTAAAGCTGTGTAACTTCTCTTTCTAGAAGAATCGCTATGTCCTTTCTCTTCTTAATATCTGTGGTAAATCATTTGGAAATGAGCATTTCTTTGTTCACTTGTTGTTGCTGACAAGGAATCCATTTGATTTACCCAAGTTTCTCTTGTATCCAGTGACTTTGCAGTTCTCCCTTATCAGTTAGAGGGTGTACTTACAAATTCCTTGCGATTCTCAGCATGTACAATCGTTTCATCTGCGAAGAAAGAAAGACCGATGCTCGAATTTGTACTGGGAATGCCTTATAGAAGTCGGTTCCTTTCTGGGAAAGAGATCTTTTCACAATGCTAAGTACTCATGTCTCAAGAATAGCGTAGATTTTGCCATTTCTCTAAATCTCTCTTAGTTTCTTGGAGTTAGCGCTGTGAGTTCTCTCTGTAAAACTGTGTAACTTCTCTGGCTAGAAGAATCACTATCTCCTTTCTCTTGTTAATATCTCTTTTAAATTATATGCAAATGCTGCTTTCTACATTCACTTGTTGTTTTCTGTCAAGGAAGCCGTTTGATTTACCTAAGGTATCCTGGGATTTTGCTGTACTCCTCTATGAGTTAGAGGGTTTAGTTATAAATTCCTTGAGATTCTCGGCATGTACAATCGTTTCATCTGCTAAGAAGGAAAGAATGATGCTGGATCTTGTACTCGGAATGCCTTATAGAAGTAGGTTCCTTTCCGGGAAAGAGATCTTTTCACAATGCTAAGTACTCCTATCTCCATGAACAGTGTAGATTTAGCCATTTCTCTAAATCTCTCTTAGTTTCTTTAAGTTAGGGCTGGGAGTTCTCTCTGTGAAACTGTGTGACTTCTCTGGCTAGAAGAATCAGTATGTCCTTTCTCTTCTTTTTTGGAGGGGGGGTTTGTAAATTCTTTTCTTTTTTTTAATTTTAATTTTTATTTAACATAACTGAGTGAAAATGTACATTCACATATAAATTTGCATGTCCCCCTGTATGCAGCTTCCACTGCTCTCCCTGTCTGGTGACTGCACATTATTCCTCTCTGCTCCATACATGTCTCATCCTCCCAATAAACTCCTTTCCCCTCCTCTCTGTCCACTCCTCTTCCTCCAGCCAGAGGTCAGCAAGATGATATCCTATAGATGTATAGAACCATAAAGTGCTTCCAATATATGGTCACTCTGCATTGCCAAGTCCAATCCATTCCTGTCCAAAGAGTGGACCTTTGTTATAATTTATGGGAAAGGACAGCATCAGGTCAGGGGGCCATGTTCTCAGAGGAACCCCAATACCACTGGACCATCAATTGAGGTCTTTTAGTGGAGATCTCATGATGCACCTCTTTTTATTCTTGTGTTGCAAGTGAGACTCCTCTCTGTGAGCTCCATCGTGTCTATCGCTGTTGGTGGCCGGGCACCATCCGGTTCTTCTGGTCCCAAGTCGATGTAGGCACCCACTCTTGTGGGTCTCTCTGTCTTCTCGGTTGTCTTTACTGCATGTCATTTTGGTCCTTGGTGAGCATCTGTTCCTGCTGAGTTGGGGCCATTTGCTGTGTCCTCGGATGGCAGCTTGGCAGCTTTTAAGACCCCAGACGCCACTCACCAATGTGGGGTGCAGAGACCTCTCTTAGCAAAACGCTAGTTGTGCCAATTGGCCTGGAATTCGCCTAAGGGCATGGTCCCCCACACCCCGCCCCAGCTACTCTATCCTTGCAGTATAGAGTTAAGATGGAAGGAGTACTCAAGTTATGCTGAAGTCCACTTAATGTTCTTCTTTTTCCTAATGTGTGCTGTCACTGCTTTCTCCCAACTAGATTTCTAGTAGCTATCTAAACTAAACCCTCCCGCCCTCACCCTCCATCCCTCACCTCCCTTGCGGCTGTCAAAGAGTCTTTTCTTCTATACACAGGTCTGTTTTTGAGATCTTCTCATAGAGGTCTCATACAGTATTTGTCCTTTTGTTGCTGACTACATTCACTCAACATAATGTCTTCCAGTTGAAACCAGGTTAGGAGATGTTTCCTGGAATCATCGTTATTCTTTATCATTGCGTAGTGCTCCATTGAGTATATGTACCACAGTTTGCCTATCCATTCTTTTATTGTTGGGCATCTGGGTTGATTCCATCTTTTTGCTATCATGGACTGTGCTGCGATAAACATTCTGGTGCATGTGTCCGTTGGTGTGAAAGGCCTTGATTCTGTAGGATATATTCCAAGTAGTGGAATTACTGGGTCAAGTTCTATATCGATGTCCATTTTTTTAAGGAAGCGCCAGATTGCCTTCCAAAGAGGCTGGACCATTTTGCAACCCCACCAACAGTGTAGGAGGGTTCCACTTTCTCCACAGCCTCTCCAGCATTTGTTGTTTTGTGTTTTCTGGATCATGGCCAATCTTGTTGGGGTGAGATGGTATCTCATTGTTGTCTTGATTTGAATTTCTTTAATAACTAAAGATCGTGAACATGTCCGCATGTGTTTTTTGGCTGCCTGGATCTCCTCTTTAGCGAAGTGTCTGTCCATCTCGTTTGCCCATCGCTTAATTGGATGGTTTATCTTATTCTTCTTGATATCTTGTAGTATCTTATAGATTATGGAGATCAGGCGTCGGTCTTACAGAGTTGCAAAACATTTTTTCCCATTCTGTGGGTGTTCTTTTAATTCTGTTAATAAAGTCTTTGGATGAGCAAAAGTGTTTGATTCTTAATAATTCCCATTTATCTGTTTTCTCTTCTGTTGATTGAGGTTTCTTTGACAGATTTTGGAGTCTGTCCTCATTGTGTATTGAAACTTCCATTGTTGTTCCTACCTTTTCTTGGATGAGCTTTATTGATTTAGGTTTGATATTTAGGTCTTTTATCCAGTTGGAGATAGTTTTTGTATAAGTTGTAAGATATGGATCTTGATTCAGTTTATTGCAGATGGATAACCAATTTTGCCAGCACCATTTGTTGAAGATACTGTTTTTACCCCAGTTTAATTTCTTAGGGCCTTTGTCGAATATCAACTGTTCATAGGCAGATGGTGTCATCTCTGGGGTCTCAATTCTGTTCCATTGATCGATCTGTCTGTTCTTGTACCAGTACCACGCTGTTTTGACCACTGTGGCAGTGTAGTATGTTCTAAGGTCGGGTAATGAGAGGCCTCCCAGTGTGTTCTTCTTCTTTAGTAGTACTTTACTTATCCGGGTCTTCTTCCCTTTCCAAATAAAATTGGTGATTTGTTTCTCGATCTCATTAAAAAATGATGCTGGAGCTTGTATTGGGATTGCATTATATAAATAAATTGCTTTCGGTAAAATAGACATTTTCACAATGTTAAGTCTTCCTATCCATGAGCAGGGTACATTTTTCCATTTATCTAAGTCTCTCTGAGTTTCTTGTAGTAAGGGCTTGTTGTTCTCTTTGTAAAGGTCTGTTGTTTCTCTGGTTAGATTAATTCCTAGGTACTTTATCTTCTTAGGGGCTATCTTAAATGGTATTGATTTAATAATTTCCTCCTTAACAGTCTCGTTGATAGTATAAAGGAAACCTACTGATTTACTTATGTTTATCTTGTATCCTGAGACTTTGCTGAACTCTTCTATCAGTTTGAGTAGCTTACTTATAGATTCCTTGGGGTTCTCTGCATATACAATCATATTATCTGCAAACAGGGAGATTTTAACTTCCTCTTTGCCAATGCAGATGCCCTTTATTTCTTCATCTGGTCTAATTGCTCTGGCTAGAACTTCTAGCACAATGTTGAATAGGAGACAGTGGGCATCCTTGTCTAGTTCTTGATCTCAGGGGAAAGTCTTTCAGTCTCTCTCCATTCAGGATGATGTGGGCAATTGGCTTTGTATAAATGGCCTTAATTGTGTTGAGGAATTTGCCGTCTATGCCCATCTTGCTAAGAGTTTTTAACATGAATGGGTGTTGGACTTTATCAAATGCCTTTTCAGCATCAATGGACAAAATCAGGTGATCTTTGTCTTTTGTGTTATTTATGTGGTTAATCACATTAATTGGTTTCCTGATGTTGAACCAGCCTTGCATCCCTGGTATGAATCCCACTTGGTCATGATGGATTATTTTCTTGATATGTTGTTGTATTCTGTTGGTAAGAATTTTGCTGAAGATTTTTGCATCTAGGTTCATGAGTGATATCGGTCTGTAGTTCTCTATCTTTGTTGGGTCTTTCCCTGGCTTAGGTATCAGGGTTATGCTGGCTTCCTAGAATGAGTTTGGGAGTACTCCATCCCTTTCTATACGGTGAAATAGTCTCAATAGTATTGTGGATAACTCTTCTCTAAATGCTTGGTAGAATTCTGCCGTGAAGCCATCTGGGCCCAGACTTTTTTTGGTTGGAAGTGTTTTGATGACCTTTTCAATCTCTTCCTTTATGATGGCTTTATTAAGTTGTTCTGCTTCACGTTGTGATAATTTGGGTAGGTGTTATGAGTCAAGGAATTTGTCCATTTCCCCTAGGTTTACAAATTGGTTAGAGTACAGTCTTTCATAGTATTCTGTTATGATAGTTTTGATTTCTGTTGCATCTGTGGTGACAACTCCCTTCTCATTTCTAATTTGGGTTATTTGTTTCTGTTCCTGCTTTTCTTTAGTAAGTGTAGCCAGTGGTTTATCAATTTTGTTGATCTTTTCAAAAAACCAGCTGTTTGTCTTTTCAATATTTTCAATTGTTTTTCTATTCTCTGCTCTAATCTTTATGATCTCATTTCTTCTGGTGCCCGAGGGGTTCCTCTGTTGTTCTCTTTCTACTTGCTCAAGCTGTAGAGTTAGTTCCTTAATTTGGTTTCTTTCTTCCTTCCAGATGTGTGCATTTATGGAGATAAACAGACCTCTGAGCACTGCTTTGGCTGTATCCCATAGGTTCTGGTAGGAAGTGTTTTCATTCTCTTTGGAATCCATGAATTTCTTTAATTCATCCTTGATTTCCTCTATAACCCATGTTTTTTAGAGCAAGATGTTGTTCATTTTCCAAGAGTTCCACTTTCTATCTATGTTTTTTTCTGCTATTGATTTCAACTTTTATGGCTTTATGATCTGAGAAGATGCTTTGCAGTAATTCAATGGTATGGATTTTGTTGAGCATTGCATTATGGCCTATCACGTGGTCAATTCTGGAGAATGTTCCATGTGCACGGAGAAGAAGGTGTAGTTGTCTGCTGATGGGTGGAAAGTTCTGTATATATCAATGAGGTTTAGTTGGTTAATTGTGTCAATGAGGTCTTCTGTATCTTTACTGAGCTTTTTTCTAGATGATCTGTCTCGTGATGAGAGTGGAGTGTTAAAGTCTCCCACCATTATTTTGGAGTCATCTAACTCTCTTTTGAGCGTAGTCAGTGTTTCTTCAACATATTTAGGTGCTCTGACATTAGGTGCATAAATATTTAATATAGTTAAGTCTTGCTGGTGTACTGAACCTTCCTTTCTCTTCTTAATATGTGTGGTAAATCATTTGGAAATGAGGATTTCTTTGTTCACTTGTTGCTGTCAAGGAATCCGTTTGATTTACCTAAGTTTCTCTTGAATTCAGAGGCTTTGCTGTACTCCCCTATCAGTTAGCGGGTGTACTTATCAATTCCTTGTGATTCTCGGCATGTACAATCATTTCATCTGCAAAGAAGGAAACAATAATCCTGGAACTTGTACTGGGAGTGACTTACAGAAGTTTCTTCTTTTCTGGGAAAGAGATATTTCACAATGCTAAGTACTCCTCTCTCCATGAACAGCATAGACTTTGCCATTTCTCTAAATCTGTTTTAGTTTCTTGGAGTTAGGGCTGGGAGTTCTCTCTGTAAAACTATGTAACTTCTCTGGCTAGAAGAATCACTATGTATTTTCTCTTATTAATATCTGTGGTAAATTGTATGAAAATGCTGCTTTTGTCATTCACTTGTTGCTGTCAACAAGTGAATCCTTGACTTTGAATCCTGTGACTTTGCTGTACTGTCCTATCAGTACAGAAGTTGTACTTATAATTTCTCTGCGATTCTCGGCATGTATAATTGTATCATCTCCTGTTAAGGAAAGAATGATACTCGAACTTTTACTGGGAGTTGCTTATGGAAGTAGGTTCCTTTCTGGGAAAGAGATCTTTTCACAATGGTAAGTACTCCTAACTCCATAAACAGCGTAGATTTTACCATTTATCTAAATCTCTCTTAGTTCTTGTAGTTAGGCTAGGAGTTCTCTCTCTAAAACTCTGTATTTCCTCTGGCTAGAAAAATCACTGTGTACTTTCTCTTGTTACTATCTGTTCTAAATCGCATGGAACTGATGATTTGTTCATTCACTGTCTCGTTGTTTCTGTCAAGGAATCCCATTGATTTACTGAAGTTTCTCTTGTATCCTGTGACTTTGCTGTACTCTCCTATCAGTACAGGAGGTGTACTTATAAATTCCCTGCGATTCTCGGCATGTATAATTGTATCATCTGTTAAAAAGGAAAAAACGATGGTGAAACTTGTACAGGGAGTGTTTTATAGGAGTAAGTTCCTTTCTGGTAAAGAGATCTTTTCACAATGCCAAGTAGTCGTATCTCCATGAACAGGGTAGATTTTGACAGTTATCTAAGTCTCTCTTAGTTTCTTGTACTTAGGCCTGGGAGTTCTCTCTATAAAGCTCTGTAACTTCTCTGGGTATATGAGTCACTATGTACTTTCTCTTGTTAATATCTGTGGTAAATCGTATGGAAATGATGATTTCTTCATTCACGATCTTATTGTTGTCAAGGAATCCCATTGACTTACTGATGTTTCTTCTGTATCCTCTGACTTTGTATACTCCTCTATCAGTTAGAGGGTTTATTTATATATTCCTTGCGTTTCTCAGCATGTACCATTGTATCATCTGCTAAAACAATAAGAATGATGTTGGAACTTGTACTGGCAGTGTCTTATAGAAGTAGATTCCTTTCTGGTAAAGAGATCTTTTCACAATGCTAAGTACTCCAATCTCCATGAACAGCGTAGATTTTTCCAGTTATCTAAGTCTCTTTTATTTTTTTGTGGTTAAGACTGGTAGTCCTCTCTTTAAAAGTCTGTTGTTTCTTGAGTTAGCTGAATTGGTAGGTATTTTCTCTTTTTAGGATCTGTGGCAAATGCTATGGATCTGGTGATTTCTGCATTGACAGTCTCGGTACTGTAAAGGAATCCTAGGGCTTCTCTCGTGTCCTGAGAATTTTCTGATCTCTCCTATCAGTTAGAGGATTTACTTATACATTCCTTGCGATTCCCAGCATGTACAATGATATCATTGGCTAAAAAAGAAAGAATGATGGTGGAACTTTTACTGGGACTGACTGATAGAAGTAGGTTCCTTTCTGGGAAAGAGACCTTTTTACAACGTTAAGTCTTCCTATCTCGGTGAACAGTGTAGAATTTTTCCAGTTATCTAAGTCTCTCTTAGTTTCTTTTAGTTAAGGCTGAGCGTTTTCTCTATAACTTCTTTGGCTAGAGGAATCACTATGTACTTTCTCTTGTTACTATCTGTTCTAAATCGTATGGAACTGATGAATTTTCCGTTCACTGTCTCGTTGTTTCTGTTAAGGAATCCCATTGATTTACTGAAGTTTCTCTTGTATCCTGTGACCTTTCTGTACTCCCCTATCAGTTAGAGAGTGTATGTACAAATTCCCTGCGATTCACGGCATGTACAATCATATCATCTGTTAAAAAGGTGAAAAACGATGCTGGAACTTGTACAGGGAGTGCCTTATAGACGTAAGTTCCTTTCTGGTAAAGAGATGTTTTCACAATGCTAAGTACACCTATCTCCATGAACAGCATAGATTTTGACAGTTATCTAAGTCTGTCTTAGTTTCTTGTAGTTAGGCCGAGGAGTTATCTCTATAAAACTCTGTGACTTCTCCGGCTAGATGAATCACTCTGTACTATCTCTTGTTAACATCTGTTATAAATCATATGGAACTGATGATTTCTCTGTTCACAGTCTTGTTGTTTCTGTCAAGGAATGCCATTGATTTATTGAAGTTTGTCTTGTATCCTGTAAATTTGCTGTACTCCCCATCATTTAGAGGGTTTACTTATACATTCCTTGAGATTCTCACATGCACAATCGTATCATCTGCTAAAAAGAAACGAATGGTGCTGGAACTTGTACTGGGAGTGCTTTATAGAAGTAGGTTCCTTGGTAGGAAAGAGATCTTTTCACAATGTTCCGTACTCCTATGTCCATGAATAACGTAGATTTTTCCATTTATCTAAGTCTCTCTTAGTTTCCTGTAGTTACGGCTGGGAGTTCTATCTGTAAATCTCTGTACTTCTCTGGCTAGAGGAATCACTATGTACTTTCTCTTGTTCCTATCTGTTCTAAATTGTATGGAACTGATGATTTCTCTGTTCACGGTCTCGTTGTTTCCTTTAAGGAATCCCATTGATTTACTGAAGTTTCTCTTGTGTCTTGTGACTTTCATATACTCCCCTATCATTTAGAGGGTTTATTTATATATTCCTTGCGATTCTCGGCATTTACCATCATAACATCTGCTAAAAAGATAAGAATCATGCTGGAACTTGTACTGGGAGTGTCTTATAGAAGTAGATTCCTTTCTGGGAAAGAGATCTTTTCACAATGCTAAGTGCTCGAATCTCCATGAACAGCGTAGATTTTTCCAGTTATCTAAGTCTGTGTTAGTTTTTTGTGTTTAAGACTGGTAGTCCTCTGTGTAAATTTTGTTTCTTGAGTTAACTGAATTCCTAGGTATTTTCTCTTTTTAGGATCTATATTAAATGCTATGGATCTGATGATTTCTGCGTTCACAGTCTTGGTACTGTAAAGGAATCCTACTGATTTACTTGGGTTTCTCTCGTTTCCTTTGCTGATCTCTCCTATCAGTTAGAGGATTTACTTATACATTCCTTGCGATTTCCAGCATGTACAATTATATCATCGGCTAAAAAGGAAAGAATGATGGTGGAACTTATACTGAGACTGCCTTATAGACGTAGATTGCTTTTTGGGAAAGAGAGCTTTTCACAATGTTAAGTCTTCCTATCTTCATGAACAGCATAGATGTTTCCATTTATCTAAGTCTCTCTTAGTTTCTTGTATCAATGACCGGTAGTTCTGTCTGGGAAAGTCTGTTGATTCTCAAGTTAGATTAATTCCAAGTACATTCTCTGTATAGCAACTATGGTAAATGGTATGGATCTGATTATTTCTCCATTCACAATCTCGTTATGGTAAAGGAATCCTATTGATTTACTTAGATTTCTCTTGTATCTTGAGAATTTACTGATCTCTCCTATCAGTTAAAGGGTTTACTTATACATTCCTTTGGATTCTCAGCATGTAGAATCGTGTCATCTGCTAACAGGGCAAAAATGATGCTGGAACCTGTACTGGAACTGACTTATAGAAGTAGATTGCTTTCGGGGAAAGAGACCTTGTCACAATGTTAAATTTTCCTATCTCCATGAATAACGTAGACTTTTCCATTTATCTAAGTCTCTCTTAGTTTCCTGTAGTTAGGGCTGGGAGTTCTCTCTGTGAAACTCTATAGTTTGTCTGGTTAGATTAATTCCTAGGTACTTTCTCTTGTTAATAGCTGTGGTAAATCATATGGAACTGATGATTTCTCCATTCAGTGTCTCGTTGTTGCTATCAAGGAATCCTATTGATTTACTTAGGTTTCTCTTGTATCCTGTGACTTTGCTGTACTGCCCTTTCAGTTAGAGGGTTTAGTTATAGATTCCTAGGGATTCTCTGCATGCACAATTGTATCATCTGCTAACACAGAAAAATGATGCTGGAACTTGTACTGGGACCGCCTTATAGAAGTAGATTGCTTTCCAGGAAAGAGACCTTTTCACAATGTTAAGTCGGCCTATCTCCATGAGCAGGATAGGTTTTTCCGTTTATCTAAGTCTCTCTTAGTTTCTTGTAGTAAGTGTTGGTAATTCTCTCTGTAAACATCTGTTGTTTGTGTCATTAGATTAATTCCCAGGTTCTTTCTCTTCTTAGTGTCTGTTGTGAATAGTATGGATCTGATGATTTCTCCGTTCACAGTCTTGTTGTTGTTGTCAAGGAATCCTCATGATTTATTTAGGTTTCTCTTGTATCCTGAGACTTTGCTGAACTCTACTGCCGCTTAGAGGGTTTACTTATAGATTCCTTGGGATGCTCGGCATGTGCAATCGTATCACCGACTACCAGGGATAAATGATGCTTGAAACTGTAGTGGAACTGACATACAGAAATAGACTGCTTTGGATGAAAGAGACCTTTTCACAGTGATAAGTCTTCCTATGTCTGTGAGCAGGGTAGGTTTTTCCATTTATCCAAGTCTCTTGTTTCTTGTAGTAAGAGCTGGTAATTCTCTCTGTAAACATCTGTTATTTCTCTGGTTAGATTAATTCCTAGGTACTTTCTCTTTTTACGGTGTATGGTAAATGGTAAGGATCTGATGATTTCTCAGTTCACATTCTCGTTGTTGCTGTCAAGAATCCTGTTGATTTACTTAGGTTTGTCTTGTATCCTGAGGCTTTGCTGAACTCTCCTATCAATTAGAGGGTTTACTTATAGATACCTTCAAATTCTCGGCATGTGCAATCGTATCTTCTGGTAACAGGGAGAAATGATGCTGGAACTTGTACTGGGAGTGCCTTATAGAAGTAGATTGCTTTGGGTGAAAGATACCTTTTCACAACTTTACGTCTTCCTATCTCCATGAGCAGGGTAGGTTTTTCCATTTATCTAAGACTTTCTTAGTTTCTTGTAGTAACGGCTGGTAATTCTCTCTGTAAAAGTCTGTTATTTCTCTGGTTAGATTAATTCCTGGGTACTTTCTCTTGTTAGGATCTATGGTAAATGGTATGGATCTGATGATTTCTGCGTTCACAATCTTGTACTGTTAAGTAATCCTACTGATTTACTTAGGTTTATCTTATATACTGAGAATTTGCTGATTAATCCTATCAGTTACCGGATTTACTTATAGATTCCTTGCGATTCTCGGCATGTACAATTGTATCACCTGCTAACAGGGAAAAAATAATGCTAGAACTTTTACTGGGACTGCCTTATAGAAGTAAACTGCTTTGGGTGAAAGACCTTTTCATAATGTTAAGTCTTCCTATCTCCATGAGTAGGGTAGGTTTTTCCATTTATGTAAGTCTCTCTTAGTTCCTTGTAGGAAGGATTAGTAGTTCTCTTTTTAAAGGTCTGTTATTTCTCTGGTTAGATTTATTCCTAGATACTTTATCTTCTTAGGGGCTATAGTATATGGTGCCAATTCAGTGATTTCTTCTTTAACAATCTGTTTGTATACAGGAATCCTACTGATTTATTTATGTTAATCTTGCATCCTGACAGTTTGCTGAACTTTTCTATCCATTTGAATAGTTTACTCATGGATTCTTTAAGATTCTCTGTGTATACAATCACATCATCTGCAAACAGAGAGATTTTCAGGTCTTATTTGCTGAGGCAGATGCCCTTTATTTCCTGGTCTTCCCTAATTGCTCTGGCTAGAACTTCTAATACAATGTTGAATAGGAGAGGTGAGAGTGGGCATGCTTATCTAGTTCCTGTTCACAAGGGAAATTGTTTCAGTCTGCGTAGGTAGTTGGCTTTGTATAAATGGCTGTTATGGCATTGAGGAATTTAGCATCTATTCCTATTTTTCTGAGAGTTTTTATCACTAACAGGTGTTGGACTTTATCAAATGCCTTTTTGGCATCAGTAGGCAAAATCCGGCGATTCTTGTCTTTTTGGTTGTTTATGTGGTTGATGATGTTCATTGTTTTACGGATGTTGAGCCATCCTTGCATCCCTGGTATGAATCCAACTTGGTCATGATGGATAATTTTGGGATATGTTGTTGTGTTCTCTTGGTGGGAAATTGTGTTGAAGCTTTTTGCATCTAGACTTCTGAGTGAGTGATATCGGTCTGTAGTTCTCCTTTTTGATTGGGTCTTTCCCTGGCTTTGGTTCCAAGTTATGCTGGTTTCATAGAATGAATTTGGGAGCATTCCATATACCATACTGTGAAATGGTCTCAGCAGTATTGGAGGTAAGTCGTCTCTAAAAGCTTGGGAGAATTCTGTGGTGAAGCCATCAAGGCCCTTTTGGTGGGGGGCGGGGGTTGGTAGTTTTCTGATGACTTTCTCAATCTCTTCCCTTGTGACGGGTTTATTAAATTGTTCTGCTTCACCTTGTGATAATTTTGGTAGGTGATATGAATCAGGGAATTTGTCTATTCCCTCTAGCTTTTCAGATTCGTTAGAGTACAGTATTTCATCGCATCCTGTTGTGATATTTTTTATTTCTGTTGACTCTGTTATGACAACTCCCCTCTCATTTCTTTTGTTTGGGTCGTTTCCTTTCCTGTTTTTTGTTAGTAAGTTTAGCCAATGGCTTGCCAATCTCGTTGATCTTTTCAGAAAACCAGCTTTCAGTCCTTTCCGTTTTTTTCAGTTGTTCTCCTGCTCTCTAATTCATTTAGTCCTGCTCTCATCTTCATGACCTGTTTTCCTCTTGTGTCTTGGTTGTTCTCTCTCTATTTGTTCAAGCCGTAGAGTTAGTTGTTTGGTTTGGTTCTTTCTTCCTTCCAGACGTGTACATTCATGGGAGATAAACTGACCTCTGCGCGCTGTGTTGACTATTCCACGGGTTCTGGTAGGAAGTGTCTTCATTCTCATTGGAATCCATAAACTTCTTTGTTTCCTCCTTGATTTCTTCTGTAACCTGTGGCTTTTTGAGCCAAATGTCATTCAGTTTCCATGAGTTCCACCTTCTGTCTATGTTTTCTCTGTGATAGATTTTGGCTTTTATGGCTTTATGATCTGAGAAGATGCTTTGCATTAGTGTGGATTTTGTTGAGAACTTCTTTATGTCCTAACACATGGTCCATTCTGGAGAATGTTGTGTGTGCACTGGAGAAGAAGGTGTAGCTGTCCGCTAATGGATAGAAAGTTCTGTATGTGGCGGCGAGGTCTAGTTGGTTAGGTGTGTCAATAACGTCTTCCATGTCTTGGCTGAGCTTTTTTCTAGACGGTCTGTCCAATATTGAGCGAGAGTGGCAGGGTCCATCTCATTTTTAAGTATAGTCCGTGTTTCTTCGATGTATTTAAGTGCTCTGATATCAGGTGCATAGATATTTAATATTGTTAAGTACTGCTTGTGTATTGAACCTTTCAGCAGTAGTGTCCATCCTTGTCCACAATGCTGGATTTTACGTTAAAATCTATTTTACCTGAGATTAGACTTGCCACACCTGCTCTTCTTTGTTCATTGTTGGCTTGATACATGTTCTTCCATCCTTTAATTTTCAGTTTGGGCCTGTCTTTAAGTCTAAGGTGAGTTTCTCGTAGGCAATATATGGATGGATTGTGTCTTTTGATCTGAGATGTCGCTCGATGTTTCTTTACTGGAGTGTTCAGTCCATTCACATTCAATGTTACCATTGATAGATGTGTGTTTAGTGCTGTCATTGTGATGCGTTTATTTTGGAGTCGATGTTTTCTCTCTGTTGTTCTTCTTAATCTGTTCTGGGACATTCTTCTTTGTCAGTTGGTTTTTCATCTTTTTCAGGGTTGGTGTGGTTGTAGAGACTCCTGTATTATGCTTCTTGACTTGATACTTTGCATCTTTATTGTGCTTTATGGCTGCCCCTACGATCCCTCTTAATAAACAATGTATAAACCCAATTTTAAGTACTGCCAGTCTTATCAACTACCTCTCCTTCTGGAAGGACTATCACAACTGTAGTATATCCCTCTTTTTAGTATGATTACATTGTTGTTTTCGTGTGTGATCACTGGATCATTTCTTTCACTGTTGTAGCTGTGGTTGAGTTTGGAGCCTTCCCTAACTAAGTAGGGTTCTGGGTGATGTATCCTGTATTTGCTTCTAAGATATAAAGTTTGTGATTTTGTTCTTCTAAGCCAAGAGATTCTTTCAGTATTTCTTTTAGCTTTGGTTTGGTTTCTACAAAGTGTCTGAGTTTCTGTTTATCTGCGAATGTCTTAACTGCATTTTCTGATTTGAAGGATAGTTTGGCAAAATATGTCATTCTCAGTTGGAGGTTCTTCTCCTTCAAGGCTTTGACTGTGTCATCACACTGCCTCCACGCCAGCATCATTTGTGCTGGGAAGCCAGATGAAGCCTACAAGGCTTTCCTCTGAATGTGAGCTTTGCTTTGAGTCTCGCTGCCTTTAAGAGTTTCTGCTTATGTTTCGTTTTGTTCAGCTTGATTATAACACGTCTTGAGTCTTTCTTTGGACATCTATATGAGTGTCATTCAACGTGTATCTCAGATATCTCTATTCTCTTCCTTCAGAGTTTCTGGAAGTTTTCTGTCAGCCACTCAGCAACAGTAATGCTCTGTGTTCTCAGGTCTCTTGCCCTGTTTAGGAACTCCACTTAATCATAGGTTGTTCCTCTGAAAAGAGTCCTACATGCTTCTTCGTGCATCTTTGTTTTTCTTGTTTTTCTTGTTTTCTTGTTTCTTTTTTTCTGATTTCCCCTCATTGATGCTGGAGTCCATAGCTCTGTCTTCCAAGACAGAAAGTCTCTTTTCCATTTGTTCCATTCTGCTGCCTTGGCTTCAAATTCAAGTTTCTATGTCTTTGATTTTGTTCTTGATCTATTGGATTTCAGAATACCTGTCTTCCATCAGATCGATCTGCTTGCTTAATTTTTCATTGTACTCTCTTGATAATCCTTTTGTGTTCATTTTCCAATAGTTTCAGAAAGGTGTCTTCATCTGGGCAGTTCTTTGGTGCTTTCTTTGGGGGGCCTTCTGAAGCCATGCATGATTGTTTTCATTACACTTTCGTCCAGACTTTGTTGCTCTGGAGGCATCATGTGAGTCAACAGAGGTTGGGAGAGATGCTGTGAGGATGGACCACAGTTGTTCTCTAGGCTGTCTTAAAGCAAGAGGTGAAAGGTATCTGACAGCTTCCAAAGTCAGTCGGGTTCTCAGGTGTACAGGTCGCTCTTCCCAACTGGCAAAGTAAGAACCTCTACATCAAACGCCAAATGTTAGAAAGCAGTTCAAAATCCAGAAAGGCTGCTGTCCTCCTGGCCTCTGCTATCAGGCCCAAGCCACCTGCAGGGGACACTGTGTAGGATACTGCTTTTCTGCCAGAAAATAGCTCTTCTCTGGGCAGGCACTGCCTCCTAGCCTAGGAGTTAGGTCCAGCTGAAGCCTCCACGTGGGTATTTCTGCCTCCCAGTGGAACAAGATGGCTTCCTGCATAAGCTCCCTGTCTGTCTCGGTACAGGCTACTTAGTGGTGGAGGCAGAAAGAGAGGCCAAAGGCGCCAGGATGCCCAGAGTCCAAAGCTGGACTCTCAAAATATGGCAATTTTGCCAAAATATGGCAATTTTGCCTGTCAATCCTACCAGCAGCGTGCCTGAGATTAGCTGCTAGTCAAGTCCAAGCTCCGCTCACTGGCTAAGACAAAGGGAAGGAAAGTTAAAATGGTGAGTTACCTTTGGTCTGTGAAAGCCAGCACTCACCAAGAGCAGGGGTCGGCAAAAGAGAGTAAGTTTTCCATTCAGGGATATAAAGTCCAAACTAGCAGCACTAGGCCGTGTCTTAGGGCTCACTAGGTGTCCAGGAGGCTCATTTCAAGGATCAGTTCTGGTCTTGGGTTCCAGAGGGATTTAGGGAAGACCTGCGTTTAGTCTACTGCCTTGACTCTGCACCCTATCTATTTCCTTATTTATTTTTACTCTGATTAAGTGAAACTATACAATCCAAGTCAATCTTGAATATCCACCTCTGTGGAACCGTACCTGCGCTTCTCACCCTGTGACAGCACACTCCTCCTCTTCAGTCTTTGCTTCCAGTATCTTCTTCGTGAATATCTGTCCCCTCCTCAACACCCTTTCCTGTCGCCGCTAGAAAGAAACTAGTGGTGGGACAGCTTCCTATAAATTCATCAAACCATCAAGTACGCACACCCTGTGGTCACACTGTGTCCTCGAGTCCAGTCCCTTTGTCTGAAATGTTGATCTCAGTACTGGTTTCAGGTCTAGAGAAGCAGCCAGTACAGGGTCCATGTTCCCAAGAAACTCTCCAAACTGTCAGACCATCAATTCGGGTCCTTCTGTAGAGTTCTTGATCCGCAGACCTCTTCTCATACATCAGGGACTCTATATCGTGTCCCCTGTGGAGGCTGTCTTTGGTAGTGGCCAGGGACCATCTGGTTCTTTTGGTCTCATGCCGTTGTAGTCTCCCGATCACACGGATCCTCCCATCTCCCGGGATCATTTCTCTCTGTGTCTTTGATGTTCTCAGTCATCATCCATTCCAGGTAGACTGGGACCAATTGATGTTCCTCAGATGTCAGTTGGCTGGTTTTTAACACCTCAGACACCATCACCAGTGTAGGGTGAAGAAGATCGTCTTAGCAAAAGGCTAGTTTATGCCACCTGACCTTGATGTCCCCTGAAGCATGGTCCCCAGACCTCTGTCCCTGCTACTCTAGCCTCTGAGATTTGGGTTGAATTTAGAAAATGGTTTCATTTATGGTGTTGGTCCAGTTATGCTGATCTGCTCTCTACTGAGTCCTGTCGTTTACCTTACCAGACTCCAGTCGACTATCTGTGAAGAATCCTCTTCCCTCCACCCCACCCTTGTAGCCATCAGGGTGTCTTTTCTTCCGGGTATGAGTCCATCTTTAAGTCTTAATGGTAGTGGTCTTGTACAGTACTCATCGTTTTGCAGCTGACTGATTTCACTCATGTCTTCTGGTTTATGCCAGACTACAAGATGATGCCTAAAATCATCACTGTTCTTTATCATTGGGGACTGTTACATTGTGTCTGCATACCATAGATTGCTTATCCACTCATCTGTTGATGGGCACCCAGGTTGATTCCACCTCATCTTTTTGCTATTGTGGACTGTGCTGCGATAAACATTTGTGTGAGTGTATCTGCTCATGTGACAGCCTTATTTCTGTAGGATATATTCAGGTAGTGGGATTTCTGGATCTCATGGCCTTTCTACTTCTATCTTTTTAAAACTCTACTGAATTGCATTCCAAAGTGGTTGTGCCATTTTGCATTTCCGCCAGCAGTGTAGGAGAGTTCTGGTCTCCCCACAGCCTCTTCAGCATGTCATCTTGTGTGTTTTGGATTATTGCTAATCTTGTTGGGGTGAGATGGTATCTCGTTGTAGTTTTGATTTGGATTTCTCGAATAGATAACTAGTGTCAGCATTTCTTCATTTGTTGTTTGCTGCCTGGATGATTTGGTGAAGTGTCTGTCATATCATCTGTACATAGGGGGTACTTTTACTTCTTCTTTACCCATAAGGATGCTCTATGTTTCTTTGCCTTGTCTGATTGCTGTGGGCAGAACCTCTAGCACAATGTTGAATAGAAGTGGTGAGACTCGGCTTTCTTATCTAGTTCCCATTCTTGGGGGAATTCTTTCAGTTTCTCTCCATACAGGATGATAGTGTCAGTCACCTTATCTTCAATCCTGGTAATTCTGCATTTCATTTCCTCATCCTCCTCTTTTGGCTTTCAGTTGAATTGCCTAACTCTGTGATTTTGTTATCAATCTGCTGAATTTCAGATCATTTTTGTAGCAATTCATGTAACTTGTTTAACTTTTCATGTTTTTCTGTTGTACTTTGTCTAATCTCCATCCTATGATCTCAAAAGACTCTATACATAACTATTTGTATTCTGTCTCTAATAATTTCAGGAAGGCTTTTTAATCTGGGAAATTTTTTGATTCTTTATTTTGGGAGTTTTCCTGAGCAATGGGGGTCTGTTTCTTTAAGTCCTCATATATTGATTGTTGTCTTCATGCTATGAGAAAGCTGTTCAGTTTATCCTGAGTTGCAGCAGCAGAAGCTATGTTGTAGCTCAGAGAAGGGGGGGAATTGTACTGTTGCACTTGGCCACAAGCCACTGCTGAATTCTCTACGTGACACTGTCTTAAGTACAGCTTCTCTGCTGAGAGGGACATTGTCTAGTCTGGTGGTGCTGCTCAGCTTGGCAGTTGACCTAGCTGTGCCCTCAGGCATAACATGCCTGCTTCCTGGCTCACAAAGATGGCAATCTACATGTCGAATCTTTGGAGTCATGCCAGCAAATGCTACAGGATATCTCAGAGAAGGGAAGAAGGAACAGTGCTGCCATACTCAACTGTCCACCACTGTTGTGTTCTCTAGGTGCAACTGTCTTAAAAACAGCTTCTCTTTTAAGAAAGATGCTATCCAGTCATGTGCTATTGCTCAGCCTGGTAGTTGGTCCCAGCTTGGTGCTGAGGTTTGGTGGACTCTGCCTCCCAGGTGAGAATGATGGTGACCTACTTGTGGAATCTCTCACCGTGTGGCTAACAGAAGGGCTGGGGGAATGGTGCCACTGCACAGTGACCAGTCACTGTTGAGTTCTCTAGGTGCTGTTGTCTCAAAAACAGCTTCTTTTCTCAGAGAGGCACTGTGCAATCAGGTGCTTATGCTCAGCATGGCTGTTGGCCCCAGCTGGGCCCTTAGATGTGGCAGACTCTGCCTCTCAACTCCCTAAAATGGCATCCCACCTGTGCTGTACCAGCAGAATCTATGGCATAGCTCAGTGAAGAGAGAGGGAAAGGGTGGTGCTGCACTTGGCTGCCAGCCACTGGTGGGTTTTCCAATGTGACTGTCTTAATCAAGTATAACCTCTCTGCTGAGATGCTGTCCACTCATTTGCTGCTTGCTCAGTGTGGCAGCCAGCCCCAGCCAGGCGTTCAGGTGCAGCGACTCCAGTACTAGTCTCCTTGTTGAGGGAGATGATGTCTGCACCTGTAAGCCTCTCTGCAACCTGGTGAGCAGAAATGAGACCTGTTGCACCACCCTCCTGCCCCTGACAAAGGTATTTTTCCCCTTTCTGTTGCCCAGTCCAAACTTTCCACCTGAACTTGTGGCTCCTGAAATGCCCATTCTGTTCTGTTCAGTTGTCTTTTTAAGGTCTCAGTTCTCAGAGGAAATCAAGATGTGTGAATTGTCCACCATCTTGGTCCTGCCTTCCTTTATTTCTTTTTTTATATGTATTTTTTCCACTTTCAGAAAAAGAAAATGTATTTTTCAAAAGTTGGAAAAAGGAGGGATTGTTGGTTGTAAAACACAGCCCTGGGGAAAGAAACAATGCTGGAGATCACATGATAGAATTTTACGAGATCAACAACGTCTTCATGGCAAATATTGTTTTTCACCAGCGTAAAGGGTGATTATTTGCATGGACCTTGCCAGATGGAGTACACAGGAATCAAATCGACTACACCTGTGGAGACACTGATAAAGCTCAACATCATATGTCAGAACAAGGCCAGAGGCTGATTGCACAACATACAATTGAATGCTCATATGTAAGTTCAAACTGAAACTGAAGATGGTTAGAACAAGTCCACGAGATCCAAAGTGTGATCTTGATCCCACCTGAGTTTAGAGACCATCTCAAGAACAGATCTGATATACTGAACACTAATGACAAAAGACTGAATAAGTTATGAAATAACATCAAGGACATAATACATGAAAAAAATAAGAGGTCATTACAAAGACAGGAAAGAAAGAAAAGACCAAAAGAACTGAAGGTTTCAAAGGGTGGCTTGAGAAAACAAAGTATTGTACTGTCATGTGCAAAGAGCTACAGGTAGAAAACAAAAAAGGAAGTACATACTTAGAATTACTGAAGTTGAGAGAACTGAAGAAAAAGATTCAAGCCTTGTCATGGATTGAACTGTGTTCCGCAGAAAATATATATGGTGGTTTACCTGGGCCATGATTCCTGGTATTATAGTGATGTTCATCTATATTGTAAATCCTGTCTCTGTGATGTCAATAAGGATGGACAGGAGCAATGGTGGGGCAGGACTCAGTGTATAAGTTTTTTTGTGTCTTGAAGCCATCTCTTGACAGATAAAGAAGCTAGCAAAGAGGTGTGGGGACCTCATACCACCAAAAAGCTGTGCTGGAAGCTGAGTGTGTCCTGTGGAAAAGACCACGGTCCTTGTGCCTCAGAAGCTTCAAGTCCAAGAAAAGACTGACAACACTGACAACAAGTATCTTCCTCCAGGGCTGTTAAACAAGGGAAGCATTCTACTGAAGTGGACATTCTACATTCTGACTTGTATCCTCCTGGAATGCATAAGAATGAACATTTCTTCCTTTAAAGCCATTCACTTGTGGAATTTCAAAGCAACACTAGTTGACTAAAACAAACCTTAAGTCACAGTAGTGAAGGATTCTACAAGGACAGTATTAAGTGACACAGGAAACACCAAAAGTAGATGGAAGGAACACAGAGTCTTTATATGAAAAAAGAATTGCTTGATGTTAAGCCATTTTGAGAGGTACCATATGATCAGGAACCAATAGTATTGAAAGACACCCTAGCTGTACTGAAGGCACTGGTGAAAAAGAAGGCTCCGGGAATGAAGCATCAACTGAGATGTTTCAACAAGGGGATGAAGAACTGGAAGTGCTCATTCATTGTTTTAGTTGTCTGGTGCTACTCTTATAGAAATGCCACGAATGGATGACTTTAACAAAGAAAAGTTTATTCTTACACAGTCCAGTAGACTACAAGTCCAAACTCAGGGTGTCAGCTCCAGGGGATGACTTTCTCTGCCAGCGCTAGATAGAGGAAAGTCCTTGTCATCAGTCTGTCACTGAACTGGAAGTTTCTGAAGCACAGGAATCCTGGTCTTTCCCAAAATATGTACTGGGCTCCCAGCACTGCTTTTTGGTGGTATGAGGTCCCCAAATATCTCTGCCAACTTCTCTTTTTCATATCTCAAGTGACCTCCTCAAGGCACAAAACAAATTCACACATTGAGCCCTGTCCCACCAACACAACGGCTGCTCATCCACCCATTAACATCACAGGGGCAAGAACTCCAACATGGAGGAACATCATGCAATACCAGGACTTACAGCCCAGCCAAACTCTTACAGATTTTTTTAGGGAACACAATTCAATCTATGGCATCCCACCCTTTGTTCTCTGAAAAAGTCACATCTTTGTAATATGTAAAGCATATTTACCACATCAATAGCAAGTCTTAAAGTTGAAGTCCAAAATCCAGAAATTACTCTTTCACTGTGAAATCTTGTATATAAATTATCTGTTTTCAAAACATAAGAAAAGGAAGGCACAGTTTAGACATTTCCATTGCAAATGACAGAAATCACAAGAAAAGAAGGCATTTAACAGGCACTAAGCAAATTAACAGAAGACATCAAATTAGCTCTCAAGGCTTTGAAAATAATTTTCCATTCTGAGACATTTTGCACCATGGCCCTGCCCTCCAGACTGTAGGTATAGGTCACTCTCTCCAGATTCTGGGTGGAAGCCCCCGGGTCTTGTGCCGCAGCTCTGCCTTCCAGGCCTGTTGCAGGATTGAAGTCACATTCATCTCGCCTGTCACTGTAACTGAAAATCTTAGAGACAACATAGGGTTCAAGGAATAACTTATTGGCAGATCTGCAAGCAGTGTGGAGAATAGTGACCCAAAACTGTCCTGCTTGGGTTACATTTCTAGTGGTTTTTATAGCCAGAATTTAAAGGGGGAGGGGGTTTATCACAGAACAATAGTCAGGAGTCACAAGATTTCATTACATCATAAGGTTTCATTACATCTGTGAATTGTCCAAAGGTTTGTCAAGGATAATCAAACAGAGGAAACCCAAAAGTCTGTCACAGGAGAATCAAACAGAGTAAACTATTCAAAATTTTTTTACCTTTCTCTGAGGTCTTAAACAACTCTATATCCTCACAGGTAGGAAGAGGGGGAAGAATGCAGACCACCTAGCTTGGTCTGGGCATGATTATTGAGGCAGATGGTGGAATGTATTCTAAGAACTTAAGTGACCCTTGTTAGGTGTTTACCATCAGGCCAACTGGGACAGTAACTCTTGCTCCCTCAGCCCCAGGAGCACAGTTTTCCAAGTCCACAGGAGTTGCAACTTCAGGATTAGAAGCATCAGGGCCGGTGGCTCCACGCTTTCAAATCCGTGAAGTCATGGGCATAAGTTTGAGACTGAGGAGGCTCAGCTACTCATGATCTGTCTCTTCAGCTTCTGCTTTTTATGGCTTCACAGCCTGCATCTGCCCTTTGGGGAAAGTTTTCCGAAGCTCTGTAGCTCCACAAGTTGAAGTTCCTGGAGGTATCCCACTCTGCCAGGAAGGCTCCTGCACACAGCACTCAGCTGTCTCACTCTGTGGGTTGGCAAGCCTTACTCCATCAATTCTAGCATTCAGAGGCACTTCCCTCCACCAGGAAACCTCTGTGCACAGGGACTCGGCTCTCTTGCTCCGTGAGTTGGCTCCAGCACTGCTTCTGGTTCTGCTGTTGTTGCTGCTGCTGCTTGTCTTCTGCTGTTCCACCAAAACAACAGCTGCCTATCCACCTTCATTAACATCATACATGCAGGGATTCCAACATGGAGGAATCCCTGCTACAATATCAGGAATTATGGTCCAGCCAAACTGCTACAAGTTTTTTAAGGAACACAATTCAATCCACGACACTGATCTTTGCCAACAAATTTGGAAGACAGCTACCTGGTCAAGCAACTGGAAGAGATCCATATTTGTGTCTATTCCCAAGAATCCAAATGAATACGGAAATTACTGAACAATATCATTAATATCACATGTGTTGCATGATTCACACGGGACACCAGCTGCTGGTGTTCCATGTGAATCGCACCAGCAGATGGTGCCCTGTGTGAGGGACAACGGAGAAAACAACCCATGTTCCCATAGCTCCAGAGACAAACAGAATGCAAGTCAGGGGTAAGTACCCTACAAGGCTCTTGAAGCCTTTTCTGGAACTCTCAGCGCAGAAAAGTCTTGCTTCATTCTGGGCAGCTCTCTTTCTTCAGAGCAAAAGCAGCAGAGGCTCAGCTGTGCTCTGTCTTGCATGCAGCCAGGGCTGATGTTTCTGATTCTGAATTGTTTATGCTTCTTGACTATTTGGTACAGGTGTTCCTGGTATCCTTCTCAGGGAAGTCTTGATTAGGATGATTGGGAAAAGACAGAAGTGGCTTTAAGAGGCTCTTTAGGTTCTGACCACCTTCAAAATTTGATTGCATGGAATCACTGTCATCATGCCCTGTCCCTGATACAGTCTAACTGCAAAAGTAAAGAACCATCCTCTTCCCCTCCACAGCCTGCTTCTTCAGTAACCCCGTGGCTCCACCTAAACTTTTTAAGTTTGAAACTCTGATGGAGAAATAAATTCTTGTGGGAGGGATGAGAATCAGAGGGTCCCCACGCCTTCCCTGTCATTCATCAGGGAGGAGCTCTTCTATATGGCTCTTTGCCTTTTCAAACTTCCAAGAAATTTAGGCAAAGTATCTAACAGAATGGCTTACAAAGTTCCTTCACCAAAGAGATAGTTGAATCTACTGGCACTAGTTATGAGATGACCCCTTGGGATTGGAATGCCTTAATGAAAACACTTCTAACTCCTGCTCAAATAAGTGTATGGCTCTTAGAATACAGAGATGCCTGCACTCTCCAGTCCATTGACAATCTCAGTAACAACATTCCAATTAGTCTTGATATGCTTGTTGGAACTGTTACTTTCAAGACTCCTCATGCTCAGAATTGGTATAATCACTTACTCTTCTCTCAGGCTTCTCAGGCAGACTCTAAGGCATGGGCAAAAATCCCTGATGCACAGCACCCTACCTGTCCTTTGCAAATATTCGACAAAAGCCTACTGAATCTTATGTTGATTTTGTTAACTGACTTCAAGAGGCTATAAGTAGACAAATTGGTAACCTTCAAGCATCTGAGGTATTGGCTCTTCATTTGGCCTTTGGAAATGGTAATGATGGTTCCCCAAAAGTTTTGGCTCCACTTATGTCCCCAAAGCCCAACATTGCTGAAATGATACATGCATGCTAGAACATTGGCACTGAGACCCATAAGGCTCAGGTCTTGGCTGTTGCTCTCCATCCCCCTAAGTGTTACAAATGCAGAAAAGAAGGTCATCTCCACAGGGAATGAACAAGGAGGAATGTTGGTTTTATTCAGTCACCTAAAAGATGCCAAAATGTAAGACAGGTTTTCAATGGGCCAGCCAGTGTCGCTTCAGTTTTACTGCAGTGATGAAACGAATCAGAGAAATGGGAGGAGGGGTGCTGGCTCTCGTGCCCTGAAACAATTTCAGAGCCCAGTGAACAAGGAACAGTCAAAGAGTAATTTGGAATGTAGAGGCTCCAGAGTGGGAGCCCTAGAAAAAGGAAAAACAGTAGAAAACTTAAGAGCTGCCACACAAGGTGGCACTGGTCTAGATTTGCTATTGGCTGAGGATGTTGTTGTAAGTGAAGCAAGAAAAGTGTATGTGGTTAAGACGGACGTATGGGGACCACTTCCTCAAAATATTGAAGGTCCTTCATTGGTCATTCAAGTACCTCAGCTTGAAGCATCCAAATCTTACTTGGAGTGATAGATTCTGATTATGAGGGACAAATTAAAATTATATTAACAGCTTCTATTTATCAAATTTTTGAAGGAAAGTTAGCTCAAATTCTTCTCCTCCTTGTTTGTTCATTTAATAAGGCTAATCCTAAGTTGAGAGGTGTTGGATGTTTGGGCAGTACTCACACCTTTTGGGTTACAAAACTGACAACTCAGTGTCCTTACTTGACAGTGCAAATTAGTGATGGAATATTTCAGGGCTTGGTAGGCTCTGGAGCTGATGTTACTATAATCGTGGAAAGTGACTGGCCAGCAGATTGGCCCACTTAACAAACCTCATGCAGTCTTACTGGTATCGGAGGGCAACAATAGGCTAGCCAAGCCAAGTGCTGTCGAGTCAGATCTGACTCATAAACAAAGTAAATATCTTTTGGTCTCTTTCAGTCCTGATGGAGAGCTACCAACTACTTTGAGGGTATGTGATTTACTGACTCAATGGAAAGTTACGATTGGGACAATTTTAACCTAGCAGCCATTGTTCTACAGGATGGGTTCCAGGCCCACCAATTTGAGTTGAACACTGGCCAATAAAAAGGGAGAAATTACTGATAATACAACAACTGGTTCATGATCAATTGAAATATGGTCATATTGAACCCTCAAATAGCCCCTGGAACACTCCCATCTTTTGCATTCCCAAAAGATCTGGAAAGTGGAGACTTTTACATGTTGGCTAGAGAAATTAGTAAGAGGGTGATCCCGATGGGAACTTTACAGTCAGGGTTGCCAAATTCATCATTAATTTCTCAAAATTATCATATTCTTTTTTTAATTATCATTGATTGAAAATGTACATTCACATATAAATTTGGGTGCTAACCTACATACATCTTCCACTGCTCTCCCTGCACAGTGACGACACACTCTTCCTCTCTGCTCCATACATGTCTTATCTTCCCAGCAGTCTCCTATCTTCTCCTCTCCCCCTAATCCCCTTCCACCAGTATAAGGTCAACAGAATGACCTCTTATAGATGCCTAGAACTTTAAAGTGTCCACACAATATCATCACTCTGCATCACCAAGTCCAAATCCATTGCTGCCTGAAAAGTTGAACTTCATTATGATTTATGGACAGGGGCAGCATCAGGACCCGGGTCCCCACTCGTAGGAGAACTCCGAGGACCCTGGACCATCAACTGTGGTCTTTTAGTGGAGATCTCAGGGTGCACCCCTTTTTATTTTTGTGTTGCCAGTGAGACTCAACTTTGTGAGCTCCATCACGGCTATCACTGGTGGTAGCCAGGCACCATCTGGTTCTTCCAGTCACAAGTCGATATAGACATCCACTCACGTGGGTCTCTCTGTCTCATGGATTTTCCTTCCCCCATGTCATTATGGACCTTGGTGATCATCCATTCCTGCTGAGTTGGGAAGATTTGCTGTACCCTCAGATGGCAGCTTGGCAGCTTTTAAGACCCCAGACGCCACTCACCAATGTGGGGTGCAGAGTGAGCTCATTGGCAAAATGCTAGTTGTGCCAATTGGCCTTGATTTCCCCTGAAAGCACAATCTCCAGCCCCCTGCCCCAGCTACTTTGTCCTTGCAATATTGGGTTAAGATGGGAGGAGTACACAAATTGTGTTGAAGTCCAGTCAGTATTGTGCTTTCACCACTTTCACCCAACCAAATTTCTAGCAACTATCTAGTCTAAACCCTCTCCCCTCACCCTCCCGCCATCCTCACCCTTGCAGCAGTCGGAGTCTTTTCTGTTACGCATGAGTCTGCTTTTAAGTTCTTATCATAGGGGTCTCATACAAAATTTGTCCTTCTCTCGCTGACTGCTTTCACTCAACATAATGTCCTCCAGTTGAAACCAGGTTAAGAGATGTTTCCTGCTATATCATTGTTCTTTATCACTGCATAGTGTTCCATTAAGTATATATACCATAGTTCACCTATCCACTCTTCTGTTGTTGAGCATCTGGGTTGATTCCATCTTTTTGCTATTTTGGACTGTGCTGAGGTGAACATTTGTGTGCATGTATCAGTTGGTGTGAATGGCCTTGATTCTGTAGGATGTATTCCAAGCAGTGGAATTACTGGGTCAAACGGTGTATCTATATCCATTATTTTAAGGTAGCATCAGATTGCTTTCCAAAGAGGTTGCACCATTTTGCAATCCCACCAACAGTGTAGGAGAGTTCCAATCTCTCCACTGCCTCTCCAGCATTTAGTGTTTTGCATTTTTTAGATTATGGCCAACCTTATTGGGGTGAGATGGTATCTCACTGTTGTTCTGATTTGAATTCCTTTAACAGCTAATGATTGTGAGCATGTCCGTATGTGTTTTTTGGCTACCTGGATCTCCTCTTTAGAGAAGTGTCTGTCCATCTCCTTTGCCCATCACTTAATTGGATGATTTATCTTTTTTTGTTGCTATTTTGTAGTACCTTATAGATTATGGAGATCAGGCATTGGTCTGACATAGTGTTGCCAAATATTTTTCCCATTCTGTAGGTGGCCTTTTAATTCTATTAATAAAGTCTTTAATGAGCAAAAGTGATTGATTCTTCTTGTTGCTTGTGGTTTGTTTGACAGATTTTGAAGTCTGTCCATGTTGTGTATTAAACCTTCCATTGTTGTTCCTACTTTTTCTTGGATGAGCTTTATCATTTTAGATTTGATAATTTAGGTCTTTTATCCAGTTTGAGTTGTTTTTTGTATAAGGTGTAAGATATGGGTCTTGTTTTAATTTAGTGCAGATGAACATCCAATTTTGCCAGTTTGTTGAAGAGATTGTTTTTACCTCAGTTTGATGTCTTAGGGCCTTCGTTGAATATCAGCTGTTCATAGGCAGATGATGTCATCTCTGAAATCTCTATTCTGTTCCACTGATCTATCTGTCTGTTTTTGTACCAGTACCAAGCAGTTTTGACCACTGTGGCAGTGTAATAGGTTCTAAGGTCAGGTAATGAGAGGCCTCCCAGCATGTTCTTTAGTAATGCTTTACTTATCTGGGGCTCTTTCCCTTTCCAAACTAAGTTGGTAATTTGTTCCTCCATCTCATTAAAAAATGTCACTGGAACCTGTATTGGGATTGCATTATATAAGTAGATTCCTTTGGGTATAAAATAGACATTTTTACAATGTTAAGTCTTCCTATCCATGAGCAGGGTAGGTTTCTCCATTTTTGTAACTCTTTCTTAGTAAAAGTTTGTAGCTCTCTTTGTAAAGGGCTGTTTTCTCTGGTTAGATTTATTCCTAGGTACTTTATCTTCTTAGGGGCTATAGTAAATGGTATTGACTTGGTGATTTCTTCCTTAATAATCTCACTGTTGGTGTAAAGGAGTCCTATTTATTTTTTTATGTTTATTTTGTATCCTGAGACTTTGCCAAATTCCTTTGTCAGCTTGAGTAGTTTCCTTATGGATTCTTTGGGATTCTCTGTATACACAATCATATCATCTGCAAACAGGGAAATTTTCAGTTCTTTGCCAATGCAGACGCTCTCTATTCTTTGGTTTTGTCTAATTGCTCTGGCTACAACTTGTAGTACAATGTTGAATAGGAGAGGTGAGGGTGGGCAGCCTTGTCTGGTTCCTGTTCTCAAGGGAAACTGTTTCAGTCTCTCTCCATTCAGGATGACATAGACAGTTGGCTTTGTTGCATTGAGGAATTGGCCATCTATTCCTGTTTTGCTGACAGCTTTTAGCATGAATGGGTGTAGGACTTTAGCAAATGCCTTTTCTATATCAATACACAAGATCAGATGATTCTTGTCTTTTGTGGTATGTATGTGGTTGATGACGTTAATTGTTTTTCTGATGTTGAATCAGCCTTGCATCCCTGGTATGAATCCAACTTGGTCATGATTGATTATTTTTTTGGTATATTGTTGTATTCTACTGGCAAGAATTTTGTTGATGATTTTTGCATCTAGATTCATGAGTCATATTGGTCTGTAGTTCTCCTTTTTGGTTAGATCTTTCCCTGGTTTTGATATCAGGGTTATGCTGGCTCATAGAATGAATTTGAGAGTATTCCGTCCCTTTCTATACAGTGAACTCATCTCAATAATATTGGAGATAACTCTTCTCTAAAAGCTTGGTAGAATTCTACAGTGAAGCCATCTCGGCTGGGTTTTGTTTTTGGTTTGCAGTTTTTTGATGACTTTTTCAATCTCTTCCTTTGTGATGGGTTTATTAAGTTATTCTGCATCATCTTGTGATAATTTTGGTAGGTGATATGAATCAAGGAATTTGTCCATTTCCTCTAGGTTTTTGAATTTGTTAGAATACAGTCTTTCATAGTATTCAGCTATGATATTTTGGATTTCTGCTGGATCTGTTGTGACAGCTCCCCTCTCATTTCTTATTTGGGTTATTTGTTTCCTTTCCTGTTTTTCTTTAGTAAGTTTAGACAGTGGTTTGCCAATGTTGTTGATCTTTTCAAAAAACCAGCTTTTGGTCTTTTTAATTGTTCTTGTAGTCTCTAATTCATTTAGTTCTGCTCCAGTCTTTATGACCTGTTTTCTTCTGGTGTCTGAGGGGAAAATTATATTCTTATCATTGACTTAAGAGATTATTGTTTTACCATTCCATTCCATCCTAAGGAATATAGTAAGTTTGCCTTCTCAGTACCTACCTATAAGAATTCTGCACCAGCTCAATGATATCAGTCGAAGGTACTGCCTCAAGGAACGGTTAACAGGCCCACAATGTAGATAAAGTTCTCGCTCCAGTTCATCAACAAATTTTCCTCAGTAATTATTTATCACTATATAGATGACACTCTTTTGGCTGCTGAATCCCAGTCTCAATTAAATAACTCTTTGACAAATTACAAGAAGGGTTAACAAAAGTGGGTCTTCAGATAGCACCAGAAAAATTTCAATTTGTTACACCTTGGCAATACTTAGGAAGCTTACCTAAAACAGCAGTGCAGCCACAAAGAATTCAAATTTCTTGCCGTAATACCTTAACAGTAAATGACTTACAAAAGTTATTAGGCAATGTAAATTGGCTCCATCTTCTATTGGCCATTCTCACTTATATGCTTACCCATTTATTTCAGCTCTTAAAGGGAGACCCTGCTCTCTTCTCTCCTCACATACTTACACCTGAAGCAAAAAGTACTACACTTATGATCTCAGCATCACAATAACAAGGTCCAATTTAGAATGAGAACTGGTTTGCCACCATACCTTGTCATAGTAAACACTCCTCATAGTCTCACAGCCACATTAACACAATTTCATCATCTAGAAATGATTACATTAGAATAGTCTTTTGTTCACGTCAGCCTCCGAAGAAAATATTCACTAAAACACAACAAAGATGTTTTCTTATAAGATTAGGTCGTTCTAGATGTTGCTCCTGATGGGCAAAGACCCTGGTTTTGTCTGCTCAGGTATATCAGTTTCAGACTTTAAGTGTTTGTCACAGAATGATGAAGAATTTTAAATTACCCACAGTGATTTTACTGGCATCATGCAATATAGCTTACCATCAAATAAACTGTAACCACATTAAAACTTTACCCCTTCATGCACAGTCTACTATTGTTACGTCTCCCACTTCAAAAGCACCCCCTGTTTTCACAGATGGCTCTGAAAAAACTGGAAAAGGAGAAGCTACATGGTATGAAGCAGGACAATGGGAACATGTTGTAAAAGGCTCAGAAAACAATTCAGAAGGAAGAACTGGCTGCTCCAATTCGAACCTTAGGAATTTTTTCTCAAAAACCACTTAATCTAATTTCTGACTCTGCCTATATGGTACATACTATTCAGACCATACAAGATTCTTTATTATGTCAAACATCTGAGTGTGAATTACATTCCCTTTTCATACAGCTTCAGTTTTTACTTGCTGCTAGAAACTTTTCTATATTTGTCACTCACATTCGTTCTCATACAAATCTACCTGTTTTCCTTAGTGAAGGAAATGCTCAAGCAGATGCCTTGACCATGTCAGTGTTTTCATAAGCTTCAGACTCACTCTTTTTTCACCAGGGGGCAAGAGCTTTAGTTACACAGTATTCCATTACTTTACAACAAGCTAAAGACATCATTAGAGCCTGCCATGAATGCCAATGTTATTCTACTCCAACACAAGGTGGTGTCAAACCTCAAGATCCCAAAATCAACCAAATTTGGCATACTGATGTCACTCATTAGCCACACTTGGTTGCCTTAAATATTTACATATTACTGTTGACATCTATTCTGGATTTCTTTCTGCTTCGTGTCTTTCAGGGGGAATCATTGTCCCATATTAAATATCATATTCTTAATGCTATTGCAACCATGGGACTACCAAACCAAATAAAAACTGATAATGGCCCAGCCTATATTTCTAGGGCTTTTCAACAATTTTGCAATCAGTGGAACATTACTCACATTGCAGGAATTCCTTATAACCCTCAAGGTCAGGCTATGGTTGAACGCTCTCATCACACACTCCAAACCTTATTACAAAAACAAAAAGGAGTAACTGATACCCCCATTAATCAACTACATAAAGCTTTATTCACCTTAAATTTTTTAAACGTAAATATGTCAGGGTTGACTAATGCAGAAAAGGTTTCTTCTGAATAAACATTGTCCTTATCCCTTGGTCCTGTATACAGATCCTACACATGGCCCCAGTGGAAAGGGCCTGCAGAGTTATTAACCTGGGGGCGGGGCTGTGTATCTGTTCTTTCACCTACAGGACCTATATGAATATCAGCTCAAGCTGTTAAACCTTACCATGAGCTGGAGTCAGAGCATGCAGAACCTGATCCCCAAAATTCAAAATCTGCAGATGAACTCCTGTCCACCTGTAATGATGAGTTCTAGACCCTAGAGACAATAAAATGGACAAGATGACACACCTAATGGAGCTACAGGGGAAGTTACTTGGGGAAATCTGAAGACACTGGTAACACATGGTCAGGTGGTGTTAGCAAACAGAAGTGCCCCAGTGACTCCAGAGAATCTTTCTATTGCATCTGTAGTTTCCAACAGCTCTATGAATAAGAACAATGTATTATACCTAGTAGAAGGGCTGTTGTTATTGGTTTCTGGAGGACAAATATGCCAATATACTAACTGGGCTTACTTGCTGAATCCTCCTGTCCGTATTTCAAAATGGCTTTCAAATACTAGTAGTCGTTTTGATTGGGTTGTTCATGACAAAAGTGGTTCAGCTTTTGTCTGTACTTCACGACCCATTGTTTTCCAAAAAATCCCAGAAATACAACATAATCAAACTTTTAATCTTACTTTTCAATCCAGTTATGTTTATATCTGCCCATGTCTCTCCTTACACAAGGGCTACAACTTGGATCCCTGTAAATCTAACATGACCCTGGGAAGACTCCTCTGTCTTAAGCCAAGTTGTTAACTCCCTAAAACTTCTATGTCATTCAAAGAGATTTTTGTGAATTTTAATTGCTTCCATTATCGCAGCTACTATATTAGCAGCTACCGCAGCTACTGCTGCTGTGGCTCTTACTCAGTCCTTATAGACCGCTACTCAGCTTAATAGTTACATGCAGAATGTGACCTTTGAAATGCAATCCATGACCCAGATAGATCAAGAAATTCTCAGATGATTGGATGCACTTGAGAAAGCAGCATTATGGTTAGGGGAAAGACAAGAAGTATTATGGCAAAAATCTCAATTGTGCTGTGATCGTGAATTTCTTAAACACTGTTATTACCCATGTTTCTTATAATGCTACCAAATGGGGAGACATTAAGCGTCACTTGACTATCACCTTTAACACACTCCTTAAAAAACACATTCAAGAATTACATAAAGAATTATAAGAACAAATGACTCTTTGACAAGTTGAAGCAAAAAGTTTAACTCTTCAAACTATGAATGAGTTAGTGGTTAAATCCCAATAATTGGTTTTCTGGATTCAATTTATGTATTTGGATATTTCTTGCCCTCATTATTATCTGTGTTGTCTGTCTTCTTTCAGTCATAAAATGCATGCTACAACTTCAGCAACACACCAAAGATGTCCAGCTGGCCCTGGCTTGACAACAACTGGCTTGTATACTGGCTTGACAACAACTGTTCCGTCAGAAGATGTAACCTTTAGAAAATAAAAACAGGGGCTATGTGGGGATGTGCATGTTTGGAAAGAATGTAAAATCCTGCTTACCCTAATCTGGTCTGTATTTAGATAGGGATTTGTCTTGAAAATGGCAAAACCCTAGCAAAAGCCCTTGAGACAAGTTTATCTCAGTGTACTGAAAAACTACGTGCTGAAGATAGCACTCACTGAGAATAGTTCAATGACTTTCTCATAACCCTTCCTGGGAATATCGCTTCTTCTTTTTTAAGTAAGGAGTACTGGTAAGATGCCTTTTCTCACTTTCCCAGAAGAAAACTTGTTTACTTTGCTCAATAAAAGCTGGTGGGTTAAACAAACTGGTGTCAGTCTCTACTCACAGGAGACTGTCTTTTTCTGTCCACAGCAAGTTAAAAGTTTGTTGTCAGTGTGATTTTTTCAACCTCAGCCTCTCACACACATCACACTTGTAAGTGGTGTTCAGTCTCACATCTGTAAGTGACATCCCATGTTAGTCACACCAATGGCTGGTGTCCTGTGTGAATTGTGCCAACACACATGCAAATAAAATTCTGCTGAATATCATTCAAAAGTGGCTATGGCAATGTCTTGACATAGAAGTGCCAGAAATTCAGGCTGGATTTAGAAGAACACATGGAATAAGGGATATCACTGCTGATGTCAGATGGATCCTGGCTGAAAGCAAAGATGTTTATGTGTGTTTTATTGAATATGCAAAGACATTTTATTATGTGGATCATAACAAATTATGGGTAAAATTGTGGGGAATGACAATTGCAGAATGCTTAGTTGTGCTAATGAAGAACCTGTACATACATCAAGAGGCTGTTTTTCAAATAGAACAAGAGGATTCTGCATGATTTAAAATCAGGAAAGGTGCTGATTAGGGTTGTATTCTTTCACCAAACCTAATCAGTCTGTATGCTGAGGAGCTTGACTATGTGAAGAAAAATGGGGCATGAGGATTGGAGGAAGATTCATTAACCATCTACACTATGCAAATGATGCAGCCTTGGTGAAAGTGAAGACTTGAAGCACTTACTGATGAAGACAACTTACTGGTGAAGACAACAGCCTTCAGTATGAATTAAACCTCACTGTGAAGAAAACAAAAATCTACCCAATTGGACCAATAAGCAAGATCATGATAAATGGAAAAATGATCAAAAATGTCAGGAATTTCATTTTACTTGGATCCATAGTCAACACCTATGGAAGCAGCAGTTAAGAAATGAAAAGACACATTGCATTAGGTAAATTTGCTGTAGAAGACCTCTTTAAGGTGTTGAAAAACTAAGATGTCACTTTGAAGAAGACTCAGGTATGTCTGACCCACACCATGGTATTTTCAATAGTATCGTAAGTATGTGTGCAAAAGCTGGACTAAAGGAAGACTGAAGAAGAATTGATGCCTTTTAATTGTGGTGTTGGTGAGGACTATTGAATGTATCTTAGACTACCAAAAGAATGAACAAATCTGTTTTGAATGAAGTGCAACCAGAATGTTTCTTAGCAGTGAGGATGTTGAGGATGTTATATACTTTGGACTTGTCATCTGGACAAGGATGTCATGTTGGTGTGGGCAACATGACCACAGCTAGGGCAAATATTGTGGCCTGGGTGTGGGGCTTGTGAGGTTGTGAATGAATGAATGCAGAACAGCTGCAAACAGCAATATATGACATCAGATCCTTGCAAACCATGGGTCTGGCCTGCTGAATGTGATCTTGGTACCTGTGACCAGGCCCAAGTGCTTTACCTCCTGAAGAGGAGAATTCAACTGAGGAAGTGGCCTTTGTTATATTAGTTAGACAGAAAGACACCCATTTACTCTGTGGTGAACTATCCACATATCCTATTCAAATTACTGCCTGCTTTACTGCACATAGATTTGTTTTTTTCACTAAATAAAAGGGAGTTGCATGATGCCCAAGAGTTGGAGTTGGAGTGTCAGAGATACCCTCCACACCACTAGTGCTTCTTGTGTGGCATTCTTCATGGGCACTGATCAGCCACGGTCAACACAGACCCGTGGAACTTAACAGTTGGTAAAGTACAAGATCTTTGGGAAAGAGGAAGAACATCAATGAGATAGACTGATACAGTGGGTGCAACAATGGGCTCAAGCACAACAACAATTGACAGCATGGTGCAGGACCAGGCAATATTTCGATCTACGGTACTTAAGCTTGCTATAATTTTCTCAGTTTAAATCAGTCTTTTATTTCTTGGTATAACCTTCACTTTTCCTCCATATGGGAATTCTATGACTACACTACTTTTTTCTTTCTTTTTTCATTTTGACGTTTAGATTGTTTACATATTGGTGTCTCTAATTCTCAATTTTCAGTCCTTTAGCTGCATTTTGTTTTTGTGAATTCCCTATCTTAGTATCAGGTTTATTTGTCCTGTGTCCTGTCTTATTGTTGTCTGATGTTGTTGGCTCTCTAACCTTAGGATTCCCTTGATATTGACTGTTGTCTCTGAGGCATCAGTAAGTTATATTTATTTTTGTATTCTGCATCCCGATTTTTGTTTTGTTTTGATACCTCCAAGTAACCTGGGTATGTATGTTGCTCTGGTCTTTGGAGTCATCAAAGCTTTTACATCTTGTCTCCAGGTAGTTAGAACAGCTGCTATGTGTGTGAGCCTGGGAGTTTGCTTAGGTGCCACAGATTAAGTGCAAAGTGTTGAGTCTGTCCTGCTAGTTGCCTGGCATTTAGCATAGAGGGTGTTCTCCCTAGTCACAGGGTTGGCTGTTGCGTTTGTTCTCCACCGCTTGCTGTTTGGTTGGGGCACAGTGCCTGGGTGGACACTGGGTTGGGGCAAGTGTGTGGTGTGGAGACTCCTACCTCCAGCTCTGAGTAGGCAGACTGTGGTGGGGGGAATGGTATCCCAAGTAGGCACAGGTCTTTAGTTTTAGTGGGGAATAAGGTGGAGGGTAAAGTAGAGGATTCTTGGCAGTTCTAACCTTCCCAGATGAAGTGCATGCCCTTGTCTGCTAAAACATATATTTGGGGTAGGCAGGGCAGCTGGTTCTTGGGAACCTGGGGGTTGTTGGCTGGAGAGATTAGGGGGCCCCACTCATTCTCAGGTCCCAGATGTGGTATGGAGTAGGTGGTTCCACCAATTGTCAGGGCCTCAGTATGTGTGAATGGCACTCCTTTTTAGGGGGTGGAGTGGTGTCAAATGTCACAGTCAGCTCCCACTTGGCTGATGCAGGAGAAAATGAACTTCAGGTGGATGCCCTGTCCATTTTGTCCAAAAGAGATGTGCTCTGCTCCTGGCACTGCTTTCTTGGTAGTATTAGCTCCACCAAAACTCTCTGCTATCTTCTTTGATATCTCAAGAGATTACCGAAATGGATGCCCTTTATTTCTTGGTCTTGTCTAATTGCTGTAGCTAGAACTTCTAGTACAATGTTGAATAGAAGTAGTGAGAGTGGCCATCCTTGCCTAGCTCCCGTTCTCAAAGGGAATTCTTTCAGTCTTTCATGATTCAGGATGATGAAGGCAGTCGGCTGGCTTTGTGTAAATGCTACTAATTGTGTTGAGGAATTTCCACTCTATTCTTCTTTTTCTGAGAGTTTTTAGCATGAACGGGTGTTGAACTTTGTCAAATGCCTTTTCTGCATCAACTGACAAAATCAGGTGATTCCTATCTTTTGTGTGATTAATGTGGTTGATTACATCGATTGTTTTTCTGATGCTGAATCAGTCTTGCATCCCTGGAGTGAAACCAACTTGATCATGATGATTTTTTTTACATGCTTTTCAATTCTATTGGCTAGAATTTTGCAGAAGATTTTGCACCTAGGTGCACGAGTGATATTGGTCTGTAATTTTCTTTTTTGTGGGATCTTTCCCTGGATTCGGTATCAGGGTTATGCTGGCTTCGTAGAATGAATTTGGGACTATTCCATCCCTTTCTATGGTGTGAAATAGCCTCAATAGTATTGGAGTTAACGCTTCTATAAAAGTTTGATGGAATTCTCTCATGAAGACATCTGGGCCAGGACTTCTTTTGGTTGGTAGGTTTTTGATGACTTTTTCAATCTCTTCCTTTGTGATAAATTTATTAAGTTGCTCTACTTCTCCTTGTAATAATCTTTCTGAGTGATATGAATCTAGAAATTTGTCCATCTCCCATAGGTTTTCAAACCTGTTAGAGTACAGCCTTTCATAATATTCTGTTACGATATTTTTTATTTCATCTTGGTCGGTTGTAACAACTCCCATTTCATTTCTTAAAGGAGTTATTTGTATCTTCTGTTGTTTTTTTTTTTTTAATTTCTTTTTTTTATTAAATGAAAAAAATGAAAGTGTACATACTCTGTGCTTACAATACTGGGTTAAGAGAGGAGAAGTACACAAGTTGTGTCGAAGTCCCATTAATACTGATCTTCTTACTAATGTGTATTGTCAGCAATTTCACCCTACCAAATTTCTAACAACAATCTAATCTAAACCTTGCCTCCCCACCCTCCCACCTTCCCCACCCTTGTAGCCATCAAAAGAGTCTTTTCTATTATGTATGAGTACGCTTTTAAGTTTTTATCGTAGGGATCTCATATAATAATTGTCCTTCTGTCGCTGACTAGTTTCACTCAACATACTGTCCTCCAGTTGAGACCAAATTGTGAGATGTTTCCTGCTATCTTCGTTGTTCTTTATCATTGTATAGTACTCCATGGAGTATATATACCAAAGTTTACCCAACCATTCTTCTGTTGTTGGGCATCTGGGTTGATTCCAACTTTTTGCTATCGTGGACTGTGCTGCAATGAACATTTGTGTGCATGTAGCAGTTGGTATGAATGGCCTTGATTTTGTAGGATATATTCCGAGCAGAGGAATTACTGGGTCAAATGGTATATCTGTATCCATTATTTTAAGGTAACGCCAAATTGCTTTCCAAAGAGGCTGCAGCATTCTGCAATCCCACCAACAGTGAAGGAGAGTTCCAATCTCTCCACAGCCTCTCCAACATTTATTGTTTTGTGTTTTGGGGATCATGGCCAATCTTGTTGGGGTGAGGTGGTATCTCATTGTTGTTTTGATTTGAATGTCTTTAATAATTGAGGATTGTGAACATGTCTGCATGTGTTTTTTGGCTGCCCGGATCTCCTCTTTAGAGAAGTGTCTGTCCATCTCCTTTGCCCATTGCTTAATTGGATCATTTGTCTTTTTCTTATTGATATTTTGTAGAACCTTACAGATTATGGAGATCAGGCATTGGTCTGACATAGAGTTGCCAAATATTTTTTCCCATTCTGTAGGTGGCCTTTTAATTCGTTTGATGAAGGCTTTGGATGAGCAGAAGTGTTTGATTCTTATTAATTCCCATTTATCTGTTCTCTCTTCTGATGAATGTGTTTTGTTTGTCAGATTTTCAAGTCTGTCTATATTGCGTATTAAAACGTCCATTGTTGACCCTATCTTATCTTGGATGAGCTTTATCGTTTTAGCTTTTATATTCAGGTCTTTTATAAGGTGTGAGATATGGGTCTTGTTTCAATTTTTTGCAGATGGATATCCAATTATACCAGCACCATTTGTTAAAGAGACTGTTCTTACCCCAGTTCAAAATCTTAGGACCTTTGTCAAGTATCAGCTGTTCATAAGAAGGTGGTGGCATCTCTGGGGTCTCTACTTTGCTCCATTGGTCTATGTGTCTCTTTTTGTACCAATGCCAGACTGTTTTGACTACTGTGGCAGTGTAATAGGTTTTAAAGTCAGATAGTGAGAGGCCTCCCAGCATATTCTTCTTTTTCAGTAGTTTTACTTATTTGGGATTTCTTCCCTTTCCAAATAAAGCTGATAATTTGTTTCTCCATCTCATTAAAAAAGGTCACTGGAATTTGTATTGCCAGCATTGGGATTGCATTGTATAAGTAGAGTGCTTTGGGCAAAATAGATATTTTCACAATACTGAGTCTTCCTATCCATGAGCAGGCCAGATTACTCCACTTACGTAAGTCCTTCCTAGTTTCTTATAGCAATGTCTTGTAGTTTTCTCTGTAAAGATCTCTTATTTATCTAGTTAGATTTATTCCTAGGTATTTTATCTTCTTGGGGGCTATTGATTTGGTGATTTCTTCATTAATAATTTCATTGTTGGTATAAAGGAATCCTACTGATTTAGTAATGTTTATCTTGTATCCTGATACTTTGCCGAATTCTTCTATTAGCTCTAATAGTTTACTTATGGATTTCTTTGGATTCTCTGTATAGACAATCGTATCACTTGCAAAGAGGGAAATCTTTACTTCTTCAGTGCCAATAAGGATGCCTTTTATTTCTTTGTCTTGTCTAATTGCTCTGGCTAGAACTTCTAACACAATGTTGAATAGAAGTGGTGAGAGCGGGCATCCTTGTCTAGTTCCCATTCTCAAAGGGAATTCTTTCAGTCTTTTGCCATTCAGGATGATGAAAGCAGTTGGCTTTGCATAGATGTTATTAATTATATTGAGGAATTTCCCTTTTATTCCTATTTTTCTGAGAGTTTTAAGCATGAATGGATGTTGAACTTTGTCAAATGCCTTTTCTGCATCAATTGACAAAATCAGGTGATTTTTATCTTTTGTGTTATTAATATGGTTGATTACATTAATTGTTTTTCTGATGTTGAACCAGCCTTGCATCTCTGGAATGAAACCAACTTGATCATGATGAATGATTGTTTTTATATGCTGTTGAATTCTATTGGCTAGAATTTTTTTGAAGATTTTTGCATCTAGATTCACGAGTGATATTGGTCTGTAATTTTCTTTTTTTTGTGGGATCTTTCCCTGGTTTTGGTATCAGGGTTATGCTGGCTTCATAGAATGAATTTGGAAGTATTTCATCTCTTTCTATGGTATGAAATAGCCTCATTAGTATTGAAGTTAATTCTTCTCTAAAAGTTTGGTAAAATTCTCCAGTGAAGCCATCTGGGCCAGGACTTTTTTGGTTGGTAGATTTTTGATGACTTCCTCAATCACTTCCTTTGTGATAGATTTATTAAGTTGATCTACTTCTCCTTGTGATAGTCTTGGTGAGTCATGCGAATCTAGAAATTTGTCCATTTCCCCCAGGTTTTCAAAACTGTCAGAGTATAGCTTTTCTTAGTATTCTGTTATGATATATTTTATTTCAGATGAGTCTGTTGTAACATCTCCCAACTCATTTCTTAATCAGGTTATTTGTATCTTCTGTTGTTTTTCTTTTGTAAGTTTAGCCAACAGTTTATCAATTTCGTTGATCTTTTCAAAGAACCAGCTTTTGGTTTTGTTAATTTTTTCAATTGTTTTTCTATTCTCTAATTCATTTAGTTCTGCTCTAATTTCTATAATCTGTTTTCTCCTGGTGCTTGAGGGGTTTCTTTGTTGCTCTCTTTCTACTTGTTCAAACTGTGAGGTTAATTCTTTAATTTGTGCTCTTTCTTCTTTCTGGAAGTGTGCATTTATAAACTGACCTCTGAGCACTGCTTTTGCTGTATCCCATAAATTCCGGTAGGATGTGTCTTCATTCTCATTTGAATCCATAAATTTCTTTAATGTGTCTTCAATTTCTCTTATAACCCAAGGCTTTATGAGTAAAGTGTTTTTCAGTTTCCACA
The DNA here is from genome assembly GCA_028571685.1 of Heterohyrax brucei. Classification (NCBI taxonomy): domain Eukaryota; kingdom Metazoa; phylum Chordata; class Mammalia; order Hyracoidea; family Procaviidae; genus Heterohyrax; species Heterohyrax brucei. The sequence continues at coordinate 36,701,019 of CM053160.1, read as the reverse complement.
AGTTGGAATTTTTACCTATGAATTTTCTGTTATTGATTTCAACTTTTATAGCTCTGTGGTCCAAGAAGGTACTTTGCAATAAATCAATGGTTTGGATTTTATGGAGAATTGTTTTATAACCTAACATATGGTCTGTTCTGGAGAATGTTCCATGTGCTTTTGAGAGGAAGGTATATTTATCTGTTGGTGGATAAAAAGATCTGTATATGTCAATGAGGTCAAGTTGGTTGATTGTTGTAATAAGATCTTCTGTATCTTTACTGAGCTTTTTTCTGGATGATCTATCCTTAACTGAAAGAAGAGTGTTACAGTCCCCAACTATTATTGTGGAATGATCAATCTCATTTTTCAATGTTGTCAGTATTTGTTCAATGTATTTAGGTGCTTTGGTATTGGGTGCATAAATATTTAATATTGTTAGATCTTGCTTGAGTGGTGAACCTTTCAGCAATAAATAGTGACCATCCTTGTCCACAATACTGGATTTTACATTAAAATCTATTTTATCTGAGATTAATATCACCACACCTGCTCTTTTTTTGTGTATTATTAGCTTGATATATATTATTCCAACCTTTAATTCTCAACTTGTTCTTATCTTTAAGTCTAAGATGTGTTTCTTGTAATCAACATATAGATGGGTCATGTCTTTTGATCCATGATATCACTCGCTGTCTCTTCACTGGAGCGTTAAGTCCATTTACATTCAATGTGATTATTGATAGGTATACGTTTAGTGATGTCATTGCAATACATTTATTTTCATGTTGGTGTTTTCTCTGTTGTTCTTAATCTGTCCTGGGACATTCTTCTTTATGGATGGTATGAGTTTTGATTTTATATTTATTGAGACTCCTGCATTGTGATTTTTCATTTCAAATGATATATTGTTAATCAGTTCTATGACTACATACCTAATCCCCCTTAATGTATAATTATTGGAATCAATTTTAACTATTTTAGAAGTCAGAGACTGTTGCTGCATCAAAAACAACTGTAACTATTGTAGTGTATCCCTCTTTTAACATGATGATATTATAGTTGTCGTGATATGATCATAAATTCCCTTATTATAATATTGTAGTTTTTGCTTGGTTTGGTGAAGTTTTGCACCTTCCTTACCTGATTAGAAATTTGGATGAAATGCCTTAAATTATCACCTAAAACATATATTTAGGGAAGAGCTTCTTTCAATATTTCTTGTAATTTGGGTTTAGTTTTTATGAAGTCTTTAAGTTCATCTTTATTTTCAAAAGTCTTAATTTAACCATTATATTTGATAGACAATTTAGCGGGATAAATTATTCTGGGATGGAATAATAAAGTCTCATTCAGGACTTTGAATGTGTCTGCCCATTGTTTTCTTGCCAGCATTGTTTCAGCGGAAAAGTCAGATGAAAGTCTATAGGGTTTCCCTTGGAATGTTAGTTTTGATTTGAGCCTTCCTGTCTTCAGAAGCATCTCTTTGTGTTTTAGCTTATTAAGCTTAGTTATAGTATGTCTTGACATTCTTCTTTTTGGATCTAACTTTTGCAGTGTTCAATAAACATCTTGGATATTTATGTTCTCTTTGTTCATAATCTCAGGAAAGTTTTCTGTCAGCATCTCTACGACAATAGTCTCTATGTTGTCATTAATCCTCCCTTGTTCAGGAACTCCAATTAAACGTAAATTATTCCTCTTCATGGAGTCTTATATGTTTCTTAATGTTTCTTATTTCTTTTCTCTGATTTTACCTCATAAATGTTGGCATTAGTTACTTTGTCTTCCAGGTCACTGATTCTAACTTCCATCTGTTCAATTCTACTCTTTTGGCTTTGGATAGAATTATCCAATTCTGTAATTTTGTTACTAATCTGATGTATTTCAGATCGTTGATGTTCTAGCATATCAAATAGTTTACCAAATTTTTCATTTTGTTCTATTGCATGTTGTTTAATCTCTAGGAGGATTTTACATATAATTTTTTTTGTATTCAGTCTCTGTTAGATTCAGAAAGGCTTCTTCTTCTGGGAAGAAGAGAGAGTCCACCATCCAGTTCTTCCGGTCCCAAGTTGATGTAGGCACCCACTCATGTGGGTCTCTCTACCTTCTGGGTTGTCTTTACCCCATGTCATTTTGGTCTTCAGTGATCGTCCGTTCCTGATGAGTTGGGACCATTTGCTGTGTCCTCGGATGGCAGCTTGGCAGCTTTTAAGACCCCAGATGCCACTCACCAATGTGGGGTGCAGAGAGCCCTCTTAGCAAAACACTAGTTGTGCGAATTGGCCTCGATTTTGCCTAAGAGCATGGTTCCCTGCCCCCTGCCCCAACTACTCTGCCCTTGCAATATTGGGTTAAGATGGAAGGTATATTCAAGTTATACTGAAGTCCACTTAATATTGTTCTTGTTTCTAATGTGTGCTATCACTGATTTCACCCAACCAGATTTTTAGCAACTATGTAATCTAAACCTTTCCACCCTTACCCTCCCTCCCTCCCCTCCCTTGCAGATGTCAAAGAGACTTTTCTTCTATACATAAGTCTGTTTTTGAGATCTTATCGTAGAGGTCTCATACAGTATTTGTCCTTCTGTTGCTGACTACTTTCACTCAACATAATGTCTTCCAGTTGAAACCAGGTTATGAGATGTTTCCTGAAATCATAATTGTTCTTTATCATTGCATAGTGCTTCATTGAGTATATATACCATAGTTTACCTGTCCATTCCTCTATTGTTGGGCATCTGGGTTGATTCCATCTTTTTGCTATTGCGAACTGTGCTGCGATAAACATTCCTGTGCATGTGTCCTTTGGTGTGAAAGGCCTTGATTCTGTAGGATACATTCCAAGTAGTGGAATTACTGGGTCAAATGCTTTATCTATATCCAGTTTTAAGGAAGTGCCAGATTGCTTTCCAAAGAGGCTGGACCATTTTGGAGCCCCATCAACAGCCCCATCCACAGCCTCTCCAGCATGTGTTATCTGTTTTTTGGATCATGGCCAACCTTGTTGGGGTGAGATGGTATCTCATTGTAGTCTTGATTTGAATTTCTTTAATAGTTTAAGATGGTGAACATGACCACATGTGTTTTTTGGCTTCCTGGATCTCCTCTTTAGAGAAATGTCTGTCCATCTCCTTTGCCCATAGCTTAATTGGATGATTTATCGTCTTCTTGATATTTTTTTAGTATCTTACAGATTATGGAGATCAGGCGTCAGTCTGACATAGAGTTGCCAAATAATTTTTCTCATTCTGCTGGAGGCCTTTTAGTTCTATTAATAAAGTCTTTGGATGAGCACAAGTGTTTGATTCTTAATAGTTCCCATTTATCTATTTTCTCTTCTAGTGATTGTGGTTTGTTTGACAGATTTTAAAGTCCGACTGCATTGTGTATTAAAACTTCCATTGTTGTTCCTATCTTTTCTTGGATGAGCTTTATCGTTTTAGGTTTGATATTTAGGTCTTTTATCCAGTTTGAGTTCGTTTTTGTATAAGATGTATTGTTTCAATTTATTGCAGATGGATATCCAATTTGTTGAAGATACTGTTTTTATACCTGTTTAATGTCTTAAGGGCTTTGTCAAATATCAGTTGTTCATAGGCAGACGGTGTCATCTCTGGGGTCTCAATTCTGTTGCATTGATCCACCTGTCTGTTCTTGTACCAGTACCAGGCTGTTTTGACCACTGTGGCAGTGTAGTATGTTCTAAGGTCAGGTTAATGAGAGGCCTCCGAGTGTGTTCTTCTTCTTCAGTAGTATCTTACTTATCCAGAGCTTTTTCCCTTTCCAAACAAGTCTGGTGATTTGTTTCTCCATCTCATTAAAAAATGATGCTGGAACTTGTATTGGGATTGCATTATATAAGTAGATTGTTTTGGGTAAAATAGACATTTTCACAATGTTCAGTCTTCATGGATATGAGCAGAATAGGTTTTTCCATTTATCTAAGTCTCTCAGTTTCTCGTAATAAGGGCTTGTAGTTCTCTTTGAAAAGGTGTGTTATTCCTCTGGTTAGATTAATTCCTAGGTACTTTATCTTCTTAGAGCTATTGTAAATGGTACTGATTTGATGATTTCTTCATTAACAGTCTCGTTGTTGATATCTTGAGACTTCGCTGAAGTCTTCTATAGTTTGAGCAGTTTACTTATAGATTCTTTAGGATTCTCTGCATATACAATCATATCATCTGCAAACAGAGAGATTTTGACTTCTTTGCCGATGTAGGTGCCCTTTGTTTCTTGGTCTTGTCCAATTGCTCTGGCTAGAACTTCTAGTACAATGTTGACTAGGAGAGGGGAGAGTGGGCATCCTTGTCTAGTTCCTGTTCTCAAGGGAAAGTCTTTCAGTTTCTCTCCATTCAGGATGACGTAGGCAATTGGCTTTGTATAAATGGCCCGTACTATGTTGAGGAACTTTCCGTCTATGCCTATTTTGCTAAGAGTTTTTAGCATGAATGGGTGTTGGACTTTCTCAAATGCCTTTTCTGCATCAATGGAAAAAATCAGGTGATTCTTGTCTTTTGTATTGTTTGTGTGGTTAATCACTTTAATTGTTTTTCTGATGTTGAACCAGCCTTGCATCCCTGGTATGAAACCCACCTGGTTGTGATGGATTGTTTTTCTGATATGTTGTTGTATTCTATTGGCAAGAATTTTGTTGAGGATTTTTGCATCTAGATTCATGAGTAATATCAGTCTGTAGTTCTCCTTTTTGGTTAGGTCTTTCCCTGGCTTTGGTATCAGGGTTATGCTGGCTTCATAGAATGAGTTTGGGAGTACTCCATCCCTTTCTATACTGTGAAATAGCCTCAATAGTACTGGAGATACCTCTTCTCTAAAAGCTTGGTAGAATTCTGCGGTGAAGCCATCTGGGCCTGGCCTTTTTTAGGTTGGCAGTGTTTTGATGACATTTTCAATCTCTTCCTTTGTGATGGGTTTATTAAGTTGTTCTGCTCACGTTGTGATAGTTTGGGTAAGTGGTATGAATCAAGGAATTGGTCCATTTCCCCTAGGTTTTCAAATATGTTAGAGTACTGTCTTTCATAGTATTCTGTTGTAATATTTTTTATTTCTGTTGCATCTGTTGTGGCAACTCCCCTCTCATTTCTAATTTGGGTTATTTGTTTCTGTTCCTGCTTTTCTTTAGTAAGCTTAGCCCTTAGTTTGTCAATTTTGTTGAGCCTTTCAGAAAAACAGCTTTTGGTCTTTTCAATTTTTTCAATTGTTTTTCTGTTCTCTAATTCATTTAGCTCTGCTCTAATCTTTGTGATCTGATTTCTTCTGGTGCCTGAGGGGTTCCTCTGTTGTTCTCTCTCTACTTGTTCAAGTTGTAGGGTTAGTTACTTGATTTGATTTCTTTCTTCCTTCCAGATGTGTGCATTTATGGAGATAAACAGACCTCTGAGCACTGCCTTGGCTGTATCCCATAGGTTCTGGTAGGAAGTGTTTTCATTCTCATTGGAATCCATGAATTTCTTTATTTCATCCCTGATTTCTTCTATAATCCATGGTATTTTGCACAAGATGTTGTTCATTTTCCAAGTGTTCCACTTTCTATCTGTTTTTTCTGCTATTGATTTAGACTTTTATGGCTTTATGATCTGAAAAGATACTTTGCAGTAATTCAATGGTATGGATTTTGTTGAGAATTGCATTATGTCCTAACACATGGTCAATTCTGGAGAATGTTCCATGTGCACTGGAGAAGAAGGTGTAGTTGTCTGCTGATGGGTGGAAAGTTCTGTATGTATCGATGAGGTTTAGTTGGTTAATTGTGTCAATGAGGTCTTCTGTATCTTTACTGAGCTTTTTTCTAGAGGATCTGTCCAGTATTGAGAGTGGAATGTTGAAGTCTACCACTATTATTGTGGAGTGATCTAACTCTTTTTTGAGTGTTAGTCAGTGTTTCTTTGATGTATTTAGATGCTCTGATATTAGGTGCATAGTTATTTAATATAGTTAAGTCTTGCTTGTGTACTGAACTTTTCTGCAATAAGTAGTGTCCATCTTTGTCCACTATGGTGGATTTCACATTAAAATTGATTTTGTCTCATTAGAATTGCCACACCTGCTCTTCTTTGTTCATTGTTAGCTTGGTATATATTCTTCCAATCTTTAATTTTCAGTTTGTTCCTATCTTTAGGTCTCAAGTGAGTTTCTTGTAGACAACATATGGATTGGTCATGTCTTTTGATCCAAGATGTCACTCGATGTGTCTTTACTGGAGCATTCAGTCCATTCACATTCAGTGTAATTATTGATAGGTATGTGTTCATGGCTGCCATTGTAATATGTTTATTTTTGTGCTGATGCTTTCTCTGTTGTTCTTATTAGTCTGTTCTGGGACATTCTTTTTTGTGAGTTCATTTTCACCTTTTTCAGAGCTGTTTTTGTAGTTGCTGAAACTCCTGTTACATTTCTTGAAATGGTGTGATACATCTTTGTTGTGCTTGATGGCTGCTTCTATGTTCCCCCTTAGTAAAGTATATATAAGCCCAATTTTAATTACCACCAGTCTTGTCATCTTCCTTTCCATCTGGAAGAACTATAACGACTGTAGTACATCCCTCTTTTTAATATGATGGCACCATAGTTTTCATGATAATTACTGGATTGCTTCTTTCAGTATTAAAGCTGTGATTGAATTTGGAGCCTTCCCTAAATGAGTAGAGTATTGAGTAGTGTGTTGTTCTAAAATATAAAGTTAGTGGTTTTGTTCTTCTGAGCCAAAGCCATGAACTTCTTTCAGTATTTCATGTAGTTTTGGTTCATTTTTTACAAAGTCTCTGAAGTTTTGTTTATCTGGGAATGTCTTCATTTCATTTTTGTTTTTGAAAGATAGTTTTGCAGGATATATAATTCTTGGTTGGAAGTTCTTCTCCTTCAAGGCTTTGAATGTGTCATGGCACTGTCTCCGTGCCAGCATGATTTCTGCTGAGAAATCTAACGAGAGCCTACAGGATTTCCTTCTGAACGTTAGCTTTGTCTTGAGTCTTGCTGCCTTTAAGAGTTGCTGCTTGTGTTTCATTTTGTTAAGCTTGATTATAATATGTCTTGGAGTCTTTCTTTTGAGATCTATATTGGGTGGCATACGATATGCATCTGAGATGTCTATATTCTCTTCCTTCATGATTTCTGGGAAGTTTTCTTTCAGCAGCTCAGCAACGATGTTCTCTGTGTTCTCAGGTGTCTCATCCTGTTCAGGGACTCCAGTTAATCGAAGATTGTTCCCCTTAATAGAGTCCCACGTGCTTCTTAATGCGTCTTCATTTTCTTGTTTGTTTTTTTTCTGATTTCTGCTCATAGATGCTTGCCTCAGTAGCTCTGTCTTCCAAGTCAGAAATTCTTTTTTCTATTTGTTCCATTCTGTTTTCTTGGCTTTGCTTTCAAGTTTCTATGTCTTTGATTTTGTTCTTGATCTGTTGGATTTCAGAGTACTGGTGTTCCATCAGATCGAACAGCTTGTTTAATTTCTCCTTTTATTCTGCTGCATTTTGTATAAGGTCTAGAATGGCTCTGTGTATAACCCTTTTACAGTCATCTTTTGATGATTACAGAAAAGTTTCTTCATCTGTAAAACTCCTTGGTTGTTTTGTTTGGGAGCCTTCTGAAGCCATGGGTGATTTCTTGTATGCTATAAGTGTCTTGCTTTTTGGGTCCCATGTGAGTAAGTAGAGGCTGGAAGAGATACTGTGAGGATGGACTGCAGATGTTTCTCTAGGCTGTCTTAAAATGTAAAGCAAAAGGTATCTGACCACTTCCCAAGTCTGTCAGGTTTTCAGGTGTAGAGGTCCCTCTTCTCAACTGGCAAAGTAAGCACCTCTATATCCAACCCCAGATGATACAAGCTAGATCAGAATACAGCAATATTACTGCCCTGTTGGCCTCTGCTGACAGAGACCAGCCTTAGGAGACACTGTATAAATTACTGCATTTCTATCAGAGAAGCACTGTCCTGTTTGCAGGCACTGGCTCCCAGGCTAAGAATTAGGTCCCACTAAAATCTCCATATCCAATATGGCATCCTGCACACTGGCAGTGCAGTTCTGTACAAATCATGCTGTGGCAGCGATGAAACGACAGGCCTAAAGTGACTAGATTAACAGAGTCCTAAGCCTGGCTCTCAAAATATGGGAATTTCACCTGCCTATCCCCCCAGCAGTGCATCTGAGTCTAGCTTCTAGACAAGACCCAGCTCTGCCTGCTGGCCAAGACAGAGAAAGAAAAAGTCAAAATGGTGCATTTACCTTCACTGTGTGAGATCCAGGGCTAGCCAGGAGCAGGAGTCAGCGAAAGAGAGGAGGTTTTTCGCTCAGTGATATGAAGTCCAAATTAACAGCCCTGTGCCTTGTCCTGGAGGCTCACTAGGTGACCAGAAGGGTCCATTTGATTATCAGTTCAGGTCTTGGTTTCCAGAGGGATATAAGGAGACTTGTGCTTAGTCCACCATCTTGACTCTGCCCCCATAAATTTCTTTATTTTGTCCTTAATTTCTTCTATGACCCAAAGCTTTTTGAGCAAAATGTTGTTCAGTTTCCATAACTTTGAATTTCTACCTATGAATTTCCTGTTATTGATTTCAAGTTTTATGGTTCTATGGTCTGAGAAGATACTTTGCAGTAAATCAATGGTTTGGATATTATAGAGAGCTGCTTTATGAACTAACACATGGTCTATTCTGGAGAATGTTCCATGTGCATTGGAGAAGAAGGTGTACTTATTGCTGATGGATGAAAAGATCTGTATATATTGATAAGGTCAAGTTGGTTGATTGTTGCTATAAGATCTGCATCTTTACTGAGCTTTCTTCTGGATGATCTGCCCATAACTGAAAGGGGAGTGTTGAAGTCTCCAACTATTATTGTGAAATGATCTATCTCATTTTTCAGTGTTGTCAGTATTTGTTGAGTGTATTTAGGTGCTCTGGTATTGGGTGCATAAATATTTAATATAGTAAAGTCCTACTTGAGTACTGAACCTTTCAGAATAGTTACCATTGTTGTCCACAAAAGTGGATTTTACAATAAAATCTGTTTTGTCTGAGATTGATACTGTTACATCTGCTCTTCTTTGTGCATTGTTGACTTCATATATAGTGTTCCAAACTTTAATTCTCAATTTGTTCGTATCTTTAAGTCTAAGGTGTGTTTCTTGTAAACAGTATATAGACGGGTTGTGTCTTTTGATCCAAGATGTCACTTGCTGTCTCTTCACTGGAGCATTCAGTCCACTTACATTCAATGTAATTATTGACAGATATGTACTTAGTGCCATCATTTTGATGTAATTACTTTTGTGTTGATGTTTTCTATACTACCCTTAGTGTTCTCTTCTGGGTCATTCTTCCTTATGGGTTGTTGTTTCAGTGTTGGTTTTCTGTTCATCGAGACTCCTGTATTGAATTTCTTATTTTGATACAATGCATTGTTGATCTGCTTTATAGCTACATGTATTATCCCCTTTAACATACTAAGATTGACCCAATTTTAACTACTGCAAAACTCTGAAACTTTGTCTGCACCTAAAATAGCTATAACTACTGTAGTGTATCGCTCTTGTAATGTGGTGATATTATAGTTGTCATGATATGATCACAGATTCCCTTATTATATTGATTGATTGATATTATATTGATTGATTCCCTTATTATGCATTGATGAAATTTTGTGACTTCCCTAACTGATCAGAATTTTGGATGAAATGTCCTGAACTGTCACCTAAAATATAGATTTAGGGAAGATCTTTCAATACCTCATGTAATTTTGGTTTAGTTTTTATGAAGTATCTAAATTTCTGTTTATCTTCAAAAGTCTTAATTTCACCATTATATTTGATAGACAGTTTTGCAGGATAAATAATTCTAGGGTGGAAGTTTTTCTCATTCAGGACTTTGAATATGTTTGCACACTGTTTTCTAGCCAGTATTGTTTCTGCAGAAAAGTCGGACAAAAGGCTATGTGCTTTCCCTCGGAGTGTTAGTTTTGCTTTGAGTCTTGCTGCCTTCAGAAGCATCTGTTTATGTTTCATCTTATTAAGCTTGATTATAATATGCATTGGTGTCTTTCTTTTGGGGTCTAGCTTTTATGGTACTCGATAAAAATCTTGGATACTGTTTTAGTCAGCTAGTGCCGCTCTAACAGAAATACTACAGAGTGGATGGCTTTAACAAAGGAAGGCTTATTCTTACACAGTCCAGTAGGTTGCAAGTCCATATTCAGGGTGTCTGCTCCAGGGGAAGGGTTTCCCCTTGTCGGCTCTGGAGGAAAGTCCGGTATTGCATCAGTCTTTGTTCAGGGAGCGTCCTGGTGCAGGAACCTCAGGTCTCAACGATGTGCTCTTCTCCTGGTGCACATTTCTTGATGGTGCGAGGCCCCTAATTCTCTTTGTTTCTGTTTCCTTTTATCCCTTGCAAGGTGAAAGCATTAAGGCTGGGGCAAGCCACACTCCAGGGAAACTCCCCCTACTGCAAAGCAAGGAAGTAATCCTATGCAGGAATTTGCAACTCCTTTAGCATACAGTTTAGCAAAACCACACAATGGAGGACAGTCCCAAGATACTGGGAATTATGTCCCAGCCACACGGCTGCACGTATTTTTGGGGGGACACAATTCAACTCATGACAGATACCTATGTTCTCTTTGCTCATAATGTCAGGAAAGTTTTCTGTCAGCATCTCTACAGCAATACTCTATATTGTCATTAATCCCCCCTTGTTCAGGAATTCAAGTTAAACATAAATTATTCCTCTTAATGGAGTCCCACATGTTTCTTAATGCTTCTTCATTTCTCTTATTTCTTTTCTCTGATTTCACCTCATAAATGCTGGTGTCAATTGCTCTGCCTTCAAGGTCGCTAAGTCTAACATTCATCTGTTCAACTGTACTTCTTTGGCTTTGAGTTGAATTACCTAACTTTGTAATTTTGTTACTGATCTGATGTATTTCAGATCATTGATGTTCCATCAGTTCAAACATTTTACTAAAGTTTTCATTTTGTTCTACTGAATTTTCTTTAATCTCTAGGAGGATTCTATATACAAATCTTTTTGTATTCAACCTCTGATAGATTCAGAAAGGCTTCTTCATCTGGGAATATTTTGGAACCTTTATTGCGAGATTTGCCTTGAGCATTTGAAGGCTGCTTTAAATAATTAATTATGGTCTGCTGCCTGGCTGCCATCTAGACATTGTTTGATTTCTCTGGTATTGGATCTAAGAGAACTGTTGGTCACAAACTGTCTCTAATACTCTAGTGATTTGCTGCAGGTGGACTGTCAAGGGTAGAAGTCTCTGCTTATTGGTTGGCAAAGAGGCTGCTCTGCTTACGGAGAAACTGGGGGCTGTCAGCCAACCCTACAATGTGGGTCAGAGAAGAGTGGGAGAAAACGATGCCAGGCGTCTCAACAGACAGATCTCCAGGCCTCTCAGCCTTAAATGTAAACTTCACTTCTATGCAGGGAGCTATTCAGGTGCTGAACTGGGAGCTTGGAGCTGTCCAACTGGCTGGCTTGAACAGATACTCAGGAGCAGCAGACTCCACCTGCCAGCTGAAAATGAAAGTACATTATTGGGTGTTTGCAGAAGCTGCAGTTCTCCAATACCGTGAAACAGCAGAAGCAGAGGTCAGACAGCTGGATGATTTTTGAGAGGGGAAGATTAGTCAGACACTGATGCATAGTCAGATATGTAGGTCTTAGGGCTCCCCAAATGTTCAGTGCTCTATACAAAACTCATCCAGAGGGAAATGAGGAGACATGTATCTACTCTGCCATCTTTTAATGGTTTTCTCCATAAATTTCTTTATTTCATCCTTTGATTGTTCAGTTTCCATGAGTTCCAATTTCTATCTGTTTTTTCTGATATTGATTTCGACTTTTATGGCTTTATGGTCTGACAAGATGCTTTGAAATAATCACATGGTTTGGATTTTGTTGAGATTTGCTTTGCATCCTAACACATGGTCTATTCTGGAAAATGTTCCATTTTCACTGGAGAAGATGTAGTTATTTATTGATGGATAGTAAGTTCTGTATATATTGATGAGGTCTAGTTGATTAATTGTGGCCATAAGATCTTCTGTGTCGTTATTGAGCTTTTTTCTAGAAGATCTGTCCAATACTGAAAGTGGAGTACTGAAGTCTCCCACTATTACTGTTGAGTGATCTATATCATTTTTTAATGTAGTCAGTGTTTCTTTGATATATTTAGATTCTCTGGTATTGGGTGTATAAATATTTAACACTGTTAAGCCCTGCTTGTGTAGTGAACATTTCAGCCATCCTAGTCAACGATGGTGGATTTTACCTTAAAATCTATTTTATCTGAGATTAGTATTGCCACACCTGTACCTCTTTGTATATTGTTAGCTTTGTATATATTATTCCATCTTTTAATTTTCAGCTTGTTTATATCTTTAAGTCTAAGGTGAGTTCCTCATATGCAACATATAGGTGGGTTGCATCTTTTGATTCAAGATGTCCCTCGTCTCTTTACTGGAGAGTTCGTTCCATTTACATTGAATGCAATTATTGATAGGCACGTGTTTAGTGCTGTCATTTTGATGTATTTATTTTTGTGTTGATGTTTTCTCTGTTGCTCTTAATATTCTGTTTGTTCTAGGACATTCTTGACCCTTCTCAGTGTTGGTTTTGTGTTTGTTGAGACTCTTGTATTACGTACCTTGATTTGATATGTTGCATTTTTATTGTGCTTTGTTACTATCCCTATGATCCCCCTTAACAATCTATGTTTAAACCCAATTTTAACTTTTACATATGTTACTAACTTCCTCTCCATCTGGAAGGACTATAACTACTGTAGTACATCCCTCTTTTTAATGTAATGATATCATAGTTTTCATGCTATGATCACTGGATTGCTTCTTTTAATATTATGGCTTTGATCGAGTTTTGTGCCTTCCATAACTGAGTAGCTTTCTGGATGATGTGTCCTGTACTGCCTCCTAAAATATAGAGTTAGTGATTTTGTTCTTCTAAGCCAAGAGATTCTTTCAGTATTTCTTGTAGCTTTGGTTTAGTTTTTAGAGTCTCTTAGTTTATGTTTCTCTGCGAATGTCTTAATTTCATTATCATATTTGAAAGACAGTATTGGAGGACATATAATTCTTTGTTGGAAGTTCTTCTCCTTCAAGGCTTTGAATGTGTCATTCCATTGTCTCCATACCAGCATCGTTTCTGCTGGGAAATCTGATCAAAGCCTACAGGGTTTCCATCTGAATGTTAGCTTTGCTTTGAGTCTCGCTGCCTTTAAAAGTTTCTGCTTAGGTTTTTTTTTTGTTAAACTTGATTGTAGTATGTCTTGATGTCTTTCTTTTGGAGCATACATTGTGTGATATTCAGTACACATCTTGGATACACATCTCTTCTTTCATAATTTCAGGGAAGTTTTCTGTCAGCAACTCAACAATAATAGTCTGTGTTTCCAGGTGTCCTTCCCTGTTCAGGAACTCCCACTAATCACAGATTGCTCCTCTTCATAGAGTCCCACATGTTTCTTAATGCTTCTTCATTTTTCTTGTTTCTTTTCTCTGAGTTCTTCTCATAAATGCTGGTGTCAGTAGTTCTGTCTTCAAAGTCAGAAAGTCCATTTTCCAGGTGTTTAATTCTGTTTTCTTTGAATTGAATTTTCTAATTTTTTAATATTGTTGATAGGTCAGATTTCAGAATGCTGGTGTTCCATCAGTTTGAATAACTTGCTTAATTTTTCATTTTGCTCTGCTGCATTTTGTACAATGTCAAGGAGGGTTCTATATATAATCCTTCTGTACTTGACCTCCAGTAGTTTCAGAAAGGCTTCTTCAACAGGGAAGTTCTATGGTTCTTTCTTTTGGGAGCTTTCTGGAGTCATGGGTGGATTTTTCTTTAAGTGTCTTGCCAAGCTTTGTTGCTTCTGAGGCATCTAGAGGTTGTTTAGTTTCTCTTGTGTTGTCTTAACAAGATCTGAAACACAGTCTGAGAAGGAAGGTGATCACCAGTCTGTGTACTTCAGTGATTAGGCCTAGTGGAATCTCTGGGGTAGCAGGCTCCACCTCCTGATTGGCAGATGTGGTTTTACTTATGGAATCACTAGGGGGCTGTCAGCTGACCCTGTAATATGTGTCAGTAAAGACTGGAAGAGATACCATCTGGCTGCACCACAGTTATTTGTTTAGGTAGTCTTTTTTGAAAGGTAAAAGCTGACAGCTTCTAAAATCAGTCGGTCTGTGAGGTGTGCAAGCACCTCTTTCCAGCTGGCAATGGAGGCACTTCTATATTTATCCCCAGATGCTATAGTCTAGTTCAAAGTATGGACAGGCTTCTGTCCTGCTGTCATCTGCTGCCGGGCCTCACCCATAAGGCTACACTGTACTAAACACAGCTTTTCTTCTGGGAAAGCTCTCCCTGGGCTGGCACTGCTTCCCAGCCTGAGAATTAGCCCCTGCCAAGACCTACTTTTGGGTAACTCCACCTTCCAGTTGAACAAGATGGTGTCCTGCACAAGCTCTCCCACTCACAGTGAAATAGCTGAATCAACTGTGCAGGTTTGGAAAGAGAGTAGAGGGGCCGAGATGCTCAGAATCCAGAGCAGACTGTGGCTATTCCACTTACTAATCACACCAGCAGTGTGGCTGAGCTTTGCTGCTGGTTAAGCCCAAGCCCCACCTGCCAGCTAAGACAGAGAAAAAAAGTTAAAAACACCAATTACCTTCAGTCTGCAATAGCCAGCCATTCAACAAGTATGGTCAGTGGAAGAGAAGTTTCCCATTCAGTGACATGTAGTCCAAACTGACAACCCTATGCCATGTCCTAGGGCTCATTGGGTGTCCAGAAGGCTCCACTAAATTATCAGTCCAGGCCTTAGTTTTCAGAGGGAATTAAGGAGAAGTGTGTCTAGTTGGCAATCTTGACTCTGTCCCTCAAGCCACTTAACTTTTGATGATTGAATGCCACTATTCACTGATTATAGAGGTGTGAGTGGTCTCTCCACTACTCAGTCTCTCTTGCTGAAGATGTTCTACAAGTTCTACTGCTTTACTCACCACGCTGATGGCCACTGATCCTACTCATACCACCAAGAGCAGAGCACATCCTTTGGACCTGAGGTTCCTGTGCTGAGCTGCTCTCCCTGGATTTGGACTTATCCTACTGGACTGTGATGATTTCTCATAGGGAAAGGACTTGTAACTTGTTAATGGTTTTGTGGCTTACTGGACAGTGACAGTAAAAGCTTTTCCTTGTGAAGCCTTCTACTCAGTATTTTCTGTTAGAGCAGTACCAGGTGACTAAGACAGAATTTGGTACCATGAGTGTGGTACTGTTCTAACAAATACCTAAAATGTGCAAGTTTCTGTCTTGAAACTGTGAATAGCTGAAAGAAGGTATCCAAGAGAACTGCTCGCCCCTAAGAGGGCATCAGATGATGAGAAGAGCAGCAGCAGTAGCAGAACCTGGAGCTGACCCACTGAGCGAGAATGCTGAATGCCTGTGCAGAAGGCTTCCTGGAAGAGTGGGGTGCCTCCTAGCACTTGAATAGGGGGAGCTAGGCTTGCTGACCCACAGAACAAGAGAGGTGAGTGCTTGTGTGCAGGAGGCTACTTGATGGAGTGGGGCGCCTCCGGGCACTTGAATTGGTGGAGCTACAGAGCTTTGGAACACTTCCCCCTGTATGGCAGATGTGGGCTTGAGGCCCAGGCTATGAGGCCATTGGAAGTAGAAGCTGAGACAAGTTGATGAAGATATGGGGTTGTGGCCCAAGGTTGATGAAAGACTGAGCTGCCTCAGTCTCAGAAGGTATTGCCGTGAAAGGGTACAGCCAGGGATTTCTGTGTTTGTGGGAGTGGAATTGCCACTAAGTTGGGCTTAGGGTGCACCTAACGCCAATGGGGCAGAGTGCAATCCAAGTGGGACTGGAAGGCCAACCTGAAGCCCAGGTGCCCCCACTCAGAATCTGGAGAGTGTGGCCAATACCAAGAGTTTGATGGGAATGGTTATGAGATGTCTCAGAGTATGGAATGTTTTTGAAGCCATGAAGGCTAATGTAATGTGTTCTGATGAATTGTTTAGTGTATGCTATGAATGAAAACTTTCTATTTTAGGAATGAAAACTATTGTTATGCTATGAATGACTATATTTTGTATGTTCTAATGATATAATTTTTGGGGTGCTCAAGGGCGGGATGTCATGGATTGGATTGTGTCCCCTCAAAAATGTATGTGTTGATTTGACTTGGCTATGAATCCCAGTATGGTGCCATTCCTCCTATGTGTTGTGAATCCTGCCCCTGTGTGACTGATGATAGAGAATGGGCAACAGTTGTGTTAGTGAGGCAGATCTCAAGCTACAAGCTTGTGGATTATAAGAGAGAGAAGTGAGGGAAGGAAGTTACAAACATCATACCACTACAAGAGAAGCACTGAGGCCAGAGCACATCCTTTGGAACAGAGGTTCCTGTGCTGACATGCTGTCACTGGATTTGGACTCAGCCTACCGGACTGTGATAAATTCTCTTACTGAGTGTACTTACAACTTATAAATGGATTTGTAGCTTACTGGACTGTGTCAATAAAGCTTCTCTTCATGAAACCTTCCACTTGTGGTATTTTCTGTTAGAGCAATACCAGGTGACTAAGACAGAATTTGATCCTACTGCATGTTGTAAACTCCCACTTGGCCTGGCCAGTCCTAAGTACTTCTGGACCTACATTCCCTTTCTTGTTGCTTGGTTTGATTTCTTGGTTTGATTTCTTAACTTTCCCTTAGATGTTTAGGGCTCCTAAAATTTCATGTACAATAGATACACTTCTCTTTCTGGATCTTTGTCGTTAGAGAGATCACCAAAAGCATTTGACTACTCCAGCATCTTAGCCATGTCTCCAAGGAGCTTCTAGTTCTGGTGAGGCCAAGGCCAAGACCAAGAAAAGATTCTACAACAGGTTTAGGCTACCATACAAACAGCACTGACACTTTGAATATACTATTCATCTGATCCAGTGTCAGTGGCAGATAGAGATACTGCTGAAAGTTGGAGCAGAACCTTAGGTGGTTGTCATAAAGCCCTGCCATCCTCTGCTGATAATCACTCTCCTTTTGAGAAACAGTTTTTGGCTTGTTGCTGGGCCTTAGTAGAGACTAAATGCTTAAACATGGACCACCAAGTTGCCCTGTGGCTTGAGCTGTCCATCAAGAACTGAGCATTTTTGATCCACAGATTTTTGAAGATGGATGTCTGCAGTAATGCTTTATCATGAAACGGAAGTAGTGTATTTGAGACTGGCCCAAGCATGACCTTAATGCTCTAATACATTGCATGGGAAAGTAGCCCAAGTGACCATGGTTTTCTCTCCTGTAACATTATCTTCCGTCTCCCAGTTTGCACTTATGCCTTCACAGGCAATTCCTTATGATCAGTTGAGTGAGAGAAAAACTATTCCTGGTTTACACATGTTTCTGTGAGATAAACTGGCACCATGTGTATGTGGACAATGGTAGCACTACAGCCCCTTTTTACTACCTTCCTGAAGGATAATGGTGAAAGGAAATCCTACCACTAGGCAGAATTTTCAACAGTATACTTTTTTTTTTTTTTTGAAAAGAGAGTTACGGATGTGTGATTGTATCCTGATTCATGAGCTGTGGCCAATGGTTTGGCTAGATGGTCATGGATCTGGAAAAAAATCTGATTGCAAAGTTGGAGGCAAAGGTTTACAGGGCAAAAGTACATGGATAGATTTCTCTGAATTGGTTAAAGAAGTGAAGATATTTGTGTCTCATGTGAATATTCACCAAAGGATGACCTCAGTAAAGGTGATTTTTAACTAAGTGGATAGGATGACATATTCTGTGGAAACCACTCTTTTTCCCTAATCATTCCTGCCATTGCCCAATGAGCTCATGAAAAAGCCACCATGGTGGCAGGGATAGAGATTGTACCTGGGCTCAACAAGGTAGACTTCCACTTACCAAGGCTAACTGGGTACAGCTATTGCTAAGTACTTAATCTCCTAGCAGTAGAGACCAACACTGAGTCTTCAATATGGCACCATCTCTTGAGGTTAATATCCAGCAACTTGATGGAAAGTTGATTACATTGGACCACTTGTATCTTGGAAAGAATAACATTTTGTTCTTACTGGAATAGACACACACTCTCGATACAACTTTGCGTTCCCTACATGTAATGCTTCTGCCAAAACTACTAAATTTGGACATGTAGAGTGCCTTATTCACCATCATAGTATCCCACATAGTATTGCCTCTGATCAAGACTCACTTGACAGCAAATCACGTGAAGCAATGGGCTTGTACTCATGAAATCCACTGGTCTCACCTATTCCCAGTCATCCTGAAGCAACTGCCTTGATTGAACAATGTAATGGCTTTCTAAAGACACAGTTGTGGCACAAGCTAGATGACAATGCTTGACAGGATTAGTGCAATGTTCTTCAGGAGGCTGTATATGTTCTAAACCAACATCCAATATATAGTACCATTTCTCCCATAGCCAGAATTCCTGGGTACAGAAACCAAGGGGTGGGAATGGGAATGTTGCCCCTCACTATTACTCCCAGTGTCCCACTCAAAAAATTTTTGCTTCCTGTCCCCATGGCCCTATGATCTGTCAGACTAGGGAGTCTTAGTTCCAAAGGGAAGAATGGTCCCTCCAAAAGATATAGCACTTATTCCATTGAACTGGATATTAAGAATCCTGGCCACTTTGAGCTCCTTTTGCATCTGAATAAACAGGCAGAGAAGGGAGTTACAATACTGGCTGGTATGATTGATCCTGATCAAAAAGAAGATATCAGGTCAATATTACATAATGCAGGTAAAGAAGATTGTGTCTGGAATGCAGGAGATACTGTAAGATGTCTTTTAATACTGCCATGTACTATGATTCAAGTCAATGGAAAACTACAGCAACTCACTTCTGACACGACTACTAGTGGCTCAGATTCTCCACTCCATGACAGAAAGAATAGTAACCAGCTGAGTACTTGCTGAAGACAGAAGGAATATGGAATGGGTAGTAAAAAAAGGTAGTTCTAAATACCAGTTCAACCATGTGACCAGTTGCACTAATGAAGTCTACCTTCCATCTTGCCTGCTGACCTTAGAATTCTTTAGTCTCAAGGTGGAAGTCAAAAGAAACCTGAAAAGCATTAAACTTCCTATGTATCTGAAGTATTTCTCTTCCCAACTGGCTGAAAGAACACCATTACAGACAAAATATAAAGCCTCCTGCCTGGCCTACAGACATCGAACATTCCAGTCTCCAAAATCACATGAGCCATTTCCTTGATATAAATCTCTACATGTATTTGCATGCTTTTCTCATTTTGTTTCTGTAGAGAGCTGGGCTTATGCTAGACATCTGCCTTGTCAGAAGCCAGAGAATATGGAGGGTCAGTGAGAAAGTGGAAGATCCCCAATGAGATGGACTGACACAGTGGCTAAAACAGTGGGCTCACACAATGATCATGAGGACCCAACAGTGTTTCATTCTGTAGTACGTACAGTCACTATGAGTCAGAACTATTTGATGAGACCTAACAGCAGCAACAACGTTGTATTAACAGTCCTGGTAAATATATTGATTTCTTGACACTACATGAATATAGAGGTTTGGGTTTGTGAAAAATTGAGGCAAAAACAGTGAAGGACTGACTTATCCATCCTGTTTTGACTTGTGGTGGCAGTGGTAAAGTGGCTTGTCTGTGCAGGGCCTAATCTGATTTCAGAAAGTTACTAATTCTTCCATCATAGGAAGCTTAGGTTCTCTATATCGCTTTGGGGCTCAGCTCTATATTTTGTCTGTAATGGTGTTCTTTCAGCCAGTTGGGAAGAGAAATACTTCAGATACATAGGAAGTTTAATGCTTTTCAGGTTTCTGTTTGTCTGTATGTAAAGACAGCAAGTTTTCATCCAAAAGGAAGACTGAAATGAGAAGCAAGCGTAAGACCGTGTGAGATGTTATGAGGTCCCAGTTCCAGAAGAGTCAATGCTCTTTAGACTAGGCTCCTCTTACCTCACTCAAAGGCTCATACTGTCTATGTACAGACTAGTTGATTTTTTACTATACATGCTAATCTGTATTTATGTTCAGGCTGTCTCTGACCCCATTCCATTTTAACCCAACTCTTTTGATACTCCGTAAGAGTTTAAGTCTCTGACGCAAAAACAGTGAAGGACTGACTTACCCATCCTGTTTTGACTTGTGGTGGCAGTGGTAAAGTGGCTTGTCTGTGCAGGGCCTAATCTGATTTCAGAAAGTTACTAATTCTTCCATCATAGGAAGCTTAGATTCTCTACATCGCTTTGGGGCTCAGCTCTATATTTGTCTGTAATGGTGTTCTTTCAGCCAGTTTGGAAGAGAAATACTTCAGATACATGGCAAGTTTATGTATCACACTGCACTAGACTTTTGTGTCTTCCTCTCCAAAAACACCAACATTGCATTTGTGCAAAAGTTGGACAGTGTCTGAGGGTATAAAACCTCCTCCCACAACCCTTATTCCTGTTTTTCATTGTTCTCACTTATCTCTTCTCAGCTGCATTGAGGCCTGGGAAGGTAGGCAGTACTGTTATCTTAGTCCAGAAACTTATCTATTGCTTCTCAGTCCTGTGTCATATCAACAATTGGCTATTTGTAGCCAGAACGCTACCATTTCAGAGTCTTTAGAGTTTAAGTTGTATCCATCATATAAGTTGAAGTATGATACTCCACAGTTAGAATCCTTCCACTGCCCCTTCACTATCTCATCCTAAGCAGCACATTCAGACTCATACATTCAAGCATAGATTGATGGTGAACAGTCAACAGTCATCAGTCTACACCATGGTAATCTATAGGTCCATTAGCACCACTATAGAAGTGACTATATGTGCCTGCTACATATTTGTAGGATAAGCTAATAAAAGATAAAATAAATAAACCCTAACAAGCCCATATATCTTCAGAGAATTTATTACTTACACAGACAGAAAAGCAAGATAAGTATGATGTTAGTTTTTTGTTTTTCCAGTCTCAAAGGATGACAGCAAATCATCAGGGTTCCAGATGATGGACATCATAGATAGTGACCACTCTGTTTCTGTGAAACCAATTCTAAGCTGCAAGGCAATAATTTTTATAGCCTGCAATTGAACCCTAGGGAGGGGGTAAGGTAGAAAGTTACTACTAACAATAGGGAGGTGGATAAGAGAATGCCTCATGACAAAGCCTCGTATCTTGTATTTCAGGGAGACCTTCAGGGTCATAGGTTCAGTTCAGCCTGTAGGTAAGTCTTGTCTACGAGTCATGTGTGGAAGATGTGAAAGATCATAGTGGTACCTGGAGTATATGTTCCTCTGCATGTGAGAGGTTCTTACTAGAAGTAAACAAGAGCTAAAGGAACAGTAGAACAGAACTTGGAATAAGAAGATGTTTCTAAAGTGTTAAGCTTTAAAAATAATCAAGACATCTTGTCTTTGACTCAAGAGAGAAACAGGCACTGAGGAGAATATCATTGTCACTTTGAGGTGAGAAAATAAATCCAAACTAGTTTTCATGAGAAGTCTAGCTCTCTCACCCTTCTCTGACCCACGCTGTAGGGCTGGCTGACAACACCCAGTTTTTCCATAAGTAGGACAGCCTCTTTGCCACCCAATTAGCAGAGACTTCCACCTCAGAGAGCCCACCTGGGGCAAATCACTAGAATATTAAAGACAGCTGGTGAACAACAATTCTCTTAGATCCAATACCAGAGAAATCAAACAGTGTCTAGATGGCACACAGGCAGCAGACTGTAATTAATCATTTTAAGAAGCAGCCTTCAAATGCTCCAAAAAATTCCCTAAATAAAGATTCAAAAAATTTCCAGATGAAGAAGCCTTTCTGAATCTATCAGAGGTTGAGTACAAGAGAATTATATATAGAACCTTCCCAGAGATTAAACAACATGCTATAGAACAAGATGAAAAATTTGGTAAGCTATTTGAACTGTTAGAACATCAACCATCTGAAATAATTCAGATCAATAACAAAATTCCAGAGTTATATAATTCAATCCAAAGCCAAAAGAGTAGGATTGAACAGATAGAAGTTAGACTCAATGACCTTGAAGACAGAGCAACTGACACCAGTATTTATGAGAAGAAATCAGAGAAAAGAAATAAGAGAAATGAAGAAGCATTAAGAAACATGTGGGACTCCATTAAGAGAAATAATTTACTTTTAATTGGAGTTTCTGAGCAAGGGAGAATTAATGACAATATGAAGAGTATTGCTGTAGAGATGCTGACAGAAAACTTTCCTGAGATTGTAAGCAAAGAGAACATAGGTATCCACTATGTTTATTGAACACCACAAAAGCTAGACCCCAAAAGAAAGATATCAAGACATATTATAATAAAGCTTAATAAGATGAAACATAAACAGATGCTTCTAAAGGTAGCAAGGCTCAAAGCAAAACTAACACTCTGAGGGAAACCCTGTAGGCTTTTGTCTGACTTCTCTGCAGAAACAATACTGGCTAGAAAACAGTGGGCAGACACATTCAAACCCTGAAGGAGAAAAACTTCTATCCAAAAATTATTTATCCTGCAAAATTGTCAATCAAATACAGTGGTGAAATTAAGACTTTTGAAGATAAAGAGAAGGTTAGAGACTATGTAAAAACTAAACCAAAATTATATGAAATATTGAAAGATGCTCTTCCCTTAGAAAAACAGAACCATTAAATGTATATTGAAGGTGATAATTCAGGACACGTCATCCAAAATTCTAATCAGTTAGGGAAGACACAAAACCTCATCAAAGCTACAGTATGAAAATAAGGGAATCTGTGATAATATCATGACAACTGTAATACCATCACATTAAAAGAGGGATGCACTAGTTATAGTTGTTTCAGATGCAGAGGAAGTTTAAGAGTTATGCAATAGTTAAAACTGGGTTTAATCTTAGTATGTTAAGGTGGATAATACATGTAGCCCTAAAGCAAATCAACAATGCATTTTATCAAAATAAGAAAATACAGAAGTCTCAATGAACAGAAAACCAACACTGAAACAACAACCCATAAAGAATGCCCCAAAACAGAACATTAAGGGCAATATAGAAAACATCAACATAAAAGAAATTACATCAAAATGATGGTAGTAAGCACATATCTGTCAATAATTACATTGAATGTAAATGGACTGAATACTCCGGTAAAAAGATAGCAAGTGACATCCTGGATCAAGAAACACACCTTAGACTTAAACATATGAACAAATTGAAAATTAAAACATGGAATAATATATGCCAAGGTAACAATATACAGAGAACAGCAGGTGTGGCTAAACTCAGATATAGTAGATTTTAATGTAAAATTCACTATTGTGGACAAGGATGGCCACTATTTATTGCTGAAAGATTCAATACTCAAAGTAAGACTTTATGGTATTAAATATTTATGCACCCAATACCAGAGCACCTAAATACATTGAACAAATACTAACAATACTGAAAAATGAGATAGATCATTCCACAATATAGTTGGAGACTTCAACACTCTCCTTTCAGTAGATCATCCAGAAGAAAGCTCAGTAAAGATGCAGAAGATCATATTGCAGCAGTCAACCAACTTGACCTTATTGACGTACACAGACCTTTTCATCCAAGGCACATGAAACATTCTCCAGAATAGACCATGTGTTGGGTCATAAAGCAATTCTCTATAAAATTAAAACCATTGATTTACTTCAAAGTATCTTCTCAGACTATTGAGCTATAAAAGTTGAAATCAATAACAGGAAATTCATAGGTAGAAATTCCAACTTATGGAAACTGAACAACATTTTGCTCAAAAAGCCTTGGGTTATAGAAGAAATCAAGGACAAAATAAAGAAATTTATGGAATAAATGAAAATGAAAACACATCCTACCATAATCTGTGGGATACAGCAAAAACAGTGCTCAGAAGTCAGTTTATCTCTGTAACTGTGTACATCTGGAAAAAGGTTCCAAATTAAGGAATTAACCTTACAGCTTGAACAAGTAGAAAGAGAGCAACAGAAAAACCCCTCAGACACCAGGAGAAAACAGATTATGAGCATTAGAGCAGAACTAAATGAATTAGAGAATAGAAAAGCAATTGAAAAATTTAAGAAAACCAAAAGCTGGTTCTCTGAAAAGATCAACAAAATTGATAAACCATTGGCTAAACTTACAAAGGAAAAACAGCAGAAGACACAAATAACCCCATTAAGAAATGGGGGGCGGAGTCAAGATGGTGGACTAAGCACACGTCTCTTTATATCCCTCTGGAAACCAAGACCTGAACTGACAATCAAACAGAGCCTTCTAATCACCTAATCAGCCTCAGGACACAGCACAGAGCTGTTAATTGGGACTTGATACCACTCAGCGAAAAACCTCCTCTCTTTCGCTGACTCACGCTCCTGGCTAGCCCCAGCTCTCACGGACGGAAGGTAAACGCACCACTTTGACTTTTTTTTCCCTCTGTCTCGGCTGGTGAGCGGAGCTGGGTCTTGCCTGGCGGCTGGACTCAGACGCGCTGCTGGGGGGACAGGCAGGTGGAATTCCCATATTCTGAGAGCCAGGCTCGGGACTCTGTTAATCTAGCCATTTTGAGCTTTTCGTTTTCTAGCTGCCTCAGCGGGGTTTGTGCGGAGCTTTGCACTCAGTGTGCGGGACACCATCTTGGTACCGAGATTTTAGCGGGACCTTGTTTTTAGCCTGGGAGCCAGTGCCTGCAAACGGGACAGTGCGTCTCTGACAGAAAAGTAGTGATTTTGCACAGTGCTGCCTACGTTGGGGGCCCTGCAACAGAAGCAAAGGAAGCACTACCTCTCGGCACCTTTAGCCCCTCTGTCTGCTCCCTGTGTGGAGGATGCCATCTTGGATACAGTAGCCGCAACTCGACCTAATTCTTAGCTTGGGAGCCAGAGCCTGCCCACAGGAGAGCACTTTTCTATCACAAAACCAGTACTCGACTCAGTGTTGGCTAAGGCTAGGCCCTGTCAGCAGAGGCCAACAGGGCAGTAGCATTGCTGTATTCTGAATGAGTTTGTTATCATTTCGGGTTGGATATAGTGGTGCTCACTTTGTCAGCTGAGAAGAGAGACCTCTGCACCTGAAAACCTAACTGACTTGTGAACTGGTCAGATACCTTTTGCTTTACATTTGAAGACAGCCTAGAGAAACATCTGCAATCCGTCCTCACAGTACCTCTTCCAGCCTCTATATACTCACATGGGACCCAAAAAGCAACAGACAATTGTAGCATACAAGCAATCACTCATGGCTTCAGAAGGCTCCCAAACAAAGCAACCAAGGAGTTTTCCAGATGAAGAAACTTTTATGAAAGCATCAGGAAGTGAATACAAATTGATTATATACAGAGCCCTTCTAGACCTTATACAAAATGCATCAGAAAAAAATGAAAAATTAAGCAAGTTGTTCGACCTGATGGAACACCAGTACTCTGAAATCCAACAGATCAAGAACGAAATCAAAGCCATAGAAACTTCCATGCAAAGCCAAGAAAACAGAATGGAACAAATGGAAAAAAGAATTTCTGACTTGGAAGACAGAGCTACTGATGCCAGCGTCTATGAGCAGAAATCAGAAAAAAGAAACAAGAAAAATGAAGAAACATTAAGAAGCATGAGGGACTCTATTAAGAGGAACAACCTTCGATTAATTGGAGTCCCTGAACAGGGTGAGACAGCTGAGAACACAGAGAGTATTGTTGCTGAGCTGCTGAAAGAAAACTTCCCAGAAATCATGAAGGAAGAGAATATAGACATCTCAGACGCATATCGTATGCCACCCAATATAGATCTCAAAAGAAAGACTCCAAGACATATTATAATCAAGCTTAACAAAATGAAACATAAGCAGGAACTCTTAAAGGCAGCAAGACTCAAGGCAAAGCTAACATTCAGAGGGAAACCCTGTAGGCCCTCGTCAGATTTCTCAGCAGAAACCATGCTGACACGGAGACAGTGGCATGACACATTCAAAGTCTTGAAGGAGAAGAACTTCCAACCAAGAATTACATATCCTGCAAAACTATCTTTCAAATATGAAAATGAAATTAAGACATTCCCAGATAAACAGAACTCAGAGACTTTGTAAAAAACAAACCCAAACGACAAGAAATACTGAAAGAAGTTCTTGGCTTTGGCTTAGAAGAACGAAACCACTAACTTTATATTTTAGAACAACACACTACTCAATACTCTACTCATTTGGGGAAGGCTCCAAAGTAAATCACAGCTTTTATATGGAAACAAGCAATCCAGTGATCATCATGAAAACTACGGTGTCATCATAGTAAAAAGAGGGATGTACTATAGTTGTTATAGTCCTTCCAGATGGAGAGGAAGATGACAAGACTGGTAGTAATTAAAATTGTGTTTATAAATAGTTTGTTAAGGGGGTTCATAGGGGCAGCTGTAAAGTACAACAAAGATGTATCATACCATTCTAAGAAATCTAACACACGAGTCTGACAACTATAAAACCAGCTCTGAAATAGGTGAAAAATCAATTCACAAAAAAGAGTGTCCCAGAACAGACTAATAAGAACACCAGAGAAAACATCAACATAAAAAGAAACATATCACAGTGGCAGCAGTGAACACATACCTATCAATAATTACATTGTATGTGAATGGATTGAATGCTCCAGTAAACAGACACCGTGTGTCATCCTGGATCAAAAGACACAACCCATCCATATGTTGTCTACAAGAAACTCACTTGAGACCTAAAGATAGGAACAGACTGAAAATTAAAGGATGGAAGAATATATATCAAGCTAACAATGAACAAAGAAGAGCAGGGGTGGCAATTCTAATCTCAGACAAAATCAATTTTAATGTCAAATCCACCATCGTGGACAAAGATGGACACTATTTATTGCTGAAAGGTTCAGTACACAAGCATGACTTAACTATATTAAACATTTATGCACCTAATGTCAGAGCACCTAAATATGTTGAAGAAACACTGACTACGCTCAAAAGAGAGTTAGATGACTCCACAATAATAGTGGGAGACTTTAACACTCCACTCTCATTACTAGACAGATCATCTAGAAAAAAGCTCAGTAAAGATACAGAAGACCTCATTGACACAATTAACCAACTAAACCTCATTGATATATACAGAACTTTCCACCCATCAGCAGACAACTACACCTTCTTCTCCAGTTCACATGGAACATTCTCCAGAATTGACCATGTGATAGGCCATAATGCAATACTCAAGAAAATCTGTACCACTGAATTACTGCAAAGCATCTTCTCAGATCATAAACCCATAAAAGTTGAAATCAATAGCAGAAAAAACAGAGATAGAAAGCTGAACTCTTGGAAAATGAACAACATCTTGCTCAAAAAAACATGGGTTATAGAGGAAATCAGGGATGAATTAAAGAAATTCATGGGTTCCAATGAGAACGAAAACACTTCCTACCAGAACCTATGGGATACAGCCAAAGCAGTGCTCAGAGGTCTGTTTATCTCCATAAATGCACACATCTGGAAGGAAGAAAGAAACCAAATCAAGGAACTAACTCTACAGCTTGAACAAGTAGAAAGAGAACAACAGAAGAACCCCTCGGGCACCAGAAGAAATGAGATCATAAAGATTAGAGCAGAGTTAAATGAACTAGAGAATAGAAAAACAATTGAAAAAATTGAAAAGACCAAAAGCTGGTTTTTTGAAAAGATCAACAAAATTGATAAACCACTGGCTACACTTACTAAAGAAAAGCAGGAAAGGAAACAAATAACCCAAATTAGAAATGAGAAGGTTGTTGTCACCACAGATGCAACAGAAATCAAAAATATCGTAACAGAATACTATGAAAGACTGTACTCTAACCAATTTGTAAACCTAGGGGAAATGGACCAATTCCTTGACTCATAACACCTACCCAAATTATCACAACGTGAAGCAGAACAACTTAATAAACCTATCAGAAAGGAAGAGATTGAAAAGGTCATCAAAACACTGCCAACCAAAAAAAGTCTGGGCCCAGATGGCTTCACGGCAGAATTCTACCAAGCATTTATAGAAGAGTTATCCCCAACACTACTGAGACTATTTCACAGTATAGAAAGGGATGAAGTACTCCCAAACTCATTCTAGGAAGCCAGCATAACCCTGATAACTAAGCCATGGAAAGATCTAACAGAGACAGAGAATGACAGACAGATATCACTCATGAATCTAGATACAAAAATCTTCAACAAAATTCTTGCCAACAGAATACCCAACAACATATCAAGAAAATAATCCATCATGACCAAGTGGGATTCATACCAGGAATGCAAGGCTGGTTCAACATCAGGAAAACAATTAATGTGATTAACCACATAAATAACACAAAAACAAGGATCACCTGATTTTGTCTATTGATGCCAAAAAGGCATTTGATAAAGTCCAACACCCATTTATGCTAAAAACTCTTAGCAAAATGGGTATAGATGGCAAATTCCTCAACACAATAAAGGCCATTTATACAAAGCCAATTGCCCACATCATCCTGAATGGAGAGAGACTGAAAGACATTCCCTTGAGATCAGGAACTAGACAAGGATGCCCACTGTCGCCTCTCCTATTTAACATTGTGCTAGAAGTTCTAGCCAGAGCAATTAGACAAGATGAAGAAATAAAGGGCATCTGCATTGGCAAAGAGGAAGTCAAAATCTCCCTGTTCGCAGATGATATGTTTGTATATACAGAGAACCCCACGGAATCTATAAGTAAGCTACTCAAACTGATAGAAGAGTTCAGCAAGGTCTCAGGATAGAAGACAAACATAAGTAAATCAGTAAGATTCCTCTATACCAACAATGAGACTGTTAAGGAGGAAATTATTAAATCAATACCATTTAGGATAGCCCCTAAGAAGATAAAGTACCTAGGAATTAATCTAACCAGAGAAACAACAAACCTTTACAAAGAGAACTACAAGCCCTTACTACAAGAAACTAAGAGAGACTTAGATAAATGAAAAAACCTACCCTGCTCATGGATAGGAAGACTTAACATTGTGAAAATGTCTATCTTACCCAAAGTAATTTATTTATATAATGCAATCCCAATACAAGTTCCAGCATCATTTTTTAATGAGATGGAGAAAACAAATCACCAATTTTGTTTGGAAAGGGAAGAAGCCCCAGATAAGTAAGGTGCTACTAAAGAAAAAGAACGCACTGGGAGGCCTCTCATTACTCTACCTTAGAACATACTACACTACCACAGTGGTTAAAACAGCCCGGTACTGGTACAAGAACAGACACATGGATCAGTGGAACATAGTTGAGACCCCATCTGCCCATGAACAGTTGATACTCGACAAAGGCCCTAAGACATTAAACTGGGTAAAAACAGTATCTTCAACAAATGGTGCTGGCAAAATTGTTTATCCATCTGCAATAAACTGAATCAAGATCCATATCTTACACCTTATACAAAAACAAATTCAAGCTGGATAAAAGACCTAAACATAAAACCTAAAACGATAAAGCTCATCCAAGAAAAGGTAGGAACAACAATGGAAGTTTTAATACACAACATGGACAGACTTCAAAATCTGTCAAACAAACCTCAATCAACAGAAGTGAAAATAGATAAATTGGAACTATTAAGAGTCAAACACTTTTGCTCATCCAAAGACTTTATTAATAGAATTAAAAGAACACCCACAGAATGGGAAGAAATATTTGGCAACTCTATGTCAGACCGACGACTGATCTCGATAATCTATAAGATACTACAAAATATCAATTAGAAGAAGATAAACCATCCAATTAAACGATGGGCAAAGGAGATGGGCAGACACTTCACTAAAGAGGAGATCCAGGCAGCCAAAAAACACATGCGGACATGTTCATGATCTTTAGTTATTAAAGAAATTCAAATCAAGACAACAATGAGATACCATCTCACCCCAACAAGATTGGCCATGATCCAGAAAACACAAAACAACAAATACTGGGCAGGCTGTGGAGAAAGTGGAACCCTCCTACACTGTTGGTGGGGTTGCAAAATGGTCCAGCTTCTTTGGAAGGCAATCTGGTGCTTCCTTAAAAAAGTGGATATAGCTATACCATTTGACCCAGTAATTCCACTACTTGGAATATATCCTACAGAATCAAGGCCTTTCACACCAACGGACACATGCACCAGAATGTTTACCACAGCACAGTCCACGATAGCAAAAAGATGGAATCAACCCAGATGCCCAACAATAGAAGAATGGATAGGTAAACCATGGTACATATACTCAATGGAGAACTACGCAATAATAAAGAATAACGATGATTCCAGGAAACATCTCCTAACCTGGTTTCAACTGGAAGACATTATGTTGAGTGAAAGTAGTCAGCAACAAGGGGACAAATTCTGTATGAGACCTCTATGATAAGATCTCAAAAACAGACTTGTGTATAGAAGAAAAGACTCTTTGACAGCTGCAAGGGAGGGGAGGAAAGGAGGGAGGGTGAAGGGGGGAGGGTTTAGTTCAAATAGTTACTAGAAATCTAGTTGGGAGAAAGCGGTGATAGCACACATTAGAAACAAGAACAACATTAAGTGGACTTCAGCATAACTTGAGTACTCTTTCCACCTTAACTCAATACTGCAAGGATAGAGTAGCTGGGGTGGGGCGCGGGGTGTGGGGGACCATGCTCTTAGGCGAATTCCAGGCCAACTGGCACAACTAGCGTTTTTCTAAGAAAGCTCTCTGCACCCCACATTGGTGAGCGGCGTCTGGGGTCTTAAAAGCAGCCAAGTTGCCATCCGAGGACACAGCAAATGGTCCCAACTCAGCAGGAATGGATGCTCACTGAGGACCAAAATCACATGCGGTAAAGACAACTGAGAAGACAGAGAGACCCACAAGAGTGGGTGCCTACATCAACTTGGGACCAGAAGAACCGGCTGGTGCCCAGCCACCACCAGTGATAGCCACGATGGAGCTCACAGAGAGGAGTCTCACTGGCAACACAAGAATAAAAAGGGGTGCATCCTGAGAACTCCACTAAAGGACCTCAATTGATGGTCCAATGGTTTTGGGGTTCCTCTGAGAGCATGGCCCCTGGCTCTGATGCTGTCCTTTCCCATAAATTATAACAAAGTTCCACTCTTTGGACAGGAATGGATTGGACTTGGCAATGCAGAGTGACCATATATTGGAAGCACTTTATGGTTCTATACATCTATAGGATATCATCTTGCTGACCTCTGGCTGGAGGAAGAGGAGTGGATTGAGAGGAGGGGAAAGGAGGCTGTTGCGAGGATGAGACATGTATGGAGCAGAGAGGAATAGTGTGCAGTCACCGGACAGGGAGACCAGTGGAAGCTGCATATAGGTGGGCTTGTAAATTTATACGTGAATGTACATTTTCACTCAGTTATGTTAAATAATAATTTTAAAAAAAAAACAAAAAAAGCAAAAAAACCCATTAAGAAATGAGATGGGAGATGTTACAACAGACCCAGCTGAAATAAAAAATATCATAACAGAATACTCTGAAGGGTTGTACTCTAACAGGTTTGAAAACCTAGAGGAAATGGACAAATTTCTAGATTTGCAGATGATAGGATTGCTTATACCAAGAATCCAAGGGAATCCATAAGTAAACTGAGGAGTTTAGCAAAGTAACAGGATAGAAGATAAAGATAAGTAAATCAGTAGGATTCCTTTATACCAACAGTGAGATTATTAAGGAGGAAATCAATAAATCAATTCCATTTACTGTACCCCCAAGAAGATAAAATACCTAGGAATAAATCTAACCAGGGAAATAAGAGATCATTACAAAGAGAACTACAAGACCTTACCACAAGAAACTAAGAGAGACTTACACAAATGTAGTTATTTACCCTGCTCATGGATAGGAAGACTCAACACTGTGAAAATGTCCATTTTGCCCAAAGCAATCTACTTGCATAATGCTATCCCAATACAAATTCCAGTGATTTTTTTTAATGAGATGGAGATGTTTCTGCATATCACCTTTGTTTGGAATGGGAAGAAATCTCGGACAAGCAAAGCACTACTAAAGAAAAGCATGTTGAGAGACCTCTCACTACCTGACTTTGGAACCTATTACACTGCCACAGTAGTCAAAACAGCCTGGTACTGCTACAGAAAGAGACATAGAGACCAATGGAACAGAGTTGCGACCCCAGAGATGCCACCATCATAAGAACAGCTGATATTTGACACAGGCCCCAAGATTTTAAACTGGGGTAAGAACAGTCTCTTTAATAAATGCTGCTGTCAAAATTGGATATCCATCTGTAAAAATTGAAACAAAACCCATAATCTCACCCCTTACACAAAAGCCAATGCAAATTAAATCAAAGACCTAAATATCAAATCTAAAATGATAAAGCTCATCCAAGATAAAATAGGATCAACAATGGAAGTTTTGATACACAATGTAGACAGACTTGAAAATCTGACAAAGCACAATCAGCAGAAGAGAAAATAGATAAACACTTTTGCTCATCCAAGACTTCGTCAAAAGAATTAAAAGATCACCTACAGAATGGGAAAAAAATATTTGGCAACTTTATGCCAGACCGACATCTGATCTCTATTATCTATAAGGTATTACAAAATGTCCGCAAGAAAAGGATAAATAATCCAATTTAGTGATGGAGTATATCCAGATACCCAAAACACATGTTTGGAACTGCTCACGATCATTAGCTGTTAAAGAAATTCAAATTAAAACTACAGTGAGATACCATCTCACCCCAACAAGGTTGGCCATGATCCAAAAAACACAAAACAACAAATGCTGGAGAGGCTGTGGAGAAATTGGAACTCTCCACTGCTGGTGGGATTGCAAAATGGTACAGCCTCTTTGGAAAACAGTCTGACAGTTCCTTACAAAGCTGGAGGTAGATATACCATTCGATCCTATAATTCCACTGCTCGGAATTTAGCCTTCAGAAACAAAGGTTGTCACATAGACACATGCACATGAATGTTTGTTGCAGCACAGTCTACAATAACAAAAAGTTGGAATCAACCCTGATGCCCATCCACAGATGAATGGATAAGCAAACTATGGTACATATACTCAATGGAACACTGTGCTATGATAAAAACACACAATTTTAGAAAACATCTCATAACATGGTCTCATTTGGAAGAGATCGTGTTGAGCAAACTCAATCAGTGTCAAAAGCACAAAGCTTGTGTGAGACTCCTGTTACAGGCACTTAACAAGAGAATTATCTACAGAAGAAAATGACTGTTGGCTACATGTGTGGGTGGGGTGTTGAAGAGTTATCATAGATGAGATAGTTCACAGATGTTAGAAATTTTATTATTTTACTGTAATTAATAAAAAAATAAAAATTAAAAAAGAAGGCTTCAACACAGCAATTCTACTCTTATGTGTGTTCTCAAAATACGTGAAATCAGAGACTCGAACCAGAAACTTGTGGACCAGTGTTTATTTCAGCACTACTTACAATAGCCCAAAGAAATAATCTTTAGACATTTATCCCTGTTGATATATGAATGAATTAAAACATGTAGCACATACATACATACAGTGGAATACTACAAGTAGTGGTACAGTGTGGATGGCGCTTGAAGATATT
Source organism: Heterohyrax brucei (assembly GCA_028571685.1). Taxonomy (NCBI): domain Eukaryota; kingdom Metazoa; phylum Chordata; class Mammalia; order Hyracoidea; family Procaviidae; genus Heterohyrax; species Heterohyrax brucei. Next base: position 36,667,405 of record CM053160.1, on the reverse strand, counting down.
ATAATCACAAAAAGCCAAATATTGTATGACCTCACTTATACAAAAAAATAAGAATAGGCAAATATATAGAGACAGAAGTTTATTACTGGTTGCCAGAGGCAAACCAGAGGGACATGGGGGCAATTTTATGGAATGCCGAGTTTCTGACTGCAGTGATCGAAAAAACACACTGATAAAGGCTTGGGTTGTACAACTGATTAATGTAATTTCTGTCAATAGTTGTATTGTTAAAAATATAATATATATATTTTTAATTTAACAAAGTTTAATTTAAAATTGCATTTTACTTGGTTGTAAAAAATGCACTGATTTGAAGAAAAATATTTATTAAATAGAAATAGTATAAATGGCAATGGAGTTGAGCAGAAGTAACAAAGCAAATGTTAGGCTAGGGAAAGAATCGATTTAAATCTATTGTCTAAATTATGAAAAGGAAATCAAGTTATAGAGAAATTTAATTCTCTTGATGCATCCACAGTCATAGAATTTAAACTCTAGCCTCCTTATTCTCTATCCAGAGCTGTTGTTTTTGTAATTATGATTAAGTGAAAGTATACAATCCAAATTAGATTTGCATGTGCAGCTATCTACAGCTCCTTCCGCTCTCCTTGCCCAGGGACAGTACACTACTCTTTTCATTCTATACATGTCGTATCCTCTTAACAACCTCCTGTCCCTCCTCTTCACCCAGATGTGTTGTGGTTGGTAGTTTTTGATGACTTTTTCAGTCTCTTCCTCTGTGATGGGTATAAACTGTTCTACTTGTCCTGGTGATGATTTTGGTAGGTGATGTGAGTCTAGAAATTTGTCCATTTCCTCTAGGTTTTCTAATCTGTCAGAGTACAGTCTTTTGCAGTATTCTGTTATGACACTTTTGATTTCAGTTGGGTCTGTTGCAACATCTCCTGTCTCATTTCTTATTGGGGTTATTTTTTGGTTCTCCTGTTTTTCTTTTGTAAGTTTAGCGAATTTTGTTGATGTTTTCAAAGAACCAACTTTTGGCTTTGTTAAATTATTCAATTGTTCTCCTATTTTCTAATTCATTTAGTTCTGCTCTAGTCTTTATAATCTGTTTTCTTCTGGTGCCTGAGAGGTTGTTCTGTTGCTGTCTTTCTACTTGTTCAAGCTGTAGGATTATTCTTTTGTTTGGATCCTTTCTGCCTTTTAGATGTGTGCATTTATAGAGATAAATTGACTTCTGAACACTGCTTTCTGTATGCTGTAGGTTCCAGTAGGATGTGTTTTCATTCTCATTTGAGTCACATATTTCTTTATTTTGTCCCTATAACCCATGGCTTTTGAGAAAGGTGTTGTTCAGTTTTCATGAGTTCCAATTTTTATCTATGTTTTTTCAGATCTGTAAATGAACCTGGATGCAAAAATCTTCAACAAAATCCTTGCCAATAGACGTCAACAGCATATCAAAGAATAATTCATCATGACCAAGTTTAGAGTCATACCAGAGATGCAAAGTTGGTTTAACATCAGAAAAGCAATTAATATGATCAATCACATTAATTTATGGTTTCTTTAGGGTTTTCTGTGTATACAGATATAATCTGCAAATAGGGAGATGTTCTTTCTATGTTTCTTCAGTTCAACCCTTCATATCATAGGATTCTGGTAGTGCACAAATAATGCCAACCCCTAACAACCTTGATCATATCATAATGTCAGTTTACTCTGAAAGGTGGGTGATCAAGAGCATTCAACTTTATTGGACCTTACTGGATTCTCATTTCAAGGCCCAAATTCTCCTTTGATACAGCATTCCAGTTGAAATAGATGGTAAGCAACTTACATTTCAGTTGCATCACCCCCTAATCTGCAAGTGCCATTTTCACTGCATTGTATATTACCAGTGATAGTGGAAGGATGTCTCAAAAGAAAAGAAATGAATGGAAAAATGATTCACTGCAGGCCTTTCCTAGATTTCCTTTATTTTCATCAAACAGGATTCCAAAGAGGGATGGTCATTATATCTGTAATTATAAACAAGTTAACTAGGACACTGGAAGGTAATCCAAGTTGATCAGTTAATATAATCTGAATAATCAAGTTATCCATGCATGAAGTGCTTTAATATTTATTTAATGATTTATTTATTCCCAAACTACTTTTTATAAGTATCATGAACAAGAGTTACAAATATGAGTATGATATAGACTTTATCTCAAGGAATTTTCACTCTAGCCAAAAAGAGAAGAAACAAAGTATCTGTGGGAGAAAGGACAAACATGTGGTTTGCAACACGAGAGTACTGTGCATTCAGAGGAGACTGAAATCAATTTTAACTAGGAAGATTTGGAGTCTTATTGGATGTCAAGGCATATGAGCTGTACTTAAACTTTTGTAGATATGCTATTCCTTACAATAATTGAATACGATATTTCTCTGTTTTCACATACAAGATAGTGGTAAGGGGGGTGATGCCAAGATGTCAGACTAAACACATGTGTCCTCAATTCCCTCTGAGAACTAAGCTGTTGACAGTTGAATAGAGCAGCCTGGACATCTTTGGAGCCCTAGGATCTGCATTATGGTTGTAAGATTGGACTATGTCCCAGTAAACAGGAACCCACCTCTCTCTAACATGAGGCAGCACACACTGAGCCCTGCTTTAGCTGACTCACCATTTGGGAGGACTGCAGGTACTGATGCCTTCTTTGTTATACAGCATGCAGGGACTGGGCAGGAGCCAGCTAATATGCTGAACTGCAGTTCTTAAGTAAAGAGCATATAGTGCAGCAGAGAGACTGTGCTTGGGATAGACACATATTGAGAGCTTGGCTGCTGACTGAGGACACCACTGCCCTTCCACCCTCTCTTATCTGAGCTGCACCATTGATTCTGCTGTTTCACAGCAGGTAGGACAATTCAGGCTAGACCCCCTTTGGTCAGCTGGAAGGCACAGTCTCCCAACTAGAGGTCTCAGAGGGGCTAATTCTCACACTGAAGCACATTGCCTGTCTGGAAAGTGCTTCGCCAGCAGAAAAGCTGAGCTTAAGATGGTGGAGCTTCTAGAGTTATGGGAAAGGCCTGGCGGAGGATGGCAGCAAGGCTAACTCTTCCCTACTTTGAACCACATCATAGCATCTAGGGATGGCCTACGAGGTGCTTTTGTTTTCAACAAGAAGGCAGGGCCTCTCAGACCTGTGGGCCTGACTGATTTTGGCACCTGTTGGACACGTACTTAGCAGTAAGTACCTTTTTAAAATAATATCACCTAGAGAACTGTTGGCTGAGCAGCCCAGCAAAATCTCCTCCACCATCATAGATTTACATCGTATCATCAGCTGATGGCCCCCCAGGGTCACCAAAAGTAGGGCACCATCTTTGACAGCTAGGATCAAGCCTGATACACAGGACATTCCACCTGGGGCCAGTCACTGGAGTACACAGAGGCAGCTGGTGACCAACTGCCTTCTTAGAACTATGCCTCAGCTCCTGCAGAGGAAATGCTAGAAAAACTGAACAGCTTCTAGATGACATGAAGGTAACAGTCCATAGCTGATCATTTTTTAAAAAAATAAAGGTCCAAAACGGCTTTAGAAATAAGAAGCAAAAGCTTCCTAGATGAAGTCTTCCAGAAACTATCAGAGGTCAAGTACAAAAGAATTAAATATAGAGCACTCCTAGCTATTAAACAAAACACAGCAGAACAGAATGAAAAGCAAGTGATTTGAACTGATGGAACATCAGTGATCCACCAAATTGGTAATAAAATTACAGAATTAGACAATTCAGTCCAAAGCCAAAACAGCAGAATGAGGAGTTGGAAACCAGAGTTATTGAGCTTGAGGGTAGACCAACTGAAACCAGTATCTATGAGGAGAAATCAGAGAAAAGAAATAAGAAAAATAAAGAACCATTAAGAAATATGTGGGACTCTATTAAGAGGCATTAAGAGGCATAATCTAAGAATAATTGGAGTTCCTGAGCAGGGAGGGATAGTTGGAAATATACAGTATTGTAGTGTTGCTGACAAAAATTTTCCTGAAATTATACAATAAGAGAACATAGATTTCCAAGATGTATATCAAACACCACAGAAAATAGATCCCGAAAGAAAGACATCAAGACATATTATAATGAAACTTAGTAAAATGAAACCTAAAGAGAGGCCCTTACAGGCAGCAAGGCTTAAAGCAAACCTAATGTACAGAGGGAAGCCCTGTAGACTTTCGTCTGACTTCTCAACAGAAATGATGTTGGCAAGAAGGCTGTGGCATGACACATACAAAGCCATGAAGGAGAAAAATTTCCAACCAAGAATTATGTATCCTGCAAAATTGTCTCTCAAATATGAAGATGAAATTAAGACATTCACAGATAAACAGAAACTTAGAGTCTTTGTAAAAACCAAACCAAAGATACAAGAAATACTGAATCTGTTTGTTTAGAAACACAAAAACATCAGCTGTATACTTAAAGAGGCAATGCAGGACATAGTACCCAGAATGCTGTTCAGTTAGGGAAGTCAGAAAACTCAAACAAAACCACAATATTAAAAGAAGAGAATCAGTGTTCATATCACAAAAACTATGACACCATAGCACTAAAAGGAGGGATATATTACAGTAGTTATGACCCTTTCAGATGCAGAAGAAATTAAAAAGATATGCAGAAGCTAATGTCTGGTTTAAACTTAGAACAGTAAGAGGGATTATCAGCGTAGCCACAAAGCAAGATAACAATGCTGCATATCAAAACAGGAAACATAATACAGGAGTATCAACAAACACAAACTAACAGTGAAAAACAACATTGAAAAACAACACTGAAAAACAATATTGAAAAATGAGAGCAATCACTCCACAATACTAGTTGCAGACTTCAACACTCCACTTTCAGTAATGGATAGATCACCCAGAAAAAAGCTCAATAAAAATATAGAAGATCTTCTTGTGACAATTAACTAACTAGACCTCGTCAACATATACGGAACCTTTCACTCATCAACAGATAAGTACACCTTCTTCTCCAATGCACATAGAATATTTTCAAGAATAGACCATGTGCTGGACATAAAGCAAGTCTCAACAAAATCCATGCCGTTGAATAATTCCAAAGCATCTTCCCAGATTATAAAGCCATAGAAGTTGAAATTAATAGCAGAATAAAACACAGACAGAAATTGGAACTCATGAAAAGTGAACAATACCATGCTCAAAAAGCCATGGGTTATCCATCAGGGACAAAATAAAGAAACCTGTGGACTCAAATGAGAATGAAAACACGTCCTACTGGAACCTACAGCATACAAAGCAGTGCTCAGAAGTTAATTTATCTCTATAAATGCACACATCTAAAAGACAGAAAGGATCCAAACAAAAGAATAACCCTACAGCTTGAACAAGTAGAAAGAGAGCAACAGAGGAACCCCTCAGACTCCACAAGAAAACAGATTATAAAGATTAGAGCAGAACTAAATGAATTAGAGAATAGGAGAACAATTGAATAATTTAACAAAGCCAAAAGTTGGTTCTTTGAAAACATCAACAAAATTGAAGAAACCATTGGCTAAACTTAGAAAAGAAAAAGAGGAGAGCAAATAACTCAAATAAGAAATGTGATGGGAAATGTCATAACAGACCCAAGTGAAATCAAAAGTATCATAACAGAATACTGCGAAAGACCATACTCTGACAGATTAGAAAACCTAGAGGAAATGGACAAATTCCTAGATTCATATCACCTACCAATGTTATCACCAGGAGAAATAGAACAACTTAATATACCCAGCACAGAAGAAGAAACTGAAAAAGTAGTCAAAAAACTACCAAAAAATCCTGGCCCAGATTTGTTCACCTGTGAATTCTACTACATTTAAAGACTATGCTATTTCACAACATAAAAAGTGATAGAGTACTCCCAAATTCATTCTACGAAGCCAGCATAACCCTGGTACCAAAGTCGAGGAAAGATCCCACAAAAAAAGAAAATTGCCGACCAATATCACTTATAATCCTAGATGCAAAAATCTTCATGAAAATCCTAGTCAATAAAATTCAACAACTTATCAAAACAATGATTCATTCTGACCAAGTTGGATTCATACCAGAAATGCAAGGCTGGTTCAACATCAGAAAAGCAATTATTGTGATCAACTATGTTAATAGCACATAAACCTGATTTTGTCAATTGATGTAAAAAAGGCATTCTATAAAGTCCAATATGAATTTATGCCAAAAACTCTCAGCAAAATAGGAATAGGGAAATTCCTCACCGCAAAAAGGGGCTTCTAGGTAAAGCCAACTGCCTACATTACCCTGAATGGAGAGAGACTGAAAGAATTTCCTTTGAGAACAGGAACAAGTCAAAGACACCCACTCTCATGACTTCTATTGTACTAGAGGCTCTAGCCAGTGCTCTTAGACACGACAAACGTATAAGAATAGAGATGCATTGAGATGTATCAGAAGGGACTCAACAACAGAGGGTTTGGTTTTGGGTTTTAATTGCTATAGAGCTGCTATGAGTCAAAATCTCCATCGAGTATGATGTTAGCTTTGTGCTTTTAGTAAATGTCCCGTTTCATATTGAGCAATTTTCCTTTGTTTCTGGATTGTTGAGTGCTTCAAAGTTTAGTATTTTCACTCCTTTAATCCCTTATGAGTAAGATTATTTTGAGTAAACTGAGCCAATCCATTTCACTGAGGCTCTTAATTTTTTTCTTTGCTTTTTTGGCTGACCCTCTAACAAATGACGTCTATCTTCTTGGACTGATCACATGTCCAAAGTATATGAGACAAAGTCCTGGCATCTTGACTTTTAAGTAACATTCTGGTTGTATTTCTTTGAAGACAGATTTGACTTTTCTACTGTCTTTGCCAGCATCATAATTAATATGCATCAATTCCACAGTCTTCTTTATTCATTGTTTGGTTTTCTCATGCATATCAAACTACTGAAATACCATGGCTTGGGTGAGATGCACCTTAGCCTTCAAAGTGACCTCTTTGCATTTTTAACATTTCCAAAAGGTCTTTTGCAGCAGATTTTCCCAATGAAATATGTCATTTGACTTCTTCACTTCTCCTTCCATGTGCATTGAATGTGATCAAAGTAAAATGAAATCCTTGACAACTTCAATATTTTCTCCATTTATCATGGTGTTTGTTTACTGGTCCAACTGCATTTATGTTTTCTTTGGGATGTAATCTGTAATGAAGGCTATGGTCTTTGATTTTCATCAGTGAGTACTTCATGTTCTTTTTGTTTTACACAAGCAAAGTGTTGTCACCTACATATCACAGTTTGTTAATGAGTTTTCTTCCAATCCTGGTGCCGTGTTATTCTTCATACAGTTGATTATTTGCTCAGCATACAGGTTAAGTGAGTGTGGTGAAAAGATACACGCCTGATGGATACCTTTCCTGCTTTTAAACCGAAGACACATTATAAAGTAATCAAAACAGACTTGTACTGTTATAATAGTAGATACACAGACCAATGGAATATAACTGGGAAATAAGCCCACACATCTCTGGTCAATTGATTTTTGACAAGGGTATCAAGTCTACTCACAGGAGAAAGTATAGTCTTTTTAAGTAATGGTGCTGGGACAATTAGATATCCCCATGCAAAAGGCATACCTATACTGTACAGCATGCACAACTCAAAACTGATCAGGAATCTAACTGTGAAAACTTATTCCATAAATCTCTTAGAATGCCAGGCACCTAGTTTTTAAGAATGGATTCTTAGATATGACACCAAAAGATGAGGAACAAACAACAAAATAGCTGTGTGGGGCCTCAACAAAATTAAAAACCAAGGTTTATTCTCAACCTTCCAGAAGAAAGGAAATAACTAAGGCCAGAGCAGAAACAGATGAAATTAAAACCAGAAAATTGTGAAAATCAATACAATCAGAAGCTGGTTCTTTGAAAATGGATAAACGTTTAGCTATTCTGACAAATAAGAGAGAAGATGCAAATAACCAAAATTAAAAATGAAAGAAGGCACTTTACAACTGACATGATAGAAATAAAGAGAATTATGACAGAATATTATGAACAACTGTATAGCCACAAACTGGATAACCTAAATGAAATGCACAAATTCTTAGAAGCACAAATCTACTCAAACTGACACAAGAAGAAACAGAAAGATCAAATCAGTGATCAATCCACTCCCCAAACCTTTCCCCCATCCTTTCAAAAAAAGTTCTTGGTCAGACGACTTCACTGGGGAATTCTACCAAACTTTTAGAGAAGAATCGACACAAACATTGTCTAAACTCTTCCCGAAGATAGAGAAGGAAAGAATACTCCTTAACTCATTCTATGAACCAAACATACCCTTAATACCAAAACCAGACAAAGACACTAGAAGAACGGAAAACTACAGGTCAATATCTCTTGTGAATATAGATGCAAAAATCTTCAAAAAATACTAACAGAATCAACGGTTCTATGCTTCTACAGGATGTTGTCCTGCTGACCTCTTACTGGAGGAAGTGGAGTGGGTGGAGAGGAGGGGATAAGAGATTGTTGGGAGGATAAGACATGTATGGAGTAGAGAGGAAGAGTGTGCTGTCACCAGGCAGGGAAAGCAATGGGAGCTGCATATAGGTGGGAATGCAATTTATATTGTAATTTACATTTCCATTCAATCATAATAAAAGAAAATACCAGCAGAATCTAATACCATATTAAAGGAGTCACACACCATGGACAAATTGGATTTATACCAGGAATGCAGGGATGGTTTAACATTAGAAAATCAATCAACAGACAAAGGAAAAGAGCAACATGATCATCATCATAAAAAAACCCAAAACAACCCAGTGCTGTCGGGTTGGATCCAACTCATGGCAACACTAGAGGCCAGAGTAGAACTTCCCCCTAGCGTATTCAAGGAGCACCTGGTGGATTTGAACTGCTGACCTTTTGGTTAGCAGTGGTAGCACTTAACCCACTACACCACCAGGGGTTCCCGATTATCTTCATAGATGCAAGAGAAGTATTGGATAAAATTCAACATCCTTTCTTGGTAAAAGCCCTAAAGAAGAGAAATTCTTCAATGTTACTCAAGACACATGTCACAAACCAACTTATGCCTAGTGCACTAATACAGAGAGCTTTGCCTTTGAAACCAGGAACTAGACAAGGGTGACCACTCTTACTATTTATATTCACTATTGTATCAGAAATTCTAGCCAATCAATAAGACAAGAAAAAGAAATAAAATGTATTCATGCTGGAAAGAAGTGAAATTATTGCTATTTGAAGGTGACATGATCCTGTGTTGCTTCTACTTCCTCCAATCTGTGACCGTTCAGAGTTAAGCTAGACCATTATTTCAGTCTTTCAGGCTGCATCCACTTTGGTCATAATATATTTTTTAAAAGATCTGTTTCTTTTTACTTTGGAACCAGAGGTTTGAGCCCTTCCCACTGCACAGGAGAGGTGTGCCTTAACTGATGGTTAGGTAATGAACTTGGTGTTGCTGTCTGTGCCTCCAAGAGAGGGCTGAAGACCCTGGAAAAAGTGCTCTTTCTAATGTATGATTTATTCTTGTCTTTATTCAGTCAGCAGTTCCTCGGCGTGTTTCTATTCCCACTTTTCAGAATTCTTATGGCACAGAATACAGGGTTCTAGTGTCTTGGTGTTCTTGCAAAGAGGGTAAGAATTTTAGACTTCTCTGTGTCATAATTTTCCTAGAATTCTGGATATTCTGTTTCTTAGTTACTTTTATGTTGTACTGATGATGAGAACCACTCCAGTGGTTCTCAAACAGTGCAATTTTTTCCCAGAAGATTTTGACAATGTCTGGAGTTACTTTTTTTATTGGCACAACTGCAGGAAGGAGTGGATCTAGTCGGTGGAGACTGGAAAGGCAGTAAACATTCTACCATGTACCGGATAATCTTCAAAAAAAAAAAGTTGCCCTGCTCAAAATGGCAATTAGTGAAAAGCTCGAGAAATTCTGCTCCACTCTGTATCATATTGTCTGCCCTCTGAAATTTCTTGCTGAATTGCACAAAAATAATTACAATAATTAATAATTACAATGAAATTAGGAACACTACAAATGTGTATTTTTTATTACGACTGAGTGAAAACATACATTACTATATAAATTTACTTGTTCACCTATATGCAGCTTCCACTGCTCTCCCTGTCCGGTGACAGCACACTGTTCCTCTCTGCTCCATACATGTCTCATCCTCCCAACAGTCTTCTTTCCCCTCCTCTCCATCCACTCTCCTTCCTCCAGCCAGAGGTCAGCAGGATGATATCCTATACATGCATAGAACCATAAAGTGCATCCAATATATGGTCACTCTGCATTGCCAAGTCCAATCCATTCGTGTCCGAAGAGTGGACCTTTGTTATGATGTATGGGCAAGGGCAGCATCAGGACCAGGGGCTATGCTTCCAGGGGACCCTGAAGCTGCTGGACCATGAACTGTGGTCTTTTAGTGGAGATCTAAGGGTGCATCCCTTTTTATTTTTGTGTTGCCAGTGAGACTCAACTTAGTGAGCTCCATCACGGCTATCACTGGTGGTGGCTGGGCACCATCTGATTCTTCTGGTCCCAAGTCTATGTAGGCACCCACTCATGTGGGTCTCTCTATCTTCTGGGTTGTCTTTACCCCATGTCATTTTGGTCTTCGGTGATCATCCTTTCCTGCTGAGTTGGGACCATTTGCTGTGCCTTTGGATGGCAGCTAGGCAGCTTTTAAGATCCCAATCACCACTCATAGATGTGGGGTGCAGAGATCCCACTTAGCAAAACGTTAGTTGTGCCAATTGGCCTCAATTTCGCCTAAGAGCATGGTCTCCTGCCCCCCGTCCCAGCTACTCTGTCCTTGCAATATTGGGTTAAGATGGAAGGGGTATTCAAGTTATGCTGAAGTCTACTTAATATTGTTCTTGTTTCTAATTGTTCTTGTTTCTAATGTGTGCTATCACTGGTTTCACCCAAACAAATTTCTACGAACTATCTAATCTAAACCCTCCCCCCTCATCCTCCCTCTCTCCCCATACATAAGTCTGTTTTTGAGATCTTATCATATGGGGTTTCATACAGTATTTGTCCTTTGTCGCTGACTACTTTCACTCAACATAATGTCTTCCAGTTGAAACCAGGTTATGACGTGTTTCCTGGAATCATCATTATTCTTTATCATTGCATAGTGCTCCATTGAGTATATATACCATAGTTTACCTGTCCATTCCTCTGTTGTTGGGCATCTGGGTTGATTCCATCTTTTTGCTATCATGGACTGTGCTGTGATAAACCTTCCTATGCATGTGTCCATTGGTGTGAAAGGCCTTGATTCTGCAGGATACGTTCCAAGTAGTGGAATCACTAGGTCAAATGGTATATCTATATCCATTTTTTTAAGGAAGCACCAGATTGCTTTCCAAAGAGGCTGGATCATTTTGCAACCCCACCAACAGTGTAGGAGAGTTCCACTTTCTCCACAGCCTCTCCAGCACTTGTTGCTTTGTGTTTTTTGGATTATGGCCAATCTTGTCGGGGTGAGATGGTATCTCGTTGTAGTCTTGATTTGAATTTGTTTAATACCTAATGATTGTGAGCATGTCTGCATGTGTTTCTTGGCTGCCTGGATCTTCTTTTTGGAGAAATGTATGTCCATCTCCTTTGCCCATCACTTAATTGGATGATTTATCTTTTTCTTATTGCTATTTTGTAGTACCTTATAGATTATGGAGATGAGGCGTTGATCTGACATAGAGTTGCTAAATATTTTTTCCCATTCCGTAGGTGGCCTTTTAATTCTATTAATAAAGTCTTTGGATGAGTAAAAGTGTTTGATTCTTAATAGTTCCCATTTACCTATTTTCTCTTCTGTTGATTGTGGTTTGTTTCACAGATTTGGAAGTCTGTCTACATTGTGTATTAAACCTTCCACTGTTGTTCCTACCTTTTCTTGGATGAGCTTTATCGTTTTAGGTTTGATATTTAGGTCTTTTATCCAGCTTGAGTTTGTTTTTGCATAAGGTGTAAGATACGGATCTTGTTTCAATTTATTGCAGATGGATATCCAATTTTGCCAGCATCATTTGTTGAAGATACTGTTTTTACCCCAGTTTAATGTTTTAGGGCCTTTGTCAAATATCAACTGTTTATAGGCAGATGATGTCATCTCTGGGGTCTCAATTCTGTTCCATTGATAGATCTATCTGTTCTCGTACCAGTACCAGGCTGTTTTGACCACTGTGGCAATGTAGTACGTTCTAAGGTAATGAGAGGCCTCTCAGTGTGTTCTTCTTTAGTAGTACCTTACTTATCTGGGACTTCTTCCCTTTCCAAACAAAATTGGTGATTTGTTTTCTCCATCTCATTAGAAAATGATGCTGGAACTTGTATTGAGATTGCATTAGGTAAGTAGATTGCTTTGGGTAAAATAGACATTTTCACAATGTTGAGTCTTCCTATCCATGAGCAGGGTAGGTTTTTCCATTTATCTAAATCTCTCTTAGTTTCTTGTAGTAAGGGCTTGCAGTTCTTTTTGTAAAGGTCTGTTATTTCTCTGGTTAGATTAATTCCTAGGTACTTTATCTTCTTAGGGGCTATCGTAAGTGGTATTGATGCGATGATTTCTTTGTTGACAGTCTCCTTGTTGGTATAAAGGAATCCTACTGATTTACTTATGTTTACCTTGTATCCTGAGACTTTGCTGAACTCCTCTATCAGTTTGAGTGGTTTACTTATAGATTCTTTGGGATTCTCTGCTTGTACAATCATGTCATCTGCAAATGTATATTTTAATGAAAAATTATCTTAATTAAATGTTAGATTTTCTGGGCTGATTCTCTTTTTGATCTTTTCTCTCTCTTGTTTGTTATTTTTCTAGGAAGTTAAACAAAGGAGACTTGAATTAATATTATTTTGCAAGTCATTGGTGAATATTTGAAGTGGAAAATAAGAGGTGGGTGATGATTTTTCATTTTGCTTATATTTGATGTAAGTTCTGAACTTTTAGCTAATAAGGAGGAAGATAATTTTATTTCAGGTGGTAACTCATTTGAATTTAATGTGCTTATGCTTTAACTTACAAAGACATCTAACCTTTGAAATTTATTTTTTGTCTGGAAATTTTTAAAAGGAGCAGAATTTGTATTCATTGACATTTTATTGTAACAGAAAATTTATTGATTCAAGTGTCTTGATTGTCATTGTTATTTAATTGTTGGAGAATCTCTGAAATGCTATGTTGGACAACACTGGGATGAGAAAAGCAATAAAGTGTGATTTTTCAGCTATGTGTTCTCGGAGAAGCTTCAATGAATGTACTATTCTGAGACCCAATTCTAAGCTGGTCATGAGTGGTTCTAAGGACATATTAGGAAGAGAAATGGTTACTTTTGAGGAAATAGCTCTATGGAGGTGGCATGGGACTGACTGTAATTGACACATAATCTGTCTTCTGCTAAGGGGAATAGTCTACCTCCCTGATTGACTGACCATGGACTTTATGGTTAAGAGAACCAATAACTTTTATATTTTATAAGGTAATTTGTTATTATTGTAGAAAATTCTTGCCATCTTTATGGTTCTCATGTCATGTAACACTTCTGGCCTGTTTCCGGCCCTTTTTAAATTGTTTTAGCTTCAGAAAATGGAATTATTGGATACCACACATTGGAAGAATTACCTGGACATGCCCAGCTCTCATTTCCACTTTTTTCCTCCTGGAAATGAATATACTTGTAGGGAGCAGGCATTCTCCTCTACTCCTCCAGTAGAAAATACATGGAACAGGGCAGTGGGGCAGGATGAAGGGTGGAAAGTGGAGACTTACCCCAGTTCAATGCTGGCATGGCTCGTGGGTAGTATACCTAATTCTCAGGTGCAGTATTAGCAAGACCACTTTGTTAGCTCACATTACTTCATATCCTCTATTTTATATGCTTATTAGTAATGAAAGTGATTCTTTGATTATTAATAATTGCTTCCATAATTATTATTATCATTTAATTTTTTCAGAATTGGTTTTGAAACAAGATTCCATTTCAGAGAAACACTATAGACTGCTATTTTATACCCTTATTTTACAAATACACAATTTTCACGTTTATCTCTTTTCTTGGAAAAATCATACTTTGAACAAAACTTTAGAGTATGAAGTTGCTCTATTATTTTATTTAGTCTTGTAGCTCTTAAAAAGCTTGTAAGTGCATCAGGTAGAAAGGTCTTGAGGATGAGTACTTATAGAATGAGGACATTTCTTTCCAATCAAGGTAGAAAAATAACTGGGTTAAACAAGGATCTTCAAAAATGTATCTATGGGTTCTGAAATTCCAAGAGCTTACAGTTTGCTTCTATTCAAGGAGATTTTGCTTTGGGTACTGGAGTAGCATAAGGCTGAAATATCCACCATTTCCTACAGCATTTTTTTTCATGATTACACACACCGATGGTATCATCTGTGGAGGTACATCCGTCGTCTTTGCATACCCCTTTCAAAAGAACACATTGTTTTTGCCCTGGAACAACACCAGTCCTTGCTGCACAGGAAGAGATTTGACAACATCATCAATGTACTATCAAGTTATCAGAAATGTACATAAACTCTCAGAAGATGACTTTGGGATATAAGGGTATGATAAATGAGTGACATAATGAGAAACTTAGGTAGAATCGTCTTTTTTTAGTTAAGAATGTGGTATCATCACACATTGCAAGGGTTGGCTGACTTCTAGAACCCTTGAGGGAGGTTATTCTCACCTGGGATTACATTTGGAAATGAGGGGATTATTTTTTGTCACCATGATAGAGAGGGTGTGTACGTGGCATTTATTAAGTAAGGCATAGGGTTGCTAAATTTCCTGCTATCCAATAAATTGTCCTGCCCCAAATGCAGGTCATACCTTCACTAAGAAGCATTATTTAGAAGTATTCATTTTCTTGGCACAATGAATCCATCATGTCCATTCTTCCAATTCCTTGCCTGTGCTTGCATTGTATGGCACATGTTCTTATCTCCACGTCTTTCTATAAAAAGTCTATCAGTCACTCAGACATCATCTTCACTAATTTCCATGTTTCAAGATCATGCAAAAACTACCTTTCTTACATTGCTTAGTATTAATCTACATTAATGCAATGTAGATTCACAGACAGAATTCATCTTAGGGCTAAAAGTAGGACATTGGTAAATTGATTTTTCATGAAGTGTATCTACGTGCTTCCTTAATTAGTTAGGCTACAGAGAAGCACAAAATGTTTGCACCAATGCAGTAGCTTCCTTTATACTCAGTATTGATTCTCCAGTGTTACTATGCCTGTGGATCACCTTGGATGACTAGTGTTATACTTTGGCTTATGACCATTAACAGAAGTTAGTTCCTGAACCATCCTGTTAGCCCAAATGTATCTCATTTTGTCTTTACTGTCATGTAGTATAGTGACTCCGGCTGGCTCCTTTGATGCCTAAGTCTTACAACTTGACTGATAGTTTTACCATTTTTGCGGCCCTGAATCTTATTGCTTCCCTCTACGTGGACTTATACGTGTAACCAGAGAAATCAGTGTAGCTTTTTGGAACTGAGTTCTCAGATCTGTGTAGTATTGTGTTCAGCCAATGTTAAACTTCAACCTATTACAGCCTGCTGTTACACTCTGATATCAGCTCCAGTCTGGTGCCATCGGTTAAGATAGAAGGAGTACACAGGATCATATACCAAAAAGAACTGATGAATATTTGACCATTTCAGGAGGTACCATATGAACAGGAAGAAGTCAAGTTGCACTTAAGGCACTACGAAAAACTAGGCTCAGGAATTGATGGAATACCAACAGAGAAGTCTCAACAAACAGATGCAGTGCTGGAAGTACTCATTACGTCATGAAGTTTGGGTCTCTACTCACAGCCGGTGGAATCCGGTAACGAGACACTCTGGAGAGACTATGACAGTATATAATTATAAATTCAGACAAATATAGTGAAAAGAAACATTATGAGTGCCTATAAAATAGGTCATGATCGGAGAATAGGGTATGTCAGAGAAGACTTCCATGAGATATCATTTTGAGGTGAAAACTGAAGGATAAGAGGTTAATTAATTCCTTGCAAAGAGCACTCAACATTCTAGCAAAGGAAGAGGCCAGAACAATGTCCTGATGCAGAAGAGAACAAAGTGTTCGAAAACCAGAAGAAGGCTACTATACGAGAGCACTGGTTTCATAAAAAAACTTGCCGAACATTTTTACTGAATTGTGCCAAAGAAAACACAAAAAAAACACTGCCATCGAGTCAATTCAGACACACAGTGACCCTATAGGACACAGCAGAATTGTCCCATAGAGTTTCCAAACAGCAGCTGGTGGATTTGAACTCCCAACTGGTTAGCAGCCAAAGCACTCAACCACTACACCACTTGGGTTTCCAAACTGTGCCAAAAAACAAAAAAACAAAAAAAAACCCTACTGCTATTGAGTCGGGTCTCTATTCATATCCACTCTAAAGGTCAGAATAGAACTGCCTCACAGAGTTCCCAAAGAGTGCCTGGCAGACTTGAATGGCCAACATTTTATAGCACTAGGATTTCTGAATTGTGCAAAGTAAGTTATGTATTAATGCTAAGTCTCTAGGGGGAGCACTTTAAGAATGAGGAGGGCAAGGTGGTTAGAATTTATAGCATGAAAAATAGTACTTATCAGTAGTAATTACTAGTATCTAGATCACCAAGATGATATTGGTTTACACCCATAAACTAGAGTTATCTACAGTCTTAGGTAGCCCTCAAGTCCTAACAGGCTTCATTAGCACATTTTTCCCTTTATTTTGCAACTGTCATAGTCTATCCAGAATGTCTCTTTACCTGATTCCACCACCAACAGCAATGGGCTTTTTGGGGAGGGTGGGAGGAGGCTGGATATTGACAGAAGACGTTCTTTTGTTTCCCGTTATATCCACCAACAGCAATGGGCTTTTGGGGGCGGGTGGGGGGAGGCTGGATATTGACAGAAGACACTCTTTTGTTTCGTGTTACATCCTGGGTATCTAGCACAGTCTCCACAAAATATTAGGTGCTCAATAAATATTTTTTAATATTCAATACAGTTAACTATCTGTTGATCTCCTTCAGTCTTTCTTTTTTCTCTTTCTCTTTCTCCCTCTCTGTCTCTGTCACACACGCACACACACGCGCACACACACACATGCACACACGCACACACTAGGCATTCTTTAACAGTCGAACATCATGGGCTCCCCCTCAGCAGCACTTTCTGCGCTCTCTACAGCCTAGTCGGTTGTTTTCCATTTTTTTCCAGAATGGTTTCAGCTACTAACTCATATTTTCCTTTCCATGTCACAACAATCCTCATGTCTTGTGTGCTCCCAGTGTCAAGAAGTTCTAAGTTCTAAAATCTTTCAGTCACAGGCTACAGAAAATAATGGAGAGAAGCAAAGACTAGTGGCAGCAGAGGTACATTAAAATTTAACTCATGATCTTCAGCATAACGCCTTGCCACAGGGAGCAAATGGTATATAAGGGAATAGACTTTGGCTTGGGCACAAGGAAGATGGACAGAAGGAGCTGGGATAGCTGTGCTTGGTAGGAGGGTGGCCATCATACATGCAGAATTTAATAGGAATGGTGTTACTGTGTTTTCAGTGGCCCTGAGCAAGGCAAAAAGAGCTGTATTTGATAAACAGACAAGTGCATGTTCCAGCCAGTAGAATGATTTGGCATATAATAGAATGAACAAAAGTCCTAGGGTAGCTAAAAGGTCAAATATATTTTTATGTTTTGATTACTATAATTACTGGAAATTTCAGCTTTTATTTTAATGAACATCAACTGTTTTAGCTTCCTGTCAAGTACATTGGTAATCAATTTATAGAACGAGAATAATCAACTCAGAAGAAAGTGAGTTAATGTCATCCTTTTTTAGGAAGACCCTCTGAGATTAATAGCTCTTCCTTTCATAGGCTGCAAGTAACTACACAGTCTGCATGTGAGCTTGTACACATTTTTATGTATATATAATGTTGCAGGAGATACTTTTGCAATCTTTAAGACCACGGAGTAAAAATGAAGGCAATTTTGGAACTGTTTCTAGAATGGCCATTGCACACAGTGACACGGTGGCAAGTATTGGCAAACCCCCACTACTCACCTAATTTGGTCCCCAGTGACTTTTTTCTTCACCCAAAGGTAAAAGAAATACCTAAAAGAAGACATTTTGATGACATTCAGGACATCAATGATAATACATCAACAGCTCTGATGGCCCTTCTAGAAAAGTTCCAAAATTGCTTTGAAAGTTGGACTAGGCACTGTCATTTGTGAATAGTTTCCCAAGGGGACTACTTCAAAGGTGACCATAGTGATATTCAGCAATGAGATATGTAGCACTTTTTCTACAGTAGATTCACAGACTTAACTTGACATGCCTCACGAGACTGAAATATTTCCATGTCTCTTTTCTCGCCTTCATGTGGTAGTTTCTTTTTTTGTCAGACCTTTGTTTCCAAGAGGTCCAACCCTCCTTTACCTTTTTTTTTTTAAGGACAGACTTACAATGTGGGCTATAACATTGGACAGAGACTGCTACTTATGTCAAAATGAATTTAGCCTAGCTGGTGGAGGACAAAAATGAACAAAGAAAATATTCACTCATTAATTGTGTAAACATAAATATTTTGGAGCAGTAAGAGCTTTCATCTGTCTGAAAATTTAGTCATTTATTTAATTTTAGAAAATGCAGTTCCGGAAGATCTAGGCTGATAATAATACTGGAACATTAAACTTATCTAACACGTCTAACTCAGCCACCGAAGAATTTGGAGATAAGTGAAGTAGGATGTTTCAAAGACATCACACTTCCATAAAAGGAAACTTTAAACACTCCTGGGTTCCTTCAATAGTCATTGAAAACCTTTGGAGGCAAAAAGTCTTACATTAATCAAGGTTATCATTTTTATTTTTACATCCACATACGTGGATGGAAGAAAATAACTTTTATCCAGATAAAAAGATCCTTGATTCTAGCTCTGGTGTTGCTGCTACCAGTGCGACTTTGGAAAAATCATATCTTCTAGTGTGAACATTGATTCTCTTATCTGTAAAGTTAAGAAATCATGGAAGTGGCTTTTATTTTGCATTCACTATGGTCATATTATTTTATCTCTAGGCTCACTACAAGTGTCTCATCACAGCTGTGTTCTCCTCTAATAGAGGTTTGGAACAAAAATAAATTAACTTAAATTCTTAGAGGAAGGAAGAATAACATGTCAGGGAGATTCCAAATTATCTATGGATTAGGTAAAGATCACACAAGCAAATGGATTTGATTGCATTTAACAGAATCTCAGAGATGAGCAACGGTGAGGACCACAGAAAATTCTTTCAGTTCTTACCAGAATATACATGAAGCAGCTTGAATGTTACTGTTCTCTACTCTTTTTGATTCTATTTTAGTATTCAAACTTCTAACTTGTGGAAACTAAACATGCAATTCAGTTTCTTAAGAGGTGCTTAAGATTTTGTCATTAAAGATTTATTCCATTGATTCTGCTTTTCCCCAATTCCATTGACCTCAAATATCTATTGTGGTTTTATAGCTTGATGAATTCTTGTCTTACTGAGATCTGTCTTTTGACTATCAAATGAATCCTTCATAGATAATACTTATCAATAGACTGTATCACCTCAGTTCATTAACCAACTCTGAACCTATGGCTGCCATTTTCATTCTGCCTTTTGGAGAGCAGACCCCTTTTGTGAATGTACTTGCTTTATATACTAATCCTTAAGCCTCTTATCAAAGCTTGTCTACTTTTATCTTGCCAATCAGAACTTATTTTCTAATCATGGAGCTCCTGGATCTTGTTCTTCTGAAGACAAAGCTCTATGCCCTGAGTCTTGATTTTCACCTTACCAGCTCTAAGGGAGATGATCATCATGCTGGAGTTGTGAATCCCCAAGACTGGGCATTGGTTTCCATGTTGGAGTGCCTACTATATAATTAAACAGACTAGTTGACCTCCAAAGATACTTGTTTCTGTAATCATTCATCATCTTACCTTTTGGTATTATAGCCTCAAAGAGGAGTAGAACAGAAAAAAGTAAATAGAATCTCATGACTGAGTGCCCAGCGGAGAGGTGTGTGATGAGGAATGATGGAACACAAAGCCTTTTATTTACTTCTGGGGCTCTGAGTTTTCTCTTGGTCAGTGAAGCATAACAAAATAAAACAATTTCCGCTGGAATATTTCCAAACCCCGAAGTCTCTAAATCTGGTGACAAATTAACTTAATTATAGAAAAACTTTTTTTTTTTTAAATTGTAGTTAAGTGAAAGTTTACAGTCCAAGTCAGTTTTCCATACTTACCTTCCAACAACTCTGTTTGCTCTCCTCATCCCATGGCAGCACGTTCTTCAACCATTTAATTTTTGTATGGGGGTCTCAATTTCCTTACAAGTCAATGCTTTTAATCAATGTTCTTTTGAGTGTGCAAAGAATAAAGGTGATGTGAGGGCAGAAAGTCTTTATTACTAAAAGTTCTCTAATTTGTAAATGAACTCCTCTACAACACATTCTTTTTCACAATAAAGATAAGAGAATTGCTTTAGGCCTAGAAAACTCTGGGTGGCATAGTGGGTTAAGTACTACATCTGCTAACGAAAAGGCTGGCAGTTCAAACCTACCAGGTGTTCCTTGAAAACTCTATGTGGCAGTTTGACTCTGACCTATAGAATTGCTGTGAGTCTGACCCAGCTCAACAGCAGTGAGTTTTGTTTTTTGGTATGTTTTAAAAAGTGATTCAAAATAAAGACTAATCTTAGTTATCTGTTTCTGCCATAACAGAAAAAAACACAAGTAGAACATTTTAACAATTCATTCTCTCACAGTCTAGGAGGCTAGAAGTCCAAATTTAGGTGCTAGTTTCAGGGCAGGACTTTCTTTCTCTGGTAGTTCTGGGATAAGGTCATTGTCATCAATATTCCCCTGGTCTAGAAGATTCTCAAATGCAGGGACCCAAGTCCAAATGACATGCTGTGATCCTGGTGCTGCTTTCTTGGCATGTCTCAAAAGAGACTGGCTCAAAACACAGTCCAATCTTGTAAATTGAGTCCTACCTTGTTAACGTAACTGCCATTAATACCATCTCATAACAAGAATTTACAACACATGGGAAAGTCACATCAGATGGCAAAATGGTTGACGATAACACAATATGGGAAGCCACAGCCTAGCCAAGTTGACATATATTTTGGGGATAACAATTCAGTGCATGATATTCCACCCTTTTGTCCCCCAAATGCATATTCTTCTCGTGTGCAAAACATATTATGTCCTTCATGTCGTAGCAAAAGTCTTAGTTCAACTCCAAGTCCAAAATCTGAAAAATTTCTCTTCACCTGTGAAATTTAGAATACAAATTATCTGCTTCCAAAGTACAGTGGTGGAACAGGCACAAACCAGACATTTCCACTACACATGAAATTAGAGGGAAAGAAGACATAACAGGTACCATGTAAGTCAGAGAACACACTACATTAGCTCTCAAAGCTTGAAAATAATCCTCTGTTCTCCAAGACCATTTATACAATGGCCTTGCCCTCCATTATGCGTGCTGGCCATGCTCTCCAGCTTCCAAGTAGAGGGCCCTCAGCCCTGAGCTTCAGCTCTGTCTTCCAGGTTCACTGGAAGGCAACTCTGCCCCCTTAGCTTCAGGCATCCCATTCTCCTAGTCTGAGTGTCTGTGCCCAGGAGGAATCCTGGTGGGGTGGGGTGACTCCAGGTACTTATTGGTGGAGTTAGGCTTGCTAAACTTGGCAGCAAGAGAGCTGGGTGCCTTCTAATGAAAGTTTACTAGTGGAGTGGGCTACTCAGCTTTGAAGGTAGTGAAACAGAGCAGCCTAAGTGTATGGACATGACCTTTGGGATGCCAAAGACATAGTCATGGCTTCTGGCATTTCTGAGGGCAGAATCACCACTCTGGTGGACTAGAAAAATCAAGACAGCCATCCCTGGATAAGTTTAGCAGAACCATTTGAAGAAGAATGGGAAATAAATCTTTTTCAGTTTCTAAGTGTAGAGCCATGGTATCCTAAATCTCAGTTTGGAGCCACAGCTTATTGGGTTTCAGAGTGTGGGGCTGCTGTTCAGGTGTGCCAAGAGAAACGGCAGCCACTCAAATCTGAAAGGTGAGGTTACTGTGTTCAAGAGGCAGATGAATGAGCCCTGCTGGGGTCAAAGGATTAGGATTGCCGCTCAGATGAACTAGGAAAAGCCAAGGGAATAGAGTTGACATTTCAGTGAGCCATGCAAGCAGAGCCTACATTCAAGGCTGAGGGGCCTCCTCCAAGAATGCAGAAATCATAGTAACATCCAGAGTCAGGAGGGCAAAGCCATTGTCCAGATTGTTCCAGAGAACAGAAGATCATTTTCAAGCTTTGAGAGTTAATGTAATTTGTTCTACTGGGTTTTGGATTTGCTTAGTGCAAGTTATCCTTATTTCCTTCTGATTTCTCCTATTTGTAGTGGCAGTGCTTATCTTTAGGAAATATACCTGTTCTACCACTGTACTTTGGAAGTGGATAAGCTATATTCTAGATTTCATACCTATCTAGATGAAGAGAAATAGAATATGCCTCATGATAGAATGTGCCAAGAATTTTAGCCATATTTGATTTAGATGACTCAGAAGATGAGACTTTGGACTTGCATGATTTAAGACTTTTGGAATGATGTGATGGGGTATGTTTTGCCTGTGAGGAGAACATACATTTGGGGGTACAAACTGTTGAACGTCATGGATTGAACTGTGTACCTCAAAAATGTATTGTAAACCCTAACCTTTACAAAAACCCAAACTAAACCCAGTGCCATAAAGTTGATTCTGACTCATAGTGATCATATAGTGCAGAATAAAATTGCTCCATAGAGTTTCCAAGGAGTTCCTGGTGGATTCTAACTGCCAACCTTTTGGTTAGCAGGTGTACAGTTAGCCACTACACCACCTGGGTTTTCCTACCTCTACACTTTTGGTAGTAATCCATTTTGGGAAATGAGTTGTTTTGTTATGTTAATGAAACAGGATTTGAGGAAGGAGTGTTTGGAGTCAATCTCTTATAAGATATATTAAAAAAAAAAGAGCAGATTGGGGAAGAGCCGACATAGTGGACTAGACACACGTCTCCTTAATTCCCTTTGAAAACGAAGGCCTGGATTGATAATTGAATGGAGTTTTCTGGGCACCCAGTAGGCCCTAGGACGTGGTATAAGGCTGTCAGGTTGGACAACATGCCACTAAACAAGAAACTTCCTCTCTCTCTCTCTGAGCCCAGCTCCTGTTGGCTCATTGTTTTTATTTTTATTTTTCATTTTGTTGGACAGTAGACAGGAGATGGGCATGAACCAGCAGATATACTGAGCAGCAGTGCTGAAGTGAACAGGATGTGGCAAAGGGGAGAGAGTGTGTACTGGGGATAGACACATTTTTAGAGCCTGGTGGCAGACTGAGGACACCACAGCCCCTCTGCCCTCTCTTTTCTGAGCTCCACCATAGATTCAGATGTTCTGTGGCAGGAGGGACAGCTTGACTAGGATGGTACCTTGTTCATCTGGGAGATGGAGACACCCCAACAGGGGCCTCAGAGGGCGTAATTCCTAAACTGGGAGGCAGTGCCAGTTTGGATAGAGCTTTTTCAGCAGAAAGGATGTGTTTATCACACTGCTATCTTACAAGTAGGGCCGAGGAGAGGATGGCAACAGAGCCATAGCCTCTCCCTACTTTGAACTATGTCACAGCATCTGGGGACTGCCAAAGAGGTGCTGCTGTTGTCAGCCAGAAGGCAGGGCTTGCCACACCTGATGGCTTGACTGATTTCGGAAGCTGTCAGATAGCTTTTAGCTTTTTAAAACAATATTGCCTGGAGAAATAACTACTGTGCAGCATGATAGCATCTCTTCCAGCCTTTATTGACGCACATCATAGGATCAGTTGATGGCCACCAAGTGACTCTATAAGTAGGGTAGTGTCTTTGCCAATCAGGAGGCAGAGCTTGCCACACCAGAGAGTCCACTGGAGCCAGTCATTAGAGTACACAGATGTGGCTGCTGACAAACTCCCTCCTCACAACTATGCCTCAGCTCCTGTTGAGGCAACACCAGGAAAACTAAACAGCCTCGAGGCAACGGACCAATCACTAAGCATTTAAAGAAACAGCCCACCAGAGCTCCAAAAAATTCCCAAAATAAAGAATCAAAAAACTTTCCAGATAAGGAAACTTTTCTGAAACTATCAGAGGTCAATTAAAAATAATTATATAGAGAGCCCTCCTAGAGATTAAACAAAATGCAGTAGAGCAAAATGAAAAATTAACCAAGCTATTTGAACTGATGGAAGATCAATGTTCTGAAATCCAGCAGATCAATAAAAAATTACGAAATTAGAATTCAATTCAGAACCAAAGGAACAGAATTGAGGGACTGGAAGTCATACTTACTGACCTTGAGGATAGAGCAATTGACACCAATGTTTATGAGGAGAAAAAAGAGAAAAGAAATAAGAAAGGTGAAGAATTAATAAACATGCGGAATTCTATCAAAAGGAATAATCTAAGGTTAATTGGAGTTCCCAAACAGGCAAGCTGACAACACAGAAGGTAATGCTGTTGAGTTGCTGACAGAAAACTTCCCTGAAATTATGAAAAAAGAGAACATAGATATCCAAGATATGTATCTAACACCACAAAGACACCAAGGCATATTATAATCAAGCTTAATAAAATGAAACATAAGCAGACACTTTTAAAGGCAACAAGACTCAAAGTAAAGCTAACATTCAGAAGGAAGCCCTGTAGGCTTTCATCTGACTTCTTAGAAGAAACTATGTCAGCAAGGAAGCAGTGAAATGGCACATTCAAAGACCTGAAAAAGAAAAACTTCCTACCAAGAATTATATATCCTGCCAAACTGTCTTTCAGATACAAAGATGAAATTAAGACATTCACAGATAAACAGAAGCCTAGAAACCTTGTAAAACACTAAACCCAAACTACAAGAAACACTAAACTAAGCTATTGCTTAAAAAAACAAAACCATTAAGTGTGTACTTAAGGAGGTAATGCAGAACACAGCATCGAGAAACCAACTCAGGTAGGGAAGGCACAAAACTCCATCAAAGCTATCATATTAAAAGAAAGGGACCAGTGATCATATCATGAAAACTATGACGCCGTCGTGTTAACAAGAAGGATATACTACAGTAGTTATAGTCCTTTCAGATGGAGAGGAAGTTAAAAAGATATGCCAAAGTTAAAATTGGGTTTAAACTAAGAATATGAGGGGGGATCATAGGGGTGACCACAAAACACAGTAACAATGAAACATATTAAAACAAGAAATGTAATACAGGAATCACAACAAACACAAAAGCAAAAGTGAAAATGATGAAAGTCAACCCCAAAGGAAGAATGACCCAGAGCAGAGAAAACACCAACACAAAAATAAACACATCAAAATGACAATACTAAACACATACCTATCAATAATTACACTACATGTAAATGGTCTGTGTGCTTCAATAAAGAGACAACAAATGACACCTTGGATCAAAAGACATGACCCATGTATATGTTGCTGACAAAGAGCAAATCTTACATTAATGATATGAACAAACTTAAAATTAAAGAATGGAATAGTACATACCAAGCTAATGATATGCAAAGAAGAGCAGGTGTAACAGTACTAACCTCATATAAAATAGATTTTAATGTAAAATCCACCATTGTGGGCAAGGAGAGTCACTATTTATAGCTGAAAGGCTCAGTACACAAGCAAGATTTAACAACATTAAATATCTATGCACTCAATACCAGAGCATTTAATACATCGAACAAACACTGACTACATTCAAAATGAGATAGAACACTTCATGATAATACTTGGAGACTTCAACACTCCACTTTCAGTAATGGACAGACCATCTAGGAAAAAGCTCAGTAAAGACACAGAGGATCTTATTGTGACAACCAGTTAGACCTCACTGAAATATAAAGAACTTTTTATCTATCGACAGGTTCTTCTACAATGCACATGCAACATCTTCCAGAATAGAATATGTATTGGCACATTAAGCAAATCTCAACAAAATCCAAACCAATTATTGCAAAGCATCTTCTCAGAGCATAAAGCCATAAAAGTTAAAATCAGTAGCAGAAAAAACATTGATAGAAATTGAAATTCATGGAAACTGAACAACACCTTGCTCAAAAAGCCATGGGTTATAGAAGAAATCAAGGATGAAATAAAAAACTTTATGGATTCCAATGAGAATGAAAACATATTCTACCAGAACCAAAGGGATACAGCCAAAGCAGCGCTCAGAGGTCAGTTTATCTCTATAAATGCTCACATCCAGAAGAAAGAAAGGATCCAAACCGAAGAAATAACTCTACAGCTTGAACAAGTAGAGAGCAACAGAGGAACCCCTCAGGCACCAGAAGAAAACAGAAAATAAACATTAGAACAGAACGAAACAAATTAAAGAATAGAAGAACAATTGAAAAAATTGATAGAGACCAAAAGCTGTTTTTTTGAAAAGATCAACAAATTTGGCAAACCATTGGCTAAACTTACTAAAGAAAAACAGGAGAGGAAATAACCAAAAAAGAAAATGAGACGGGAGATGTCACAATAGACCCAAGTGAAATCAAAAGTATCATTACAGGATACTACGGAAGACTTTAACAGATTTGAAGTACCTAGAGAAAACTGACAAATTTCTACATTCATATTACCTACCAGAATTATCACAAGAAGTAGAACAACTTAGTAAATCCATCAAAAAGAAAAAGATTGAAAAAATCATGAAAACATTACCAATGAAAACCAGCCCTGGCTGGTTTTCACTGCAGAATTCTACCAAGCTTTTAGAGAAGAATTAACTCCAGTACTACTGAGGCTGTTTTACAGAATAGAAATGGATGGAATACCCCAAATTCATTCTATGAAGCCAGCATAACCCTGATGCCAAAGCTGGGGAAAGACCCCACAAAAAAAGAAAATCACAGACCAATATCACTGATGAACCTAGATGAAAAAATCTTCAACAAGATTTTTGTCAATAGAATCAACAACACATAAAACAAAAAATTCATCATGACCAAGTTGTATTCATACCAGGGATGCACAATTAATGGGATCAACCACGTAAATAACACAAAAGGTAAGAATCACATGATTTTTGTCAACTGATGCAAAAAAGGCATTTGACAAAGTCCAACACCCATTCCTGCTAAAAACTCTCAGCAAAATAGTAATACAGTGCAAATTCCTCAATGCAATAAGGACCATCTACACAAAGCCAACGCCTACACCAACCTGAATGGAGAAAGACTGAAAGAATTCCCCTTGAGAATGGAAACTACACAGGGATGCCCACTCTCACCACTTCTTTTCAATATTGTTCTAGAAGTTCTGGCCAGAGCAATTAGACAAGACAAAGAAACAACAGGCATCCACATCAGCGAAGAAGTAAAAATTTCCCTATTTGCAGATGATATGATTGTGTATGCAGAGAATCCTAAAGAATCTATAAGTAAACTACTCAAAGTAATAGAAGAGTTCATCAAAGTATCAGATTATAAGATAAATGTAAGTAAATCTGTACGGTTTCTTTATATCAACAAAGAGATCATTAAAGAAGAAATCGCCAAATCAATACCATTTTACTATAGCCTTCAAGAAGATAAAATACCTTGGAATAAATCTAACTAGAGAAACAAGACACCTACCTGAAGGTAACTACAAGACCTTACTGCAAGAAACTAAGAGAGACTTACATAAATGGAGTAATCTACTCTGCTCATGAATAGGAAGACTTATCATTGTGAAAATGGCTATTTTACCCTAACTGATCTACATATACAATGCAATCACATTACAAATTCAGTGACTTTTCTTTTTAATGACTGAGTGAAAATGTACATTCCCGTATAATTTTACATGCCCACCTATATGAAGCTTCCACTGCTCTCCCTGCCTGGTGACAGCACACTGTTCCTGTCCGCTCCCTACATGTCTCATCCTCCCAACAGTCTCCTTTCCCCTCCTCTCCACCCACTCTCCTTCCTCCAGCCAGAGGTCAGCAGAACGATATCCTATAGATGCAAAGAACCATAAAGTGCATCCAATATATGGTCACTCTATGTCACCAAGTCCAATCCATTCGCGTCCGAAGAGTGGACCTTCGATATG
Source organism: Heterohyrax brucei (assembly GCA_028571685.1). Lineage (NCBI taxonomy): Eukaryota > Metazoa > Chordata > Mammalia > Hyracoidea > Procaviidae > Heterohyrax > Heterohyrax brucei. The sequence continues at coordinate 36,639,199 of CM053160.1, read as the reverse complement.
ATTTATGGGCAAGAGCAGCTTCAGGGCCAGAGGCCATGCTCCCAGGGGAATCCCAAAGCTGCTGGACCATCAGTTGTGGTCATTTAGTGGAGATCTCAGGGTGCACTCCTTTTTATTCTTTTTTTTTAATTTTTATTTTTATTTAACATAACTGAGTGAAAATGTACATTCACATATAAATTTACATGCCCCCCTATATGCAGCTTCCACTGCTCTCCCTGTCTGGTGACTGCACACTATTCCTCTCTGCTCCATACATGTCTCATCCTCCCAACAGTCTCCTTTCCCCTCCTCTCTGTCCACTCCCCTTCCTCCAGCCAGAGGTCAGCAAGATGATATCCTATAGATGTACAGAACCATAAAGTGCTTCCAATATATGGTCACTCTGCATTACCAAGTCCAATCCATTCCTGTCCAAAGAGTTGACCTTTGTTACAATTTATGGGAAAGGGCAGCATCAGGGCAGGGGGCCATGCTCTCAGAGGAACCCCAAAACCACTGGACCATCAATTGAGGTCTTTTAGTGGAGATCTCATGATGCACCTCTTTTTATTCTTGTGTTGCCAGTGAGGCTCCTCTCTGTGAGCTCCGTCGTGGCTATCACTGGTGGTGGCCGGGCACCATCCGGTTCTTCTGGTCCCAAGTTGATGTAGGCACCCACTCTTGTGGGTCTCTCTGTCTTCTCAGTTGTCTTTACTGCATGCCATTTTGGCCCTCGGTGAGCATCCATTCCTGCTGAGTTAGCACCATTTGCTGTGTCCTCGGATGGCAGCTTGGCAGCTTTTAAGACCCCAGACGCCACTCACCAATGTGGGGTGCAGAGAGCTTTCTTAGAAAAACGCTAGTTGTGCCACTTGGCCTGGAATTCGCCTAACAGCATGGTCCCCCACACCCTGCCCCCCACCCCAGCTACTCTATCCTTGCAATATTGAGTTAAGATGGAAAGAGTACTCAAGTTATGCTGAAGTCCACTTAATGTTGTTCTTGTTCCTAATGTGTGCTGTCACCGCTTTCTCCCAACTAGATTTCTAGTAACTCTCTAAACTAAACCCTTCCCCCCTTGCCCTCCCTCCCTCCCCTCCCTTGCAGCTGTCAAAGAGTCTTTTCTTCTATACACAAGTCTGTTTTTGAGATCTTATCGTAGAGGTCTCATACAGTATTTGTCCTTTTGTCGCTGACTACATTCACTCAACATAATGTCTTCCAGTTGAAACCAGTTTAGGAGATGTTTCCTGGAATCATCGTTATGCTTTATCATTGCGTAGTGCTCCATTGAGTGTATGTACCACAGTTTACCTATCCATTCTTCTATTGTTGGGCATCTGGGTTGATTCCATCTTTTTGCTATCAGTGGACTGTGCTGCGATAAACATTCTGGTGCATGTGTCCGTTGGTGTGAAAGGCCTTGAATCTGTGGGATATATTCCAAGTAGTGGAATTACTGGGTCAAATGGTATATCAATATCCATTTTTTTAAGGAAGCGCCAGATTGCTTTCCAAAGAGGCTGGACCATTTTGCAACCCCACCAACAGTATAGGAGGGTTCCACTTTCTCCACAGCCTCTCCAGCATTTGTTGTTTTGTGTTTTCTGGATCATGGCCAATCTTGTTGGGGTGAGATGGTATCTCATTGTTGTCTTGATTTGAATTTCTTTAATAACTAAAGATCGTGAACATGTCCGCATGTGTTTTTTGGCTGCCTGGATCTCCTTTTTAGTGAAGTGTCTGTCCATCTCCTTTGCCCATCACTTAATTGGATGGTTTATCTTCTTCTCTTGCTATTTTGTAGTATCTTATAGATTATGGAGATCAGGCGCCGGTCTGACATACAGTTGCCAAATATTTTTTCCCATTCTGTGGGTGTTCTTTTAATTCTATTAATAAAGTCTTTGGATGAGCAAAAGTGTTTGATTCTTAATAGTTCCCATTTATCTATTTTCTCTTCTGTTGATTGAGGTTTCTTTGACAGATTTTGGAGTCTGTCCTCATTGTGTATTAAAACTTCCATTGTTGTTCCTACCATTACTTGGATGAGCTTTATCGTTTTAGGTTTGATATTTAGGTCTTTTATCGAGTTGGAGTTGGTTTTTGTATAAGGTGTAAGATTTAGATCCTGATTCAGTTTATTGCAGATGGATAACCAATTTTGCCAGCACCATTTGTTGAAGATACTGTTTTTACCCCAGTTTAATGTCTTAGGGCCTTTGTCGAATATCAGCTGTTCATAGGCAGATGGTGTCATCTCTGGGATCTCAGTTCTGTTCCATTGATCAATCTGTCTGTTCTTGTACCAGTACCAGGCTGTTTTGACCACAGTGGCAGTGTAGTATGTTCTAAGGTCGGGTAATGAGAGGCCTCCCAGTGTGTTCTTCTTCTTACTTATCAGGGGCTTCTTCCCTCTCCAAACAAAATTGGTGATTTGTTTCTCGATCTCATTAAAAAATGATGCTGGAGCTTGTATTGGGATTGCATTATATAAATAAATTGCTTTGGGTAAAATACACATTTTCACAATGTTAAGTCTTCCTATCCATGAGCAGGGTAGGTTTTTCCATTTATCTAAGTCTCTCTGAGTTTCTTGTAGTAAGGGCTTGTAGTTCTCTTTGTAAAGGTTTGTTGTTTCTCTGGTTAGATTAATTCCTAGGTACTTTATCTTCTTAGGGGCTATCGTAAATGGTATTGATTTAATAATTTACTCCTTAACAGTCTCGTTGATAGTATAAAGGAAACCTACTGATTTACTTATGTTTATCTTGTATCCTGAAACTTTGCTGAACTCTTCTAATCTGTTTCAGTAGCTTACTTATAGATTTCTTGGCGTTCTCTGCATATACAATCATATCATCTGCAAACAGGGAGATTTTAACTTCCTCTTTGCCGATGCAGATGCTCTATTTATTCGTCTTGTCTAATTGCTCTGGCTAGAACTTCTAGCACAATGTTGAATAGGAGAGGTGGCAGTGGGCATCCTTGTCTAGTTCCTGATCTCAGGGGAAAGTCTTTCAGTCTCTCTCCATTCAGGATGATGTGGGCAATTGGCTTTGTATAAATGGCCCTTATTGTGTTGAGGAATTTGCCATCTATACCCATTTTGCTAAGAGTTTTTAGCATGAATGGGCATTGGACTTTATCAAATGCCTTTTCGGCATCAATGGATAAAACCAGGTGATCTTTGTCTTTTGTGTTATTTATGTGGTTAATCACGTTAATTGTTTTCCTGATGTTGAACCAGCCTTGCATCCCTGGTATGAATCCCACTTGGTCATGATGGATTATTTTCTTGATATGTTGTTGTATTCTGTTGGTAAGAATTTTGTTGAAGATTTTTGCATCTAGATTCATGAGTGATATCGGTCTGTAGTTCTCTGTCTTTGTTGGATCTTTCCCTGGCTTAGGTATCAGGGTTATGCTGGCTTCCTAGAATGAGTTTGGGAGTACTCCATCCCTTTCTATACTGTGAAATAGTTTCAATAGTATTGGGGATAACTCTTCTCTAAATGCTTGGTAGAATTCTGCCGTGAAGCCATCTGGGCCCAGACTTTTTTTGGTTGGCAGTGTTTTGATGACCTTTTCAATCTCTTCCTGTCTGATAGGTTTATTAAGTTGTTCTGCTTCACGTTGTGATAATTTGGGTAGGTGTTATGAGTCAAGGAATTGGTCCATTTCCCCTAGGTTTTCAAATTTGTTAGAGTACAGTCTTTCATAGTATTCTGTTATGATATTTTTGATTTCTGTTGCATCTGTGGTGACAACAACCTTCTCATTTCTAATTTGGGTTATTTGTTTCCTTTCCTGCTTTTCTTTAGTAAGTGTAGCCAGTGGTTTATCAATTTTGTTGATCTTTTCAAAAAACCAGCTTTTGGTCTTTTCAATTTTTTCAATTGTTTTTCTATTCTCTAATTCATTTACCTCTGCTCTAATCTTTATGATCTCATTTCTTCTGGTGCCTGAGGGGTTCCTCGGTTGTTCTCTTTCTACTTGTTCAAGCTGTAGAGTTAGTTCCTTGATTTGGTTTCTTTCTTCCTTCCAGATGTGTGCATTTATGGAGATAAACAGACCTCTGAGCACTGCTTTGGCTGTATCCCATAGGTTCTGGTAGGAAGTGTTTTCGTTCTCATTGGAACCCATGAATTTCTTTAATTCATCCCTGATTTCCTCTATAACCCATGTTTTTTTGAGCAAGATGTTGTTCATTTTCCAAGAGTTCAACTTTCTATCTCTGTTTTTTCTGCTATTGATTTCAACTTTTATGGGTTTATGATCTGAGAAGATGCTTTGCAGTAATTCAGTGGTACAGATTTTCTTGAGTATTGCATTATGGCCTATCACATGGTCAATTCTGGAGAATGTTCCATGTGCACTGGAGAAGAAGGTGTAGTTGTCTGCTGATGGGTGGAAAGTTCTGTATATATCAATGAGGTTTAGTTGGTTAATTGTGTCAATGAGGTCTTCTGTATCTTTACTGAGCTTTTTTCTAGATGATCTGTCTAGTAATGAGAGTGGAGTGTTAAAGTCTCCCACTATTATTGTGGAGTCATCTAACTCTCTTTTGAGCGTAGTCAGTGTTTCTTCAACATATTTAGGTGCTCTGACATTAGGTGCATAAATGTTTAATATAGTTAAGTCTTGCTTGTGTACTGAACCTTTCAGCAATAAATAGTGTCCATCTTTGTCCACGATGGTGGATTTGACATTAAAATTGATTTTGTCTGAGATTAGAATTGCCACCCCTGCTCTTCTTTGTTCATTGTTAGCTTGATATATATTCTTCCATCCTTTAATTTTCAGTTTGTTCCTGTCTTTAGGTCTCAGGTGAGTTTCTTGTAGACAGCATATGGATGGGTCATGTCTTTTGATCCAAGATGACACTCAGTGTCTCTTTACTGGAGCATTTAGTCCATTCACATTCAATGTAATTATTGATAGGTATGTGTTCACTGCTGCCATTGTGATATGTTTATTTTTATGTTAATGTTTTCTCTGGTGTTCTTATTAGTCTGTTTTGGGACACTTTTTGTGAGTTGATTTTTCACCTTTTACAAAGCTGGTTTTATAGTTGTTGAGACTCGTGTGTTAGATTTCTTGAAATGGTATGATACATCTTTGTTGTGCTTTACAGCTGCCCCCATGAACCCCCTTAACAAACTATTTATAAACCCAGTTTTAATTACTGCCAATCTTGTCATCTTCCTCTCCATCTGGAAGAACTGTAACGACTGTAGCACATCCCTCTTTTATTATGATGACACGATAGTTTTCATGATGATCACTGAATTGCTTCTTTCCAAATCAAAGCTGTGATTTACTTTGGAGCCTTCCCTAAATGAGTATTGAGTAGTGTGTCGTTCTAAAATATAAAGTTAGTGGTTTCATTCTTCTAAGCCAAAGCCAAGAACTTCATTCAGTATTTCTTGTAGTTTGGGTTTGGTTTTTACAAAGTCTCTGAGTTTCTGTTTATTTGGGAATGTCTTAATTTCATTTTCGTATTTGAAAGATAGTTTTGCAGGATATATAATTCTTGGTTGGAAGTTCTTCTCCTTCAAGACTTTGAATGTGTCGTGCCACTGTCTCCGTGCCAGCATGGTCTCTGGTGAGAAATCTGACGAGAGCCTACAGCGTTTCCCTCTGAATGTTAGCTTTGCCTTGAGTCTTGCTGCCTTTAAGAGTTGCTGCTTGTGTTTCATTTTGTTAAGCTTGATTATAATATGTCTTGGAGTCTTTCTTTTGAGATCTATATTGGGTGGCATACGATATGCGTCTGAGATGTCTATATTCTCTTCCTTCATGATTTCTGGGAAGTTTTCTTTCAGCAGCTCAGCAACAATACTCTCTGTGTTCTCAGCTGTCTCACCCTGTTCAAGGACTCCAATTAATCGAAGGTTGTTCCTCTTAATAGAGTCCCTCATGCTTCTTAATGTTTCTTCATTTTTCTTGTTTCTTTTTTCTGATTTCTGCTCATAGACACTGGCATTAGTAGCTCTGTCTTCCAAGTCAGAAATTTTTTTTTCCACTTGTTCCATTCTGTTTTCTTGGCTTTGCATGGAAGTTTCTATGGCTTTGATTTTCTTCTTGATTTGTTGGATTTCAGAGTACTGGTGTTCCATCAGATCGAACAACTTGCTTAATTTTTCATTTTGTTCTACTGCATTTTGTATAAGGTCTAGAAGGGCTCTGTATATAATCAATTTGTATTCACTTCCTGATGCTTTCATAAAAGTTTCTTCATCTGGAAAACTCCTTGGTTGCTTTGTTTGGGAGCCTTCTGAAGCCATGAGTGGTTGCTTGTATGCCACAATTGTCTGTTGCTTTTTGGGTCCCATGTGAGTATTTATAGGTGGGAAGAGGTACTGTGAGGATGGATTGCAAATGTTCCTCTAGGCTGTCTTTAAATGTAAAGCAAAAGGTATCTGACCGGTTCACAAGTCCGTTAAGTTTTCAGGTGTAGAGGTCCCTCTACTCATCTGACAAAGTAAGCGCCACTATATCCAACCCCAGATGATAACAAACTCATTCAGAATACAGCAATGCTACTGCCCTGTTGACCTCTGCTGACAGGGCCTGGCCTTAGCCAACACTGCGTCGAGTACTGGTTTTGTGATAGAAAAGCACTCTCCTGTGGGCAGGCTCTGGCTCCCAAGCTAAGAATTAGGTCCAGCTGCGGCCACTATACCCAAGATGGCATCCTCCACACAGGCAGCAGACAGAGGGGCTAAAGGTGCCGAGAGGCAGCGGTTCCTCTGCTTCTGTTGCAGGGCCCCCAACATAGGCAGCACTGTGCAAAATCACTACTTTTCTGATGGAGAAGCGCTGTCCTGTTTGCAGGCGCTGGCTCCCAGGTTAAGAACGAGGTCCCGCTAAAATCTCAGCACCAACATGGCGTCCTGCACCCTGACCGCAGACCCCCACACAAACCCCACTGAGGCAGCTACAAAACGAAAGGCTCAAAGTGTCTAGATTAACAGAGTCCTGAGCCTGGCTCTCAGAATATGGGAATTCCGCCTGCCTGTCCCCCCAGCAGCGCGTCTGAGTCCAGCCCCAGGCAAGGCCCAGCTCCGCCCGCCAGCCGAGACAGGAAAAAAAGAAATCAAACTGGTGCGTTTACCTTTCGTCTTGAGAGCCGGGGCTAGCCAGGAGCAGGAGTCAGCGAAAGAGAGGAGGTTTTTCGCTGAATGGTATGAAGTCCCAATTAATAGCTCTGTGCAGTGTCCTGAGGCTGATTAGGTGATCAGAAGGCTCTGTTTGATTGTCAATTCTGGTCTTGGTTTCCAGAGGGATATAACGAAACGTGTGCTTAGTCGGCCATCTTGACTCCTACCCCCTCCTTTTTATTCTTGTGTTGCCAGTGAGACTGAATTTAGTGAGCTCCATCGGGGCTATCACTGGTGATGGCCAGGCACCATCTGGTTCTTCTGGTCCCAGGTCGATGTAGGCAACCACTCATGTGGGTTTCTCTGTCTTCTTCATTGTCTTTCCCCCATGTCATTTCGGTCCTCGGTGAGCATCCGTTCCTGCTGAGTTGGGACCATTTCCTGTGTCCTCAGATGGCAGCTTGGCAGTTTTAAGACCCCAGATGCCTCCAGTGACATTTTTTAAATGAGATGGAGAAACAAATCACCAACTTGGTTTGGAAAGGGAAGAAACCTCCAATAAGCAAAGCACTACTGAAGAAGAGGAATGCAGTGTGAGGGCTCACACTACCCAATATTAAAACCTAGTACACTGCCACAGTGGTCTAAACAGCCTGGTACTGTTACAAAAAGAGACATAGCAACCAATGGAACAGAGTTGAGACCCCAGAGATGCCATCATCTTCCCATGAAAAGTTGATTTTCCACAAAGGCCCTAAGATTGTAAATGGGTGAAAACAGACTCTGTAAGAAACGGTGCTGGCAACATTGGATATACATCTGCAAAAACCTGAAACAAGACCCATATCTTACACCTTACACAAAGACTAACTCAAATTGGATAAATGACACAAGTATCAAACCTAAAATGATAAAGATCATGGAAGAAAAAATACGGTCAACAGCTAAGCCAAGCCAAGTGCTGTCGACAATGGAAGTTTTAATACACAGCTGGACCGACTTCAAAGTCTGAAAAAGCATGAACAGAAAAGGAAATAAATGGGAACTACAACGAACCAAACACTTCTACTCATCCAAAGACTTGATTAAAATAATTAAAATACCATCTGCAGAATGGGAAAAAATATTTGGCAACTACATGTCAGACTGACATCTGATCTCCATAATCTACAAGGTATTGCAAAATATCGACAAGAAAAAAATAAATAACCCAATTAAGTGATGGGCAAAGGAGATACACAGACACTTCACTAAGAAGACATCCAGGCAGCCAAAAGATGCATGAGGAAATGCTCATGGTCATTAGCAATTAAAGAAATCCAAATCTAAACTATGATGAGATACCATCTCACCCCAACGTTGGCCATGATCCAAAAAACACAAAACAACAAATGTGGAGAGGCTGTGCAGAAACCAGAACTCTCCTCCACTGCTGGTGGGATTGCAAAATGGTACAGCATCTTTGGAAAGCATCTGGTGCTTCCCTAAAAAGCAGTAGTCCCACTGTTTGGAATATATTCTACAGACTCAAGGGCAGTCACATGAGCAGATACAAGAAAGCAGCAACAGGAGTAGAGTGTATCCTTCAGACCTGAGGTTCCTTTGCCAAGATGCCCCCCAACTAGGGACTGAGGCCACACAAGGACTTTCCTCCAGAGCTGGCAGTGGGAAAGCCCTTGTGCTGAAGCAGACATCCTTAATTCAAACTTGTAATCTACTGGACTGTGTAAGAATAAACTTTTCTTTGTTAATGCCATCCACTTTGTTGTATTTCTATTAGAGAAGCACTAGATAACTAAAACAATTAAGTTTCTTGTTGTGATATTTTATATTTTTATTTTGCTTTGTGGCTACCCTTATAATCCCCCTTAATGCTCTAGGTTTAAACTAGACTTCAACTTCAGTTTGTCTCGGTTTTGGTCCTTAGTGTTCAACACATCAAACTGTTCTTGAGATGGTCTCTAAACACAGGTGGGATATACTCAAGGTCATACTTTGGCTTTTGTGGTCTTGTTTAATTTTCTTCAGTCTCAATTTGAATTTGCATATGAACAATTGATGGTCAGTCTGCAGACAGCACCTGGTCTTGTTCTGACTACTGATATTGAGCTTTCCCATTGTCTTTTTCCACAGATGTAGTTAATTTTCATTGGTTAGAAAAGGTATTTGCAAGGAAGCGTTGTTAGCCTTGCAAAATTCTATGGTGCAATCTCAGGCCTCATTTATATCACCATGCCTGTGTTTTCCAACTTTTGCATTGTTCAAGTTGAAGAATTAATTACTTGATTTGTGCCCTTTCTTTTTTTTGGATTTGTGCATTTATTGAGATGAATTGACCTCTGAGTACTGCTTTTGCTGTATCCCTTAGATTTTTGTTATCATTTGACTCTATGAATTTATTTATTTCAACTTTGATTTTTTTCTGTTATCCAGTAGTTTTTGAGCAAAGGTTGTTCAGTTTCCATATTTTTTATTTTATTTCCACCTTTCTTTCTGCTATTGATTTCTAGTTTTAGGGCTTTGTGGTCTGAAAAGAAGCTATGTATTGTTTCAGTATTCTGTATTCTTTTAAAGATTGCTCTGTGGCATAGCATGTGTTCAGTTCCAGAGACTGTTCCATGTATATTGGAAAAGAAAGTGCACTTGGCTCAAACCATGTTTCCTTAATCATTAAAATTATAGACTCTATTTATACATAAGTGAATACTAACCCCCGTGATAAGAACTACTTTCTGATCTGTAGCAGAGCTGAGGTTTTCTGATATTCAGGAATGGAAAGAATATGCTACTAAGGAGTGAGACATCCTTGTAGTTAGACATTACAAAATACCAAAAAGGCTGTTTGAAAAGGATAGTGGTGGCATACACTTGAAAGAGGTCGTGACTTTCTTTAGTAAAAATGTCTAATTCTATAAAGGAACTTATTTTCCAGGGGGGGCAGAATATTGAGACTCTCTAAAGCATTACATTGTTCACAGGAATAAAATGGTCTTTGAAAAGAAAAAAATTAACTTTTCAAATATATAGTATAAATTCATATTGATCAGAGAGACTTCATCTACAAGTTCTCTTCTTTTGGGTTTTGAGTTCTTATTGAATATCTGAAACATAATTAAAATAATCTTTAAGCCCTTTGCCGTCAAGTCAACTCTGACTCATACAGACATTATAGGACAGAGTAGAGCTGCCTCACAGAGTTTATGAGTGCCTGGTGGATATGAAATGCTGGCTTCTTGGTTAGCAGTCATAGTTCTTAACCACTATACCCTAAGGTTTCAATGGTTAACATATTTACGTATTACCTTGGATTATTTTCTCCTGCCTTTATTCCAGTTTTCTCATTTATAGGTCTCTTCCCACATTAATTTGGATTGCCATTATATTGTCTTTCCATGATCCGACTCGACAGCACTTGGCTTGGCTGTCTTTCTATGCACCTATTTAATAATGTTTTATATACTTATATGTATATATTTATAATCTTCTTTATTGACATTTTGGTCATTCTGTGACAATTACAAATGCTTTCTGCATGAGAATAAAAAGGCGTGCATCCTGAGATCTCCACTAAAAGACCACAGTTGATGGTCCAGGAGCCTTGGAGTTCCCCTGGGAGCATGGCCCCTGGCCCTGATGCTGCTCCTGTCCATAAATCATAACGGAGGTCAACTCTTCTGACATGAATGGATTGGACTTGGTGACACAGAGTGACCATATTGTGTATGTGCTTTATGTTTTCATGCATCTGCTGACCTCTTACTGGAGGTGGGGGAGAGGGTGGAGATGAGGCAATAGGAGATTATTAGAGGATATCACATGTATAGAATGGAGAGGAGGAGTGTGCTGTCACTGGGCAGGGAGAGCCGCGGGAGCTGCATGTAGGCTGGCATGCAAATTTATATGAGATTACACATTTTCACTCAATCATAATAAAAAAAAATTAATGTTTTTTGCATCTGAGTGCTTTCATTTTAAAAGATACTGTTTGGAAACGAATCAAAAGCAATAGTAGCTTGGAGATTTGAAGCTACTATTTATTTTTTAATTGACAGGAGAAATGAACTTCATTATAAAGGTCGTCGTGTTTCAAAAGTATGTTTTTATGTTCCATACAGAGAAGTTTCCTTTTAATACTTTTCTTAGTTTCATTTCAATCTATGCTTAAGGGGTTCTTGGTAGTCTGAGATGATAACTGGTGTTGGAACTGGCATCAGAATCCACCAGATTCTACAGCATTTCCATCTTCTTCGGCAGGCACCGATTTCGTCCTCAACTAGTCTGCAGATATCTCTTCTGCAAGTGCCAGACAGATTGACACAATGGGTTTCAGCAGGACCCAAACCACTTCTTACTGTAGAAGAGAGTCAGTGAGGTAATTAAGCCATGAATTGACAGTAAAATCATAAAAACTCTCAAGTGTCAGAAGAGTTCAGATATAAGCATTTCTCAGTAGACCATTTCTAGAAACTGGACCAAGAGTCCATTTAAATGCACTATCATTCTGACTCAGGTTTGCTCTTTTTCCTGTTTACCCGTTGTTCAAGTACTGGATAAAAAACCGCTTTCTCTCTTACAAATTTTTGGCATTACTAATTAAGACTTCAAAAGAATTTGAGTAAGTATAAAAATGAAACAATAAAGGAATGAACAGAATATATGTCCTACATATATTAATTTCTTCAGTACTTTAATCGTTTATGTGTATCTTCAGCAAATATCTCTTTGTACTTATGATAAAGTAGTGAAAATAGCAGATGTATTTCTTATTCTCACATAATCTATAAGCAGTAACCAAAGTATGACCACAGAAAAAGGAATTAGTAAGTTGCAAGTGCTTAAAACAAAATAATACAATAAGGGGACAGATATAGGCTGGACAATGGAATTGATAAGACAAAGACCATATCAGGACATAGGATTCAAGCTGAGGCTTAATGATGAGAATGTGATAAACAATCAAATTTTTGAGTGACAGCATTAAGGGTGCATAAAACGGAAGAGTAACGTCTGAATTTATTTGAGGAGGAAAAACAAGCCTACATGGATGTATCATATCGGAAAAGGAGTAACTTGATAAGAAATGAGGTAAGATAATGAGATGAGAAACAGGATCAATACCATGTAAGACTTAAAGGCCATGATAAGGTGTCAGATCTTGTAGTTGTCTGAAGTTAACTCCTTTAAGGATTTGGTGATACTTCTTTAAAAATGTTTAATGTTTTGCTGTTTTTATGATGTCTTTCTGCCTCTTCTTTTGAATAAGGAGAAAAGGTAAAGATTTCAGGTAAAAGTGATTTTATGAATACTCACTGAAGAGCATTTAAGTTAATGTTTCAATTATTCCATTTCTCTACATTAGAATCAGCTCAGAAAGAGGCAGAAGTCGCTTTTTATCTTCACATATAGATCTATTGTACCCACTTCAATAGTGAACAGTACCTCAGTTACAGGTTATCTTAGAAAAGAAGTAAGTGTATAGATACTCTGATTCTTTCAATTTGCAATATAGAAGAATAAAGGACCTTGAAAAGTTAAAAGTTTGTTATTGCATTCAGACCAGAAGACATATATTTTAGCGAAAGTAATTCAACATGAAATGCTCTATTGGTAAAACTGATGATTCAGACTTCTAAGTAAAATGACTATCAGTGGAAGAGCCAACCAAAGCAGGAGTTAGGAATAGCTAACAAAAAAACAAAACACACAACAAATAAATAGCCATTGGTGCCAAGGCAATTCCAACTCATACTGATTCCACGAAACAGTAGAACTGACTCCAAGAGCTTCCAAGGATCAACTGGTAGATTTGAACTGCTAACCTTCTTGGTTAGCAGTCATAACATTTAACCCATATGCCACAAGAGTTAGGAAAAGGACAGATAATAACTTCACTTTGGTCTTACCTGTTGGTAGAGAGCTTACATAAAGTTAAGCACTTGCACCCACAAAATGAAATTAAGTTCTGTTTAGTAATGAGTGAAACTTACTCAGATGATTTTTTTTTTAGTGTTAGCTGTAACTTTGCTTTTCATCTGCCTTTTGAGGCCTTCCTAGCTATGAATGTTAGGAAAATACTTTTAGATTAAAATTTTTCGATGTCATTCCTTTTCTCTGTACTAGAAAGACAAAACACATGAGTTGAATCATTATTTAGATACACATTTGAAAAGAGAGAGCTAAAAATAAAAGCAACACTCACACTTGATAAATGTTTTGAATATATGAAGACTATTGCCCTAACAAAATGAAAATTGTGTCTGAATCTGAACACAACTGGCAAAGGATTTCATAGTAAAAATATTAAGTCCAATTAAATAAGAAGGAAAAAAAGATTGCCATCAGTCATAAAAAGAAAAGTGGCAATTTAAACCGACAGTTTTTTCTCCCTTTCTTCAATCATTCCCTTCCTCCTAAATGCCACTGGAATGATATGAAGAGGAGTAGTGGCAAAAAGCACAGAGTACCATATGGCTGTGCATAATTCTGAGCATATTTCCCTGTGCTTGGCGACCACTTAAACGTTCACTGTGGTCAAGTGTGTGTTTAGGACCTTTGCTTGTTTTATGATTGGTTTATTTGTCTTCATAGATTCCTGTTTCTGAAGATATTCTCCCAGTTAGTAGCGTTTCTATTGCTCTCTCTCTCTCTCTTTTTTTGTAAGGTCTCTGGATAAGCAATTTTAATTTTTATGAGGTCTCATTTATTTTGTCTTTTGCTGTTTGTATTTGGTTATTATATTTGCTAATCCACCATTAAAATCTAGCCCTGACAGCACTGCACCTAAATTTTCTTAAGAATTTCATGATTTTAGTTTGCTCGTTTAGGTGTCTCATTCATTTTTAATTTGCCTCTATAATGGTACATGGGATGGATCCTGTTTCATTTTTCTGCAAGTGAAAATTTAATTTTCTCAGCGTCATTTAATGAAAAGATTCTTCTTTCCCCCATCGAACGGACCTACCACCCTTGTCAAAAATCAGTTGACCACAGATGTGTGAGTTTATTCTAGACTCTCAACTCTATTTCATTTCTCTATGTGTCTATTGTTATGTTAGCACCCGGTTATTCTGTTTACTGTAATTGTATATTTTAGAATTAGGAGATGTGAGTCCTCCTTTGTTCTTCTGTCTCAACATTGCTTTAGCTATTCAGAGCTATAAAGTTGACAGTTGTGTTTTCTATTATGTAATAAAGGCTGTTGGAATTTTTACAGAAATTTCATTGAATGTACAGATACCTTGGAGTAGTACTGACATCTTAACAATAGCAAGTATTCTAAGCTATGAAATGGAACATCTTTCCATTTATTTAAACCTTCTTTAGTCTCTTTCAGCAGTGTTGTATAGTTTTCTTGAAGATTCTGTTTTTGCTTATTGATACATCCATGGAGTATCTTTCCCATTGTTTTACACTCAACCTTTCTATCTAAATACTTAATAATTTAGTGCATTACTTATGACATATAGATGGGTTGATTTATTCTTAAAATAATCATGACCACATTTTCTTTGAATTATAATATTAATAAATTTACATTTGCTATTATATTTGAATTTAATTCTATCATTTTATTTTGTTTTCTAAGGAGCTCTAGCGGTGCAATGGTCGTGTGCTTAATTACTGACCAAAAGTTTAGCAGTTTGAACCCACAAGCTGCTCTGCAGGAGAAAAATCTGGTGATCTGCTCTTGTAAAGATTCCAGCATAGGAAACCCTATGAGGCAGTTCTAGTTTGTCTAGCTGCATCACTATAAGTCAGAATTAACTCAGTGGCACACAGCAACATTTCATTTCCTATTTGCCTTGCCTAATCTTTGATTCATTTTGTTTTCTCTCTTTTTCTTGGACTTTTAAAACATTTCAGTGTTTCTTTTCATTACTTGGGAAAGTAAACCTTCTGTTCCTATAATTTGAGTGGCTTTCTCAAAGTTAAGTACATATTCCTGACTTATCAAAGTCTGAACTTAAAATATTTGCTCTCTTATGTAACATAATTCTAGATCTTTGTAATAACCATTTAACTCCTTCCAATAATTTACTTTTGTTCTGAAGTATTTTAATTTTGCCAAGCCAAAAGCCAAGCGCCATCGAGTCAGATCCGACTCATTAATCCCCTTCTTTATCAAAAACTTGGTCATCATAGCTGTTGAAAATAGTTTGATATCATCCAGTAAAGCTGAAGGTCAATACCAGATGAACCAATTGCTTTCCAAAAATAACCACAAAAATTTTCATCAACGTTGTAATAAAGTGTTGATCTTCTTACGCCAACTTCAAGAAAGAGCAATCAAAGACTTTTTGTTACTGGTTCCTTATCTTACTGAATTGTTATTCTTTTTTACAATAAAAAAGTATTTCATTGTATATAGGTAGCCTGTTATTTACCTGTGTGGTTACTGGTGGGACTCAATTACACCATCTCCAGTTTTTGCTCTTACTGACAACACTGTGATAATTAACTTTGTACACATGTCATTTATATATATACCTACATATTCCCTGAAGTGAGATTCCTGGGTTCAAGGGTGCAAAAATGAAGATTATTTTGTCTAATACATGTATTCCTAACATGCTTATTCTCACTGATGTCAGGAAGTCTTTCATGAGCTACAAACTATTTAAAGTTCTTTCCCCATAATTGATAACCAGTCCTTGAAAACCTGACATATTATTTCCAGAGGTATGTATGGACTCTTGAATTATACAACTGTGAGGTTCTTCTGTGGTCTCAGTTATCTCTTATGAAAATGGTGAGTTTGAACCTGAGAACATCTAATAACCCTCTTAACACTAAATATTTATGATTTTGCAGAATCATCTTTTGAATTATTGTGTATTGTGCAACCCCAATCGTTTTCTTCTTTTAGAGCTCCCACATTATTATGCAAAATTATGTGTTCCTAATGGCCTAATTGTCCTATTTTATGGGACTTGATTTGCATTTAACACCTTTTCTGACTATTTTAGGGTGATCTGTCTCTAGAAATTAGAATCTTCTTTCTGGCCTATGGCCTTTTATATAGGGTGACCCAAGGGCCAGTTTGGCTATGACAGTTCAATTTTGTGCCTGCTGTCCTGGTGTAGTTAGATTAATACTCCTTTTCATTTCCAAAAGTGACTAGTTTGGGTAAAAAGTGTACTATGACAGCTGTAGACTTGCCTCTCCAATAATGAGAGCTGTGCATTGTTCCTCAATGCTCTGAATGTCTTAAAAAATGGGTGCCCAGAGGAGCTTTCTTAAGATACTGTGTCTTTTTCACCTTGTCCAAGTTCCTGCTGATAGGAGTCTGTCCATCTCTTCTACCTAGTGAGTTCGGTATGACAGACGCTGCCGCTATGCAATCTTGTCAGATCTACCTCCAAATAAACTTCCGTGTCTCACCACCAAAGCATCTGAAGATGTAAAGTGAGCATAAAGTAGAACGTGACTGCAGTGAACAGTTTGACTAAGGCAAAAGAATTCTGAGAAAGCATAGTCTTTTCTCTATTCTGCCCCATTATAACAGTAGTGAAGTTGTTGACTTTTGGGTTTCTGAGTTCAGATGATTCATTGCAGTTTTTCTGCCCTGCTGTGTAGTCCCCTAAGCAGCAGAACCCACTCACATCAGCCTCTGCCTTACCTGAGGGTAAGAAAGTCAAAAAGAGGAGAGTGAAGAGGAGCAAATGGAATCGGATGGCTGAAGAGCCAGTGCAGGGAAGAGGCATCGACATGACTGGAGCTCACAGTCTCTGAGCGTGGCAGCTCCAGAACCTTTTATGAAACTGTCTGGCCTGTGGTTTGCTTTTGGTTAGTAGAGCTTAACCAGAAAAGAATATCTCAGTCTCCCACAGGAAACGTCTAAGGACAGAAGTATATAAATTTGGTGATAACTCAATAGATGAGAGGGCAGGTGGTTAATTCTTTTCTTTCCTTACAGACTTGAGGTATCCTAGTTGTCAGATATTCTAACCCGTTTTCTATATGCAAATGCACCGATTATTGATATTTTTTCCATCGATTATGCATCAAGCAAAGTGATAGGAATTAGATGTATTCTAATTTCCAGCATCAAATAATTAGCAATCAGATAAAAGAAGAAAGTTAAATTGGTATATGCAACAACATATGTAAAGGACATATTTATTATGATTATTTTAGTTGCTATTTCTACTGGAAGGTTGTAATGGGGAAATAATAAGGATGTCAAGAAAAGCTTCATAAAATACATGATACAGAATTTTTTCAATAAACAGTTGGAAGAAAATTTGAACTTGTTTTTACAATTCATGGTTTTCCTAAAAAAGATTTTTTTTGAAACAAAGTATTTACATTTTAATTAAAACCTATTATGGAAAATATAGAAAACAGAGGAGAAAAAAATTACCTGTAATTCTACTACTAAAATTCAGTCACAATTAAAGATTTTCATGTTTTTTTTTTCTCCAGTTTAGATATCCTATTTCTACAGACTATTTTCTACAGTAATTTTATGTTACCCCTCCTCATGGAATATATCCATTGAATACAAATCTGCACCAACGAACTAGCAACTCCTAAAATGATTATCAATGATCTCCATCTCTTCGTATTATGTTCTTGAGAGTGGGCTACGTGTGCCAATTAGCTTCTAAAGAGGAGGACAAAGCAGAAGTGATGGGCTGTAACTTTTTACAATAGGTGATAAAAAGATTGAACTTTTATTTTTGTTTTCTACAATCACTATTTTCTAGCTTGCTTTCAGGAAAATCAGCTGTCATTTTACAAGCTGCCCTGTGAAGAACCCTATATGAAGGAACTATTAACTTCAGTCATGAGCCTTTGAGGACCTGGGGATTGCTAACAATCACACGAACAAATCTGGAAGCAGAATTCCTCCTGAGTGTGCCACATTGATGGTGTTCATTGTCATACTTTGTATAATCTTCAGGTGAACCCAAAGCTCTGACCAACAGCTAGACAATAACTTTATGAAAGTTCTGAACCAGATGTACTTACCTGAACCACACCACAGAAATTGTGAGAAAATAAATGTTCATTGTTTTAAGCAGATAAATTCAGAGTATTGTATTATGCAGTACTGAGTAGCTAGAACATGTATGCATCCACCTTCTAGCAAAAATGTTTTAAATCTTTCATGAGTGCTGATGAAAGAATGACAAAATTATTACATTTATGCAGGATGTTTGACAATTATGTTTGTGAACTTGTCACAGTGTGCTATGGATTAAACGTTTCTCTGAAGTGAGAGAACATCTCTCTGATGAAGAGAGGTAAGGGCAGCCAGTAACGGGCAGAACTCATGAAAACGTTTCGAATATTTGTTGAACTGTTCGTCAGAATCATCAGCTGGTTGGAAAACCACTGAAAATCTTGGCATGAGAAAAGTGTGTGCACAAATGGTCCCTGAGGTGCTCACCAATGAAAAAAAGTGAAGGAGAGTCAAAGTTTGCCAAGGTCTTTGGAGAGGCAGCATTACATTTTGGGCCATGTTATAACTGGTGATGAAACATGGATGTACTGATACGACCCTGAAACAAAGCCTCGAAGTGCACAACAGAAGTCAGCTGATTCTCCATAACCAAAAAAGTTCCATCAGTCTAAAGCAAGAGTCAAAAAGATGTTGCTAACTTTTTTGATATCAGAGGGATTGTTCATTATGAATTTGTACCAAGTAGACAGTTGACCAAGTTTACTATTTGACAGTGCTGAAAATGCTGTGTGAAGAATTTAGACGAAAGTGACCTGAGCTTTCTGCCAACAACTCATGCACCAACTCATACAGCACTGTCTGTGAGGGAGTATTTAGCCAGTAAACAAATAACTATATTCGAATACCCTTCCTACTCGCCTGATATGGCCCCCAATGAATTTTTTCTTTATGCAAAGATAAAGACAATATTGAAAAGAAGACATTTTGATAACATTTAGAACATCAAGGATAACAAGATAACAGCTTTGATACCCATTTCAGAAAAAGAGGTCCAAAATTGCTTTGAAGTATGTACCAGGAGCTAGCATCAGTGCATAGCCTCCCAAGAGGTATACTTCAAAGGTGACTGTAATGATATTCAGCAGTGAGGTACATAGCACTTTTTCTAGGACACATTTATGAGCTTAATTGTCAGACCTCGTATTTCAGGTCTTTTCAGTGGTATTTTATTTATTTATGTTGTGCCTTAAGTGCAAGGTCATAGAGCAAATCAGTCTCTCATTAAATAACTAAGACAGACACTAGTTTGTGACATTGTTTTCCAGATTCATGACACGTCTGCATTCTCCCCTTTTCCATCCCTGGTTTTCTGTTTCCATTTGTCCAGTTTTCCTGTCACTTCCTGTGTTCTCATCTTTGCTTTTGGGCTAGTGTGCCCATTTACTCTCATATACTTGATTCAGCTATGATGCATGTTCCTTATGCATGTTTTTCCTATAGACCTAGTTAATCTTTTGCTGAAGGGTAAATTTTGAGACAGTGATGAGTTAAAAGTGTGTCTGAGTGTCGTATTCTTGGGATTTCTCCAGTTTCTGTCAGACGTAGAAGTTTGATTTTTTTTTTTTATGAATTAGAATTTTGTTCTATATTTTTCTTCAGCTCTGTCTCGGCCTCTCTATTGTGATCCCTGTCAGAGTGATCAATGGTAGTAGCTAGGTGCCTTCTAGTTGTTCTGGGCTTCGTCTGTTGGAGATTGTGGTAATTGTGGCGCATTGGGATAGTCTTTCCCTTGAATCTTTGGTTTTCCCCATTCTTCTATGATCTAGATAGGGTGGAACTAGTAGATGTGTATCTAATGGGCTTTTAAGACCACATATGTTGTTCACCACTGTCGTATGGAGAACATTTTCTCTATAATCTGCCTTATGCCAGCTGAGCTAAATGTCTCCCAAGACCATGATCCCCAGCTCTCAATACAGTAACTCGGTCTGTGAGGGGGTTTGGCTGTATCTGTGAAGTGTCGATGACTCTGGCATGGCCAAGTGGTTTTGACTTTCCCAATATTGTGTACTGTCGTACCTTTCCCCAAAGTTACCAAGTTAGGGTTAGGGTTTTTCCCTCTCCACTCTTCCTGTTCCTTGCAACCATCAAAGAAAGCTTCTTGTGCATAAGCCTTTTATAAAAGTGGTCTCATGCAGTATTTGTCCTGTTCTGATTGATTTGTTTCACTCAGCTTCATGCCCTCCCAGAGACGTTTCCCCAGTTCATCATTGTTCTTTATTGTGTAGTATTTTATTTGTGATAGCTCTGATTCCTCTAGGATATATTCCTTGGGGTGGGAGTGTTGGATCAGACGGCATTGTCATTTCCAGCTTTTTAAGGTAGCATCATATCATTAGCCCAAATAGTTGGACCATTTTACATTCCCACCAGCAGTTTGTAATAATTTCAGTCTCTCCTCAATTAGTCCAATACTCGATACTTTCTTTCTTTTTTAATTAGCCTTTTTGTTGTGCAGGTGTTGAATTTTTTTTTATAGATTACAGAGATTAGAACTTTGTCAGATAAAACATAATCTAAAACATTTTGCCAGTCTATAAGTTCTGTTTTTACTCTTTTGGTGAAATGCTTTGCTGAAGTTAAACATTTAACTTTTAGAAAAACCCAGTCATCTAGTTTACTTTTTGGTGTTTACATATCGGGGGGACACAATTCAGTCCACGACAGAGAGGATCCAAGGGAAGGGAAAAAAGTTGACAAACGCTGGTAGTGAATAGGCATGTGGAAGAGATGCTCTGATCGTTTCTTCTATGATGAGACAATATTAAACCTCTTACTGCTTCTCTGTCCCCTGCCAAGGGACTGTTATTTTCAAAGAGGAGAACACCATAAGGCAAAAAGAGAAAACAGCTTTTATTCTTACTCCTTTCCCCTGTCCTCACTCCACTATTTGTTTAAAATATTTATAGGGCTAGTTTTCCTCAATCTTTGGATGAAAACTACAACCAACTTCGTGATTTATTTTTGTTTGTCTTGTTTGATCATTCTCAGATATAAAACACACCTCTAATGACTTCAGCAATGAAGTAGCATTATTTAATGGATAAAAATACTCAATCCCATTAGTAATCATAACTCTGAACTTTAAAGTTTATCCCTTCTCCAGCTGAGGACTGTTTCTTTCTAAAAGCCTGCATTATAAAAAAAAAAAAGTTTGATCAGTTTCTCTCTTCCCCTGTTTTATCTTTCTCTTTTTAACCATCTTGATTTATCCCCGTTTCTAGCCATAATTTGTGACCAAATACATGGTAAAAGAGATAACAGAGATGAAAGGAAGAGGCTGTGTCTTCTTAAATGGTTAAAATTTTCAGCTGGCATTTTACCCTCTGGACTGAGTAGTTACGATTCTAAATTCTAAGGTACCCCTAGATTTCTGCTTTCTGGTCTATATGTCCCAAATAATTCCCTCCATTTGAGGGTGTTTAGGGCTATGGATATGATGGATTTTACTCACATTATTGTATTCTCCTGTATGCTCAGGGAAAAAGACTTTGCCGATATAATTAAGGCTCCTAATGATGGCACTTGGCTTGGCTTGGCAATGTCCTCAAAAAGGAGATTATCCTGGGTGAAGATTCTTGGGTGGAAGAAACAGTTTGCTTTTGGCCATTAACCTAAAAAGCTAGTCACACCTATGCAGCAGCGTCATGGAAGAAAGGTCTGGTGATCTGCACCCTTAAGAACTACAGTCAAGAAAACCCTGAGGCAATTTTACTTTTTAATACATGGAGTAATCATGGGTTTAAATCAATTAGCTGGCTTTAGTCTTATCCTGGATGGGCCTAGCCTGATCAGTACAGTCTTTTTTTATCTTTTTGTTTTTTTAATTGTGATTAAGGGAAAGTATATAACCCAAATCAATTTTTCATTCAGTAGTTTTGAAGTAAGAGATGCTTTCCTGGTAGCCTTGAGGGAAGACTACCACTTTAAGGAGAGAGACATGTGGCAGGGAATGGCATGCAGTCTCTGTTGCTGAGAAAGTCTCCTACCGACAGGCAGCAAGAAAGCAGCCTCCATAGCCTTACAGTTCCAAATAACCAGGTGCTGTCAACAATCACAAGAGTCTGGAAGAGTACCTCAAGCTTCAGAGGAAATTCCAGCCCTGGCCACCATGGTTTAAGTCTTGTGAGAATATGATTCTGTTTTCAGGACTTTTTATTGGCAAAAGCAAAATGTGATGTCATAGATGGGAGGGGAGGTAGGCAACTTGGTTTCTGATTGGGTTTGAGGCTACTATAGCCACTCACTTCACACCTGCCAGGAGGAATTCTTGTATTTGCATAACAACTGCCTGGAAGAACTTACATAAACTTCCAGGGAGAACTGTTGATACGTGGCAGATCAGGGGCAGATCAGGTTCTCTTGGTAACTTATCAATACCATATGCGTTCTGTAAATGTAAACCAGGACTTTTGTTATCCCTACAAAATGTTAGATTTTGGATTAACATACATGGCAGCAGCAATCAGGTTCACTAGCTAACCATGTCAGTACCTGGTTAATAAAGACTGAGCAGACAATCCAATATACCAATTACACTGTATGCCTCAGTTATCACCCCAGTCATGCTTTTGTTAACTCTGATTTTACAAAAGACAATGTAACTAATCTAAATTTTTCTGTTGTGTTTGTTTTCTTGTGAGAAATATTAATTGTTCACTGTGTTTCCTTGGAATCTGCTAGTCTGTTGTGCCCAGTGTACACTGGCAGGTCACGTTATCTGAATGATTTGCCATTGTCTTGTCTTGACCTAATGAAAATCTCTTTTGATTAAATTTGAATTTGGGGTCATTCTCCCCTATGACACAGGTGTGAGTCTGGTATGAATACCATAGAGAGAGCATACTGCATTCTCTAAGAAGTCTTACTGAAGCTCATCTTATAAGGATTGGTGTGAGAATGATGTTTTTCTCAGCCTTCCCTCAATGAGACAGAGTAAAACCACAATCACAGGACATGTACACATTTTCCTAAAACACCCTTTCCTTGGCTTCTTTAGCTTTACTTGTTTTATGCCTTCAAATAGGGGCAAGGTTAAGTGTTTCAAAACACATTTTGTGACTACTTTCTTTGCTAATGTTGCACTGATGGTCAGTGCCTCATTTGAAAATCTGGGAGTTAAATGACGCTTAGTGTTTCATCCTTTGCCTTTTGGGGCTTCGGCCAAAACCGGTCAATCTTGCTTTATTTATTTGGGGGAGCTTGGGAACAAAGCCCAGAACCAGAAAGACATTAATGTGTAGTCAGTACAATAAAATCAGAGCTACAATTTTTTAAAAACAATGCAATTAAGAACAATGATGATTCCAGGAAACATCTCATAACCTGGTTTCAACTAGAAGACATTATGTTGAGTGAAAGTAGTCAGAGGCAAAAGGACAAATATTGTATGAGACCTCTACAATAAAAACTGAAAAACAGACTTATGCATAGAAGAAAAGACTCTTTGACAGCTGCAAGGGAGAGTAGGGACGGAAGGGGAGGGCAAGGGTTTAAATTAGATAGTTGGTAGAAATTTGGTTGGGTGAAATCGGTGATAGCACACATTAGAAACAAGAACAATGTTAAGTGGACTTCAACATAACTTGAATACTCCTTCCCTCTTAATCCAATATTGCAAGATTAGAGTAGCTGGGGCAGGGGTCAGAGGGCAGGGGACCATGCTCTTAGGCAAAATCGAGGCCAACTGGCACAACTAGCTTATTGCTAAGAGGGCTCTCTGCACCCCATATTGGTGAGTGGTGTCTGGGGTCTTAAAAGCTGTCTAGCTGCCATCCAAGAGCACAGCAAATGGTGTCAACTCAGCAGGAACGGATGCTCTCTGAGGATCAAAATGACATGGGGCAAAGACAACTCAGAAGACAGAGAGACCCACATGTGTGGGTGCCTACATCGACTTGGGACCAGAAGAACCGAATGGTGCCCGGCCACCACCTGTGACAGCCACGATGGAGCTCACAAAGTTGAGTCTCACTGGCAACACAAGAATGGAAAGGGGTGCACCTGAGATCTCCACTAAAGGACCACAGTTGATGGTCCAGCAGCTTCGGGGTTCCCCTGGGAGCATGGCCCCTGGCCCTGATGCTGCTCTTGCCCATAAATCATAACTAAGGTCCACACTTCGAACACGAATGGATTGGACTTGGCGATGTACTTTATGATTCTGTGCATCTATAGGATATCACCCTGTGGACCTCTGGCATAAGGGGTGTGGGTGGAGAGGAGGGGAAAGGAAACTGTTGGGAAGATGAGACATATATGGAGCAGAGACGAATAATGTGCTGTCACCAGGCAGGGAGAGCAGTGGAAGCGGCATATAGCTGGGCATGTAAATTTATGTGGGAATGTACATTTCCACTCAATCATAATTAAAATAAATAAAAAAAAAATAATGCAGTTAAAGTCATGCTGAACAGGAGAGTTATGCATCTACAAAGTAAAATTTTAATCTTAAACATAGACAGAAAACTGCTCACATTTGAAATGCATACATTTGCATGAAATTGCAAGGTAGTCATGGCAAAGCATACAAATAAGACCTCAAGACATTCATTTAGGACCTGAGAATCAGAATTAACAATTACGTTACAAGGGTTAGAGTTCCAGTCTTCAGACTTCATGTTTTTACCTTTTATGAGTGGTCTTGGATGAAGGTTTGACCATGGCTCAAATTCAGTGGCAGTCTCTTGTAGCTATATTTGAGGTTGGTGGTAATGGACAGAATTTTTCTTGGGAAGGAGTCACTTTAGATGGAAGTTCTATATCTGCCTTCTCTCAGTAAATGACCAAAAATTTGAGCTTATGTGTGTATTTCTCACCTTGGCTTCAAGTAGTAAGTCCCGTGGGGTGTCAAAGATTATACCTCATCTTCACTTATCGATTATCTTGTTATCTGGTATTTCAGAGTCCAGGCATGAAAATGATTTCCACTTAAGATAGTAAGGAAAAAAAGGAATAAAGGTATGGAAAAAGCAAAAATGGCAAAATTGGAGCAATGAAGCAATCCAAACATAAGCCACAGTTGAAATCTACCATTATCCTATGGCTAGAGATAAAACAGGAATATTTGGTGTGAACACAAATAAGCAAAAAAAGTCAGAACCAGTTCCATTGGATTTCAACTTCTGGCAACCCCTTGTGTACCAGAGTAGAACTATACTTTACTGTAGTTATCAATGGCTGATTTTTCAGAATTAGACTGCCAGATCTTTCTTCCAAAGAACCTTTAGGTGGATTTGAACTGTTAGCCTCCTTGAAGTTAGCAGCCAGGTGCATTAGCTATACTGCCCAGAAGCAAGTAATAGGAGCAAGGAATTGGACCCATAGTGGTCCTTCCAAATGAAAACTGAGTACTCAGGCAAGGCCTTTATTACCAGAGATAATATCATAGAGAAGATGCAGCCACTGGTAAAGCCAAGAGAGAGCAGAGGAGAAAGAATTCGAGATCTTCTTTTCTCCTGTTTATCACTATCGCACGAGAAACATGCACTAACTGAAAGAAAACAAAAGCCAGAAAGACTGGAAAATGTTTGCAGGGAACGGTACTGACTGATACACAACAAAGAACAAGGAATGGATCTCAAATGAGACACAAAAGTTAAGTAAAATTTTAAGCTACTTATGTTAAAAGTGGATGATCATCTCAATCAACAGAAGAGAAAATAGATAAATGGGAACTATTAAGAATCAAACACTTTTGCTCATCCCAAGACTTTATTAATAGAATTAAAAGAACACCCACAGAATGGGAAAAAATATTTGGCAACTCTATGTCAGACCGATGCCTGATCGCCATAATCTATAAGATACTACAAAATATCAATAAGAAGAAAATAAACCATCCAATTAAGTGATGGGCAACGGAGATGGACAGACACTTCACTAAAGAGGAGATCCAGGCAGCCAAAAAACACATGCGGACATGTTCACGATCTTTAGTTATTAAAGAAATTCAAATCAAGACAACAATGAGATACCATCTCACCCCAACAAGGTTGGCCATGATCCAGAAAACACAAAACAACAAATGCTGGAGAGGCTGTGGAGAAAGTGGAACCCTCCTACACTGTTAGTGGGGTTGCAAAATGGTCCAGCCTTTTTGGAAGGCAATCTGGTGCTTCCTTAAAAAAATGGATATCGATATACCATTTGACCCAGTAATTCTACTACTTGGAATATATCCTACAGAATCAAGGCCTTTCACACCAACGGACACATGCACCAGAATGTTTATCGCAGCACAGTCCACTGATAGCAAAAAGATGGAATCAATCCAGATGCCCAACGATAGAAGAATGGATAGGTAAACTATGGTACATATACTCAATGGAGCACTACGCAATGATAAAGAATAACAATGATTCCAGGAAACATCTCCTAACCTGGTTTCAACTGGAAGACATTATGTTAAGTGAAAGTAGTCAGCGACAAAAGGACAAATACTGTATGAGACCTCTACGATAAGATCTCAAAAACAGACTTGTGTATAGAAGAAAAGACTCTTTGACAGCTGCAAGGGAGGGGAGGGAGGTAGAGTGAGGGGGGGGAGGGTTTAGTTTCGATAGTTACTAGAATTCTAGTTGGGAGAAAGCGGTGATAGCACACATTAGAAACAAGAACAACATTAAGTGGACTTCAGCATAACTTGAGTAGTCCTTCCATCTTAACTCAATGCTGCAAGGATAGAGTAGCTGGGGCGGGGGGCGTGGGACCATGCTCTTAGGCGAATTCCAGGCCAATTGGCACAACTAGCATTTTGCTAAGAGAGCTCTCTGCACCCCACATTGGTGAGTGGCGTCTGGGGTCTTAAAAGCTGCCAAGCTGCCATCCGAGGACACAGCACATGGTCCCAACTCAGCAGGAACGGTTGTTCACCGAGGACCAAAATGACATGCGGTAAAGACAACCGAGAAGACAGAGAGACCCACAAGAGTGGGTGCCTACATCGACTTGGGACCGGAAGAACTGGATGGTGCCTGGCCACCACCAGTGATAGCCACGATGGAGCTCACAGAGAGGAGTCTCACTGACAACACAAGAATAAAAAGAGGTGCATCATGAGATCTCCACTAAAAGACCTCAATTGATGGTCCAGCAGTTTTGGGGTTCCTCTGAGAGCATGGCCCCCTGCCCTGATGCTGCCCTTCCCCATATATTGTAACAAAGGTCCACTCTTTGGACAGGAATGGATTGGACTTGGCAATGCAGAGTGACCATATATTGGAAGCACTTTATGGTTCTGTACATCTATAGGATATCATCTTGCTGACCTCTGGCTGGAGGAAGGGGAGTGGATGGAGAGGAGGGGAAAGGAGGCTGTTGCGAGGATGAGACATGTATGGAGCAGAGAGGAATAGTGTGCAGTCACCGGACAGGGAGAGCAGTGGAAGCAGCATATAGGTGGGCATGTAAATTTATATGTGAATGTACATTTTCACTCCGTCATGTTAAATAAAAATTAAAAAAAAAAAAAGTGGATGATCAAGTTAAGAGTCACTGGTCATAAAATTAATAATTTTGTTATTTATTTTGTGAAACTACAAATTTGATTTTATAAGACAAAAGTTTTATAGTCAATTACGTGCATTCTGTGTCAAACTTTTTAATTAATCTTTAGCCATCTTCATCACAAGCAAGAAAAAAATGCAAAGTTGATATGATAGGTGTTAACTGGATACTTATTCACTGCTTTAAAAATAGAAGTACTACACTCAATAAATAAAACATACTGTATTCTACAGAATTAAAATTACATTAAGATAGGCAAGAATACCATTATTAATTATGTACCTACAAATTATTTGAGAATTGGTACAGATAGAAAAAGACTTACACAGCATGACAGTGGCATGAATATCTTCCAGTAGTTCTCAGTAGTGACATTGAAGAAATGTCAGTCTGTCTGTGTCAGTCTCCTCAAATATAAATGGGGATAATAAAATCTGTTTCATAAGGTGATCTTCAGTCAGATGTGAAAAGTATAGGAAAAGATGCATAAATTATAAGGTAGTTTACAAATATATGACAGAAGTCCCTGATTAAATGAGAAGCTGCTAAGTGTCTACTCATCTTTGATTTTAAATAGAAATTATCTTAAAAAAATAAGCAGAGAAATAAAACAAAGGAATGAAAAAATATGAGAATGACCGTGACTTGGTTAAGCACAGAACTTCTCTTGACCTTCCGATGCCACTTCTAAGGTCTGAAGAATGCTATTTATAAGATTCTTTCTCGGCAGCACAAAAAGTTCTCTTTGCAATATCCAGCAATCTTCTCAGTCTCCAGGCACATCCTTCTACACTTGCCTCGACCAAGCCTGCATGGCTCACAGACAGATAACTCACCTGTGCCAAGAAAAAGCCACTGAAATGATTTCTCCAATGCTCTTTAGAAATGGGGTTACAGGCTGTCAATAACAGAAGGTTTGTATTTATGATTGTAAAGAGTATTTTAATAACTGGTCCAGAATTTTCAAAATCTTTTACTTTTAGTGCTATGGAGTTGAGAGAGGAAAATTTTAAGAAGGGTGGATATAAGCCCTGCTTCCCGTGAATAATATAATCTTACAAGCATCAGAAATAAACATAAGCAAAGTAGCATATGAGAACTATAAAAATTCATACCTGACAATATTGTTCAAGGGTGCTAGATGAAAATGAAAGTGTTGTCTCAGTGGTTCTGGAAAGACCCTTAGAAGTAGTTAAGAGACTTAGGTTCAGTTACGTTATGGCTTAATAATGACCATGTGTCCTCAGGAAATTGCTTAATTGTGTTTTAGCTCACCTTTCTCATTTGACAAGTGAGAAATCTAGAAATACTTGTTTGCATTTTAAATTTGCTAGTTATCAAATGAAATAACTTTTGATAACATTCTGTCAAATACTATGTAATTAGTTGTTTTTTGTTATTACTTCAAGTAGACAAGTTTTAACAAGGGGAAGGCACTTCCTGTTCAGTCCAGGGGAAAATCCTTGTGTCAGTTTCTGCTATCCTCGTGTTCTTTGGTTCCTTGGCTATTTCTACATAGTATCTATTTCATATTTGTGCTTGCTTCTCTGTGTGTCTAACCCATTCTTTTCTGTGTCATAAGTTACTCAGTTTAAGATAATCCTACACTGATATGGCATCATTAACATAACAAAGAAAACTATCCCTGAGTGGGATTACATCCACAAGTATAAGGGTATTGGGGCATACAAATCAGTGTATACCAAGTTGACAGCATCTCCATCACTTAAGAAGTCTATTTGCTGGTGTGATTCTCAAGGGAAAACATCTTTATTGTAGACTCTTATTTCCTTTCCTATCAAGTATCATCTTCCTAATAATCTCAGAATGTCATACTCCATATGTTAATGCTACTACTATGAGGTTAACCTATCACATTGCAATAAATTATTTTGCTCAGAGATAGCTCATTTATCTACTCTTAGTAGTTATTTCAAATCTCCATGCTCTATATCTCAGCACTCTGACCCCAGCCCCGACTACTGCTTGGTAACATATCCAGAAATAGTTGATCCCATTCTTAGGCCTAGATCTATTGTCTTGCCTCTAGTTCACTCTGCTGTGTAGGTGATGTACGTCCTGAGGTTACTCAGGTAAATTCTGAATACTAATCAAAAGTCTGTGTTCAGGTTGATTGCTTCTTATATACTGTGTTTGAATTTGCTATGTCTTTGAAGGCTGTTTAGTTGCTTCTATGAAGTCCACCATTATATTCAAATCAGTTCTGCCAGCCCCTGCTCTAATTCAGTATTTTCAGATTTATGTTATCTCCTTTTTCTCCTTGCTGATGTACAATTATCATGCTTGTGATAACAGTTCAGATCAACTTTAAAAAAGGTTTCTGGTGATTATTATTCTAATTTAATTTGATTAGAAGTAAGGAAAAACATAATCTAATCCTCCACAAAATTGGAGGACATACTTTTATGTATGTCATATTGTCAAAGGTATTTAATTTGTCATATACATCTCAGTGCAACAGTAAATATCTCTTTTAGTTCTGGTTATAACTCACTTTCATCTTATATAGATGACTGCACAAAATATACTAGATTTAAGATCAGATTTACCAGAACTGACAAGCAGAGCCTGTTCTCAGAGCTGTGGTAATTGGTATAAGGAGTGAGCCTATGAACTTAGTTTAATTGAGCACCATGACCTAATCAGAAAAGCCACCTTATCTCAATGGCCAAAATACAATCCAGTGGCAAAGACTTTTGTCTGTGAAATAGAAAATCCAAAAACAATGTTGGGAGCAAGAAGAAGAGAAAAAGAAAGGTTAATGGACTGAGATTTCATGAAATTTTGTTATCTGTACTAGCTCCATCTCTTCATGTCTCCAAAAGTCATGAACAATGACCAAGCCAGAATTCCTAAGAGAAAAGAAAAAACTGTATACAAGGGATTTAACTTACCTCCTGGGAATAACTGGGCATAATCAAGTCCTGCCTTGCACCCTAAATTCAAAACAATACACATTTTGGAAATTAAAACCAAAGCAACAACTGACATTGCATTTAAGAGTATTCCTGATCCCATACTCTATACCAAAAAAGAACCAGATGAAACCCATTATCATCAAGTCATTTCTGACTCATAATGACCCTTGTAGGACAGACTAGAAACCCTGCCCCAACTGGATTTCCAAAGAGCAGCTGGTGGATTTGAACTGCCAACCTTTTGGTTAGTAGCCAAGCACTAAACCACTATGACACCAGGATTCTGCTTTATCTATAGAAGGCTACGTGGCCTGGGTTGCCATTCTGTTCCACAGAGCTAATACCTCTGGTAACCAGTAAGACCAATAAAAGAAATAGCAGATGTAGTTTGCCCTTAGGAAATTTCACTACAGGGTCAAGAAATTCCCATGAGAAGCACCGAAGGGAGCTGATTTTTATTCTCCATTTTACTGTGGTATGTAGCAGAATCATCAGCATTTATGATCTGCAACCAAAATTCCATCCATTTTTATTTACCTGATGGAAATTGATCCAAAATGAAGAAAAAAGCAATGATAAAATACAGTCTCTTCCTGCCCAGGGCCATCTCTGAAGGAAGACTCTTTAGAACAGAGATTTGGATTTCTTTAAAAAGATAAGAGATTCATTTTTATTTGAAAGAAATGTTTTCTTGGTCAGTGAAGTGAATCAACAAAGAAAACACATTTATATGCCCCATTTCCCAGGATCAAAGGCTGATATTATAGATAAAACCCTTGATCTCTGTATAGCTTCATAGTTTGGACAGGCTGGTTAATAAAGTTGAAATGATACTAGACAAGGAGTCAAAAGACCAGGGGTCAAGTTCAACTCTACTGTATTAATCCAGGGACTCAAAATAAGTCATTCATCTCATCTGTCTCAGTTTTAATTTTCTCATCTATTAATAAGGACTAATTCACACATTCTGCCTGCCGCTTGAGGTTGCTATAAGGATGTTGTGTTGCAAAAGAAATTTGAACATGTAGAGTGCTTAGAGGAAGGCCTGGTACACTTGAAGAACTCAGTAATGTGGATGGTCAGTTTACTTGTTTATAAATGTCGCAGGCAAAAGAGAGGAATAGCAGCAATCATTTTGCCACATTAGCTGTTTTCCTATGCCTAAAACCAGCATCACTTAACCAAAAACGCCTAATCACCACCTTCTTTCGATTCATTGAGTGTTAATATGTTCACATTACTGTGATTGCAAATAATTTCTGCTTATTCCTACCCTGTTTTTAAAGGTAACTACTTTAATGGCTATTTGAGAAAATTAGCAGAGTTAATGTATGTGAAGTGCTTAGCTCAACATCTGGCTATTATTACTAGTATTGCTTTCACACTTCTTCCTACCGAGCTTTGAGCCTCACTTTTCTCAAAATTCATTTTCAAGACCAATTCATAATGTTAATTGCTAGAAAAGGACATCATGTTTGGTAAAGTATACAAGTTGGTAAATAAAAATGGGGAAAACCTTTGATAAGACAGATTGACACAATAGACACAACAACGGATTCAAATATAACAATGATCATGAAGATGGTATAGAACTGAGCAACATTTCATTCTGTTCTACTTGATGGCAACTAGCAACTATAATAATTCATAATGAACCCTTTCTGGCCTTTAAAAGATAAAGTGCTGATACCTTTGTGCTTGTTTCTGTGGCTTCCAAAAATGTCAGTTCCATTAACACCTGCTACTACATCCGTACAAAGGAGACAGAGGGCTGAGTTGAATGACATTCTGCTTTTCAGTATTTAATAACAGAGCAGGGCTGGCTTAATAGGCATATGACCAGTGCTGTCTCACAGAGCCCGATATTAGATGGACCCCCTGCTAGGGGTATCATGCTTTACAGTTAGTCATTGTATTAAATTTTTAAATAATTTTATCTTTGAATGTGTGCTATGTAAGTGAAAGGGTGGGACATGGGTCATGCTATGGAGATTTGGAGTCCTTCAACTCAACTTGGTCCTGACTTTGGACTTAGCTTCATCTTCTTGAGAGAGTTCTCAACTATTTGTTTCCCTGCCCCTCTACCACCTTTGGGCCCTGCTTGGTCTTATCGTCCTACTACCTTAGTAATCATTGTTGCCATCTGCCTATGGCAGGGACCTAGACATGGGTGAGGGAGGGCTGGTTGTTGGAACTGAATTTTCTCTGTCCAGTGGTGTCTTAAGGCAAAGCATGAGATAACCAATCTTTTCCATGAGCTAACAATGTCAAGGTACTGTGGGCAATTTGGTGGAAGCAAGCATCTTGTCTACTCTCAACCCCAATACTGAGGCTACAATATTCTTGGAAGTTGCCTAGTTGCCATGGGTCAGGGCTTAGCTCTCTTGGGAGGAAGATACACCTAGTTCATTCTTGCTGGGCTAAGGCACATCAGACCAGCAGCTGGTAGAACCGAGGAACCCAGCACAAGCGGGCAGGCAGAATGACATACGTGTGCAGAGTGGCAGGAGAGGGCCACTAGTCACTTGTGAGGGTTTGTACTAGCCTCAAGAGTATCCTCACGGCTGAAGGAATATCATATTACATGACAAGTAAAAAGCACTATCACAAATAAAAAGAGAGAGGCCTTGAAAGAAAAAAGACTTAAATTTTGGTAATTTAAAGAGCAATTTTTCCTGCTTTTTGAACAAGATATTTTCATTTCTCACAGGACTCAGCAAGTTATATAGTCTGTCCTGGCCTGGAATGAATTTCTAGTCCTTGAAAATAAGATGACTGTTGATCAATTGAAACTCCCGCAAATTAAAGACCATGTCATATTAACACGAAACAGTGCCTCCTATCCACAGAATTCACTGAACGAAATGTGTTTGCCCGGGACTTCCAGAATGAGGTACAGTGGGTAGTCCACAGCTGCTGTGCTTTTCTTAGCTATTCATGAGAATTTGCATAAGACACTGTAAATCCTGAGTTTACATGAGAACCCACATGAAATTAGTAACATAAAGTAGAATTTGTTTTATTAATATGCATTTCAGGGGGTTTTAGTTATTTAGTGCAAGTACCATATAGTTCAAGAGGCTGTAAGTTCAAATTTAGGGTGCAACTCTAATGGATGGCCCTTTGTGATTTAACTCAACTTACAGCAATATTTGTCTTCCCCATGTTTGTGCATGCATCTTTATATGTCTCTGTTGCTCTTTATATAACTCAGAAGTGATTGGGTTTAGGGTCTACCCTACACTGATAGACCCTCAAGCAAATAATAGGTTACATTATGTTAGATTACATTATGGAAGTTGATTGTATTGTATTGCATTACACCCGCAGGATATAGGTGTTTGGATTCCAACACATATTTTAGGGGACTGCATTTTAATTTGTAACACCAACTGTCTCATGTTTACAACCTTAATTTGCTGACAAATTAGAGCTGCTGTGTAAGAAACAACTGATATGAGATAAGCTAATATATAAAATAAATGAGATAGTATATGCCTTAAAGTGTCTGGTAGTTTGTATTTTTTATTAAGTGGAATTTAGAAGAGTAAGGACAAAATTTGTCTTTTTAACACATAATTCTTAACTGCATTATCCACAAAAAAAACCCAAAATGCACATGTGCACACACACACACAAAATGAAGTGACAAGACTAACGATTTTACTAATCATCCTGTAGTAATTGTTTTTCAGA